>WBMY01000198.1:0-13413 GCA_013397315.1 Donacobius atricapilla | reverse complement strand
TCATTACATCTGGTGTTTTTTCCTGCCCTGTAAACAGCAAATGTATCAGGCCCTGAATCAAACCCAAACCTCACCTGTAGCTACACTTCTACAAGGAGTATATTATCTTGTCAGAAATTCATTAAAATGATAATTTGTGAGTGTTTTAATGAAATTATTTTGACACTGAGACAGAAGAAGCAGCAGAAGGTTACAAGAAACCCATGAGTTAATTACTTGAACTTAGAAGCCTCAACCAAAATATCAAAAAAAAAAAACAGTGTTTATTTTTGCTTCAATACCTGTGACACTTCTCACAGATGCATTTTCTTTATCTCTAGTGCTATAAAAGACCTTTTTGAGACGTGAATGATTGTGAGAAAAACAATGCTCTTACATTAAATGTTTTTATTAATACAGATACTGTGTGATTTAGCTGTGTCTAGCTTCAAGACATGATGTTTTGGAAGACAAAGTACAACCACAATCCAGACCAAATGTGAGAAATGAGTACTTGTGGATGGATACCTCACTGACAATTTGAGTTTAATCCTTATTCAAATTGAATTTCCTTTGAGAAAGCTTAATGACATCAATCTATTATCAGACAACAAAACTGACTATTACTCGTTCAAGTTGGGTTTGGTTTTTTTTATTAAACCTGAAAGAAGTGTGGTGAATTAATGTGTTTGTAAACCCAGCCTGCAAAAACACAGCAGATTGATAATCATGTTTAATTTGGTAAGAAAAGAGCTTTGGTGCAATTTGTATTTTCTGATCCTTTGTTCCCTCAGTTCTGATTCCTCTCCCCTTGCTTTTGTCCCTCGCTGGTTTCCATTGCTCAGTTATTGTGAATTTTGCTCTTTATCCATCCTGATCTGAGTTACGGCAGTGTGAGGGCAGGGCTGCTGTGGGATTCACAGCTGGCTGAGGTGTCTGTGTTCACCAACTGCTCTCTAGAGACCCCCAATATTACACAAAACTGTTCTCATGGCAAAACCTTTGATATCTGAAGGGAAATTCTAGTGACCGTGGGTGCCACGTCTGGCTTGCCTTCAGCAGCAAAGCAGCAGAACAGAGTAGAAATGGGATTTACCCTGAAACAAGGGCCACTGAGGACCAAAACTCTGCATGGCTGCTCCAAGTCCAGTACACTGCAGACAACTGGAGCTGGAATAACACAATCAGCAGAACAGAACCAGCTGCTCTGTGCCAATGTCAAGCCCTAACACAATTACCTGGGGTGTCATGGCAAGGACAAGACTTGAGCTGGCACAGATTTTGCACCTGCAGGGAGCCTTTTAGAATTCCTGAATGATTTAGGTTGGAGGAGAACTTAAAGCATCTCTGGTTCCACCCCCTGCCATGGCAGGGACACCTTCCGCTATCCCAGGCTGCTCCAAGCCCCAGTGTTCATCCTTGGGCACTGCCAGGGATCCAGGGGCAGCCACAGTGGCTCTGGGCACCCTGTGCCAGGGCCTGCCCACCCTCACAGGGAACAATTCCTTTCTCATATGAAACCTAAATCTCCCTTCCTAAACTCCTGGCCATTAATGTTCATGAGTCATTTCCTCATTCCCTCTGCTCGCTGCTGGTTGGGGTCAGCAGTCGTGCTCATCTCTGCCCTGTACCAGTGATTTCCTTGTCTGTGAACCTCCCTCTTATGTCAACAGTATTGCTTTCCTCCCCTTCTGCTCTTTAAAATGATATTAATTTGTTTATTTTGCCAAAAAATTGCTTTTAGGGGACGAGCCAGGACCAATAAAAGTCACAGATACTAATTAAAGCAGTCGCACATTAATAGATTGCTTTTCTAGAGGTTTGAAACCACCTTGCATTGTAAAGTCAACGTTAATCCTCTTTCAGTGACATGTAAATGAGGACAGGTTATTATTTGGAAAACAGGAGCAAAACCTGTAGCCTCTATCTCATTAAGTTATTTTGGTATAGAATCATAATAATCAGTGTTGCTTGGGGCTGAAACAGATGCCCAGTATTGTGATTAAGGATATGTTTATGCATATATTTTAAAAGAAAGCCCCAGAGACAAGGACACGGCAGGATTCTGTACCCAGGAAGCTCTTCTGAGCAGGTAGGGGACAAGATTGACATTGCTCACCTCCTTCCTCTTTCGTGAACAATACTTTAAGGAATAAAACTGCACACTAACAGCAGGAATCCAGCTGATAGGTGTTGGTCTGAATGTGCTGCTCAGTCAGGGTAGAAGCAGCACTTTAGGTAGATTCAGTTCCTTTTTTCCTCCTGATAGTCGTGTCATTAGGATTTTGCTTGAATTTCAGGTATTAAGTATACTATTGGTAGAAGAACACAAAATGATTAATGGTCTATCCTAGGGAACGTGTCATGTCAATAAAACTGGGTTTTAATAGCATTGTTGCAATTCCCCTGTTGGAAGAATTTCAAGAGTCAGTTAAGACAAAACCTATTTTTCTTTATCAAAATTCTTTAGCAGTTCTGTACCTGAACACAGAGGACAGAGTGGGCTCAGTAGCTACACAGAGGATTATTGCCACTCTGCTGCCATTCCCTCACTCCCTATCAGGGAAGAGAACAACAAAATTATTGCTTGCAGTTCCTTTCCTCTATCTTCCACCATCCCAGTAGCCAAACTAGCCTGTGCTGTAGAAGAAGGGCTGGGAATATCACTGACTTCAAGCTACCACAATACAGGAGCTGTGTGCCCAAAAACATTAATTGGAATATTCAAAAAAAAGTATGTTTGTTTCCTTTGTGATTTTTTGTGTGACCAAAAATCCTTTACCAGACCTCATCCACTTCTTCTGGTGGTGTCTTTCACCTGGAAATCAGTCACAGATTGGAATGAAGGTGATGACAACTTCCAGTTTTTGCATTGCCCCGATGCCCATTTCTTCAGCCACAGTTTGTGCCCCCAGGAAGGCAGATGCAGCCTCCCGGGGTCAGGTAGACCTGCTGAAAAGAGAATAGTTAATAAAAGGAAAAATAAGACAAAAAGCTCTAGTTGTCTGGAAATGTTGCTGCTGAAAAGCTCCAAAATTATAATACTCAAACTGATTGCATGAAATTTCCAGCTGTTAAAAGGTGAACTTGATTCCTCTTTTAATCACTCTGAACACATAATACATGTCTAAAATTAAAGGTCATCCACTCACCTAGGGCCCTACAAACGTGCTTTGACATTAAAAGGTTTAGAATGAAAATCCACCGGGAGGTACCAGCAGAGCCTGTCAGGATGGAGCAAAGCTGCTCCTGGGGCCATGAACAATTTTTATTTGGTGTTGGGGCTGAGAGAGAGGGGCTGGGTGGGATCAGGCAGGGGGACCTCATCCTGCTGCCCCTGCTCCTGGAGGTGGTGGCAGCTCTGACCAGTGGTGTGGCCAAGCTCAGGGGCAGGGATCCTGCCCATGGCCAGTGGTGTCCCAGNAAAAACACTACAAAGACAAGTGTCCAGTTTCACTGCCTGTGCTCAATGCCCCTTTAATCTCTCCTTCTGTTCCTTGAGAAAATGCAAAAAAGCCATGAAAGCAGAAGAAAATCAACCCAGGTGAGAGATCTTGCTTACAAAAAGCACCTGTGAGGGTTGACAACCTGAAGAAATATTAATTAAAGAAAATGGAAATTTGGAAATTTAAGAAACAAGGGAAAAAACCCCAAGGAATTAATGGTAATCAGTGCAAAAGAAACCAGAGAAACTTGGTGCCAGTCATCATCGTTTTATGGGATGATACATGTCAAAGATTGAAACTGAGAGATTGGCAGTAATTTATATTTTTAAGGAGAAATCCAGGGCATTTTATGCTGCTGCCTCTGTGTGATGGGATGAGGAACCAGCCCTGGGCATCCCCTAGCTCACGGTTAGTCTGAATTTGTGTGTCCCTGACCTCTACTGATATCTTACCCAATTTATATACTCATTCATTCATTTCACTGTGTGCTTTTTCATTGTTGCTTTTCCAGAAACTGAAGAAAAGGAAATATAATCTCATTAGTGTTCATTCTCCTTTCTCCTTTGTTATTCACTCTTTTCTGTCACTGCTGGGTGCTTTCTTCTCTTTTCTGTCTTCCTTCCTTGATTCTGTTCTTCCCTTTTCATATCTTCTCAGCACATTGCACTTCTCCTTACTTTCAATGTCCCTTTCTTGTTTTTCTCCAGTCACCTTATGAACTCCTTTCTTTTCCTGTACTATTTTACATTTTTTTCTTATTAGAATATTCTTCTCTCGTCTTGCTCAGGAGTTGAATTTTTCTGGAAAGGACTTTCAAAAAGCTGCTGCTTCCCCAGTTTCCTTCTGCAGTGATGGTTACCTGAGATGAGGCTGCTTTGGCCTGTATTAATATTTACAGACTTGTTTTATGAATCTGAAGATTGATTTAGCGTGAGAGTAATGCAGGAGAACAGATGAACCATGGAAATGGTAAGGTCTACTTTGCTAGGATTCATAAATCTAAAAGCCATGCTGAGGTGAACAGCTTTTAGAAGAGCAGCACCTAATGACTGAAAATCATTGAATGTCTAAAGCCTTAAACAAGTTCGAACCTTATCTTTCACCAGTAGCAAAAAATGATGTTTAATGGTTAAACACATTCTCCAAACTCTTACAGAATTACAGCCTTTCTCTTTAAAATGCATAAAGTCTAAGGAGTTCAAGGAACAGCGGTTTTCCCAGGCAGTCAGCTGATAAATGTGCTATTTGCTAACATCAGGTATGCATTTTCTTACAAAAGCACTGCATATTTAAGACACTCTTGGTACTCTCATCCTTTTCTTTTTCAGAAATTAGGGGGGGCTGGGGTTTCTGCCACTGAGTTTTTTGTCTTCTAGATACTAACACAAATCATTTTTCAAGGTCAAACCATGCAGTACAGATTTAATTTCAGCATGGACACGTGAAATGGTAATCAACTCCTACTTAACTCCAACAAAATATTCCTATTACAACTGAAACACTGGATGACTTTTGCCACACCTCGCCATAGAGCTACTTTGCTTTTAGGCCACCTAGAAAGGAACACTTTGGAATAAAATGTGACATCTGGAGGCTGGACTGCTATGTCTCTTATGCACAATAAGTTCTGTAATGAAGGCATTACAGCTCTGTCTGAAGCAGAGGATTTAACACATTTACTGCCCTGCTGACAGGGAAAGACAGGGACAAGCTCAGTGGCTGTCACACAAACTTGGTGTTTAAGAATAAGACACGCTCTTCTTCTGGCAGCTGTGAAGCAGAGGGAAGGAAGACACCTGAGAAATGGACCTTGTAACAGTCAAGGACTTTGTTTTCTCTCTGCACTGTGTGATACTTTTGCTAGAAAAAGCGAGTTGAACCCCCGAGCGAGTCTGGGTGTGCACTTCAGTAGTCCATGCACAGAACCTGCCTTTTACCTGTAAATTCACTTTACCTTAAGACATGCAGAGAAAACCATTTTTCTTGAAACACTGAGCTCTCCAAACTCTACCGGTGAGGCATGATTAAACCAATCAGATTATTTTGATATTTCCTACACATTGTTTTATGTAATGTGAATGCTTCTCCTCAGTTTAGGGCTAAAAGCTTGATTTGTGTGACCAATGCCCATTATGAAAAAGAAAAGTCAAAAGCAACACACAGTGTGCAACTAAAGAGTAAAATTGCAAGGGAGTTCTGTTTTCAAGAGGGTTTTTTCCTTTCAACCCATCATGCAAAGTGACGTTTATAGAGCTGCTGTGAGTGTCTCGTGTGTGTAATATCCACATCACAAAAATACACATTTTGGAAAACAAAGTGCTACCTATTCAAGATGGAAATGTACAGGAGAAGTCACTGTAGAGGAAAAAAAAGACCTGTGGGGACCTACCCTGGATTTTGAATAAAATTGTGAAGCTGGGCACAAGGTGTGAAAAGAACTTGCAGCAGTGACGTGGCTTGGTTCTACTCAAGCACTGAAGGAAATTCAGTGTTCATGAAGCATTTTCTAGCATCATCCATTGTTCTCCTGGAAAAATGTGGTACTCAGTGGTACTTGCTTTGTGGCAAAAATTATGTACTTTGGTGTTTAGATTTTGGCAAATAAACCCACCTGCATTCCAGAGCCCTGCAGCTGTGGGCTCTTTGCTGTGCCACTCTGCAACACCTGGCACTTCCCCTGAGCATTTCTGGGTATTAAGAGCTAACTGAGGAAGTTAGAGTCCTAAAGCTTGGCAAAAGTTTTGGAAAAAAACCCACCCAAACCCCAAAACCCCCTGTGAATACAGTTTGACTTATATCTATTCTAGATTCATTACTCTGATGGGTAACTTTTAAAATAGAGCAGGAGGTGTAAATGTTGTAGGTGAACAGAGTTGTTTTCAGAAGCGTCCTGAACATCACCAAAGAATCAGTGTTACCAGGAGAATCTGATAATTCCATGTTTGGCCGGTTTTTTCCTACTGAAAAATCTGTGGTCTTTATCAACATTTGAAGAGTCAAACTATTCTCCCCAAATGATTAATAAAATCTCCTAACATATAGGGGAAAAGATTGAAATTTGATTTTTTTTTTTAAGTAATCTGAGAATAAATTGTTTTCATGTAGATTTTTTCTGAACCTATATTGAAGCATTTGAATTGTGCTCATGGAGCTACATTTATAAGAAAAAGTATTATCTTTTATTCGATCACATAGTATATCTTGAAAAAGAAGCATCTCAGGCTCACAAATGCTTTCTTGCACCCTCTGTAGGGATATGGAAAATAATCTTGCTGGGAGGAAGAGAGCTCAAGGGAGAATATAGATGTCCTGTTAATCAGGACATAAAAAAGAAAGGAGAAGCTGTGATGTGACAGTGACTGGTGGGAGAAAATCTAGCAAACAGCAGAGAGAAGATTGGGAGATAAGGCAATTTGGGAAATGTATGTATAATTTATAAATTCAGACTTATTTTATCAATTTCATGTAGCACTCTTGCTTGGTCTGTATTTAATCTGCCACTTGCTGGCTGGGACTGTGCCATAGATCACACACTCCGAGCAGATACAAGAGTGATCTGGGAAGAGATAACAGGATATGATTTTTGCTCAGGAAAGCACTAATGCTAAACAGACTGGTTAAACTAAAGGAAACTGATGGTCTCAGGTTGTCCTGTAAATTAGAGCAATGGGAGCTGCCTAGTGAGGGAGCAGATGAGGAAAGCTGATCTGTGAGCTGGGGAGCTGCTGGAACTGCAGGCTGATCACCACTGGGCTTTAACACCACGGAGAAATTGTCCAAAACTCCACGGTCTTACAGGGTTACAATGATCCCAGAGAAAAGGTTTTGATCTTCTGGATTTTTTTGTTTGCCTTTTTGCTTTTTATTTTAAGAGCTGTAAGTCTAAGTGCTCTCTCCATTAGCATGGCCTGGATAATCATATAAATTTAGTCTCCATTTGCTTTGTAAGTGCTGTAGGGTCTCACACAATGAAACTGCAGGCTGCAGTATTTTGTGTCTGGAGTGGGAGCTTATCTCATTCTCCTGGCTCCTGCTGTTCAGACTTTGGTTGCTTCCTGCTCATTTTACTGATACAAATGTTCAGGTTTGGCTTTCCATCAGTGCGTGTTTACCAGCAGCACTTTGGCACAATCACCTTCCCTGCCTCCTCCCCTGGGTATTATGGCCTTGAAGAACTTTTAAGTGAGGGCTGAGCACAAGTTTCTGTTTGTGTTATCTTGCCCTGGAAAGGTAAAATATTTCACAGAGCACTCCAGCTCAGGCAGCGGCTGAAAAGGAAGCAGGCTATCCTCTCCATATCAGCACAGGTCAGCACAGAGATGTTTGTTGTCTTCCTGCCTTCTCTAAAAGGTAAATACTGTCACAAGTTTAAATTGTGGTGTTTTTTTGCTTTAACAAGTCTTTAAGCATTTAGGATCACCGAGGTCCTGTCCCCATGACCCCGAGTTGCTGCTGGAATACGAATATTTTCTAAACACAAATGCAGCGCCACTGTTCTGACAATAATGTGTGCACTGAGTGCCCGGGCCCAGGAGGCAGGGTACAACCCAGATTTTGTGCCTGACTCCTTGGTCAACCAATTAATGTAAATACAGGATTTCTTTTCATATTGTTACATTTGCTGAGACCTTATTCACAATGAAATATTCAAATTATGGATAAACTGACTCCCTTTTTCCCTCAGAGCAGTTGCAACTTCCCTGTGTGAGGAAGAGAAGGGGCAGGCTCTGATCTCCACTCTTTGATGACCTGTGGGCAGAACCTGAGGGAATGGCCTGAAGCTGAGTCAGGGGAGGTTTAGGTTGGACATTAGGAAAAGATTCTTCATCCAGAGGGTGGCCAGACTCTGGAACAGGCTGCCCAGGGAGGTGTTCACAGCACCAAGGGCTCAGGAAGCATTTGGACAACACCCTCAGACACCTTATGTGACTTTTAGGCTGTTCTGGGCAGGGCCAGGAGTTGCACTTGGATGATTCCTGACTCCTTTCCAACTCCAACTGTTCTGTGATTCCAGCTGTTTTGTGCTGTTTGTATTCACTCCCCACATAGCTTGCCTCAAACAGCCATTCACAAAATCAGAATTATCTGTATGAGAATTGTTCCTCTGCTGGGGGTCCCTTCCCAGAGGCGCCAGCCCGAGGTGTTTCTGCATTACTGCCCTGGGAAGAAATGGTTTCAAAAGACAGGACAAGTTTGTCAGGACAAAAAGGAATCACAAAGGTAAGTATTAGGCAGAAAACACCTGAAAAAGAATCTTTAAAGGGTAATCTGTATTGTGTAGCTGCCCCATACATGTATGCAGGTGACATTTGGTATGTACCAGATAATTTTAAAATACTTGCTGAGTTTGGCCTTTATTTCAGAACTAGAACCACTGTGCTGAAGAGTGAACAAAGGTTTGTAGGAAGTGTTGGACCCACTGGAGTTTTTTGAAATGCATTCTATAACTCTACAGCTGAACGTGTCTCGTCTTCCTGCAGTAGG
Organism: Donacobius atricapilla; assembly: GCA_013397315.1. Lineage (NCBI taxonomy): Eukaryota > Metazoa > Chordata > Aves > Passeriformes > Mimidae > Donacobius > Donacobius atricapilla. Next base: position 4,504 of record WBMY01000198.1, on the reverse strand, counting down.
TCCAAATTCCCACCTGTGCAAACCACAAAAGGTTTGACAGAGGAACAATGTGTTAGTTTTGACAGAAATGTCAAATTTGTCTTAATTTTTTTCATTAGCCGTATAATGCCACTGAAGGAAGCACAGAGGAGACACCTTAGAATTGCTTTTCAAAAGGTCTTCTGGCAAATCAGGAGACTTTTTTTCAGTTATTTGCTATTTTTAGTTTCTTTCATAATATACACTCTTCTAGTTGCCTTTTTTTTTTTTTAGCAGAAGGAATAATTATATCTTTAAGGAAAAATTTTGATTTCTGAGGCTAGTATTGGTTCTTAGAGCAAATCTTACTCAGTTTCTACTACTTTTTGTTAGTTTGTTTATAACAAGAATTCTTCTTATGCAAAGTAAATATTTATGAAAATGCGTAAATATTTCCTTTGGAAATTGAGGCTTTCAAGCCAATTTCAGTGAAATTATGCTAACGCTGATATATCAGAGCAGAAATAGCACACTGCATGTCTTGCTTAGACTGGGATATAAAACTGCACTTTGGGGCAGCCTTGCTAATTTAATTGTTTCACTGTTGTGCAGTGTCTCTTTAGTTTTGTTCTTGATTTTTTTCAAATTTTTCTGGAAGGCATCTTAGTGAAGATCCTATTCTAAGGAATGTCCAATTTGCATGTTTTGAAAAATATTTTTTTATTTTTAAGTTGGAGTCTGAAAACTAAACAGGAGAAGTATCAGGCAAAATGAAGAAAGGATTTCTTTAGCTGCAATTCCAGAACTCCACTGGACAGGAAAGAAGGAGTTTTGGGATATTCTTCACAGTGTGCAAGTACATGGTACAGGAGTACAGTCCAAGGACTCTTTCCTCATGTCTCATTTAGTTCTTGTCAGTGTGTTAGTGAAGCACAGCTACATTCTTCTAGCTGATTTTAACATGGAACACTATAAACCAATATGTATTTATGATACCTCTTTTCTGACGTTATAAATGTCTGTATTTTCTATATCTGTCTGTAATAAAAATAGGTAGATGATTATTACAGTGTCCTACCACTAGTTGCATAAATTGAAGAGAGACAATTTAAGAGAGGCATCAAAATTAACAGCAGTTTTGTGCTTTTGACTTAGAAATCTGGCTTTGATTCAATCAAAAGAAAACAAAAACAAAAACCACCAAAAAAAACACACGACCTNNNCCCCCCCCCCCCCCCGAAAATAAAACCAACCAAACAAAAAAACCCTTTATGAGAATGCAGGGAATCATGGCTGCCTGGAGCCCTGTCCATCTCCATCTGATACTTTTCCTGTTAATTGCTTAGCCCACCTGGCAGGGACAGAGCTGCCAAGCCATCAGAGCTCCCTACTTTGCAGAATGAGGTGAGGGGCACCGTTTGCAGCTGGGAGAGCCATCCCAGCGGGGTCCTCAAAGCCCCCTGCACCACTGGGTTCACCTGTGCCAAATGTGGGAGGCAGGCGTGGAAAACAGGATTTCCCCCAGACAGAAGGGGCCAGCTCCACTGCAGCTGGCAGCTTGGGCCTCTTGTGCTCCATCTAACAGGAAAACACTGTCTGACTGTGGCTGGAGAGGGAAAATCAAACTCCACCCAAGACAGAGGCTGGGACCTCAGAGGAATTGCCTGATACTGACACAGAGAGGAGGAGAACAAACATTGTTGAGTCCAGGTGGTGCCATGAACAGCTGGAATTCCTGTGTGGAAGGTCCGTCTCCTCCTCCTGCGCTAGGATTCAGCTTTACCTTTCCTTTTGTGGTGGCCAGGATTTCCTGAGCAAAGCATCTTTTTCCCGACCAGGGTATCTTTTTCCTGAACAAAACTGGAACACGCTTCTGCTGCAGCACTCAACATCAGGTCACCACCAAGCCCTGACAGCAGCCCAAGATGATGTGCACTTAGAAACCACATGACTCAATTCTCAATAGATGCCTGACAGGTGCTGTAGGCAAATGTTGCTTCAGCTACCAAAAATTGCATTTGAAGGAGTCTTTGGCCCAAGGGATACATAAGCCTGTGCATCGACATATTTCAGTTCAGTATGGAGCAGATGCATTGCTTAGGACATTTTATGTCCTATTCTATTATATATTTGTCCATTTATATTAACTCTTGGGGTTTTAGAAACGGGAGAACGTCCTCTGTATTTCTTGGTACAATATGTGAATCCTGGAATGAATATGTAACAGAAATTGGTGAGGGTTTTTTTGTGTCTATCCTATCTGCTGGCCTGCTTGTATCTGATACCCATCTCCTACCAGTGCCTGTCTTGCAAATATTTCCTCTTCTAAGCAGAACACCTTCTTCCTGCTCTTTCTGCCAAGTGGTCTTAATGCAGCTGAGTCTCTGCTGGAGCTTTGATGCGGTTCTGAGGCAGTGGTGCCCTCCTGGATGAAGAAGCAACATCAAACCAGGAAATACTAACAGGGATCAAGAGTAGCTTGTCAACCAGAGAAATACCATCTAGAGGTGAAGGAAAGTTTCTGGCTGGTTCTTTTCCACAGTGACCACACAGCCTCTGTTCCACCTGCTCTAGTGCTCAGCCAGCTCGAAACATGAGGGTGGAAAAAGATCCTTTTTGACTTAGGCACAAGTCCCATTTACACCTCAGGCTTTCTCGCAGTAAACACAAATGAAAGTAAAATGCCTGCAAAGAAAACACGGTTCTCAAGAACCCCTGGAGAAGACCCAGTCCAACCCCCCTGCTCAAACAGGCTCAGACAGAGCAGGTTGCTCAGGATTGTGTCCATGCAGATTGGAGCATCTCCCCACAATCGTTAAGGAGGTGTTAACATGACTGGACAGCTGCTACAACCAAAAAGCAATTAATGATGCAGCAAGACATGGTTTGCTTAGCAAGGGCCTTCCCATTTTCCTGATGATTGCTGGGACACAGGAAGGGTTTAGATGGAGAAGAAGAAACAGAATTAGACTCTTTAAACTATTAAAAAGTCCTTCATACTCCCATGTGGTGCCTGCACAATGTGGAACCTGGTGATAGAGCGAATTCTCAGAGGAGATTTAGGTAAATGTTAAGTCTGGTGATAAGTGACCAGTGCAAAATCTCCGCAGTTATCCCAGCTGGAATTCAACCATGAAGCTCACACCAAGCACCCCAACATTTGGTGTGGAGGAGCAGATGTCAAACACTGCTCCAAAAGCAGCACGTGAGACAGCACTTGCTATTGGATTTGTAACTGTGTAATTTTTTTTGCTTGGGGAACTGTGAATATGTATTTTCTGTTATTAGAGATAACAAATATCTGTTCATACTAAAGTTAAATTTAGGTCTTTGCGTACTTAACAACTGCATGCATTTCAATATGCAAATAATAACGCTTAACTTATTCTGGATTTACTTCATCACTAAAATATTTGTACTCCAAACCTGGGATATTTTACAGGTTCTTAGATTAACTTTGCAGACAGCTTGTCAGTGAGTGGGGGTTACTTGTGTGGCCTGGTGAGATGTTTTTGACAATCTGTTGCCAGAATATCTGTCCATCAATAAGTTTATCAGTAGACTTCATTTCTTAAAGAGAAAATTAGTAGCTGGCTTTGTTTTTCTTTTCTGCATAAGGAATGAAATAAATTGCCAGTTGGCTTGTTTTCTTGTTACATTTTTCCCCTGTATGTTTGTGGTGGTTTGTTTTTGGTTTGTTTTTGTTTTTTTTTCACTGCAGTATGTGCAGTTTGATTGGAATTACCTGAAGGAATAAATTCCATTTTCACTGATAAGGATTAAAAGAGAGCACTAAGGTGTTACCATAGTCAGACAACTTTCCAACGTCCTATATTAAGCATTCCCTGAAAGTAAAGATTTGCATGTTCCACCTTAATTATCCCACCTCTAATTGTACCCCCTTGCCATAATACCCTAATAAAAGCGCTATTTATATTAATAAAGCATTACACTCCCAAGAACAATCCATCACACTGGGCCTCACTCTACACAAATACCTTTTAAAATGAAAAAGATAGCCTTACCCCAAGTAGAAAGAGTGAGGGTGTCTGGTAGCTTATGGAAACACAGCACATCCACAGTCACATCTGACTGCAGATTGAGGGGCAGATCATACCTCAGACAACCTCCTTTCCTCCCTCAGGGATGTGAATTCTCTTTATCCACTCGCTTAGCATGCAAAATTAACACTGTTCCTGAGACTATTAGTGATCAGAATTATTGCAATGCTCATATCCATGTTAATCTCACTGCATTTTCCATGACAATTAAGGAGGTGGTAAAATTCTATTGTAAGAGTCCTGTGACATCCCACTTTGTCAGATCCTTGTCCTCTGCACTTGTACAGGGGACTGTTTAAAAAGGCCAGACTATTGCACTTCAGAGGGAGAAATTTATTTTTTTGCTTTTTCTCAGTGGGCTGACTGTGATAGTTGACACTTATCAGTAATATTTAATCACAGTGTAGAGTTGATGCAGAGTGACTTATCTGAAACATCTTAGCCTATCTCTTTAAAATAACTCTGTCACATGTTCATAAACAAAA
>WBMY01000197.1:12168-23260 GCA_013397315.1 Donacobius atricapilla | reverse complement strand
AAAAAAAAAAGAAAATCAACTCCCTTAAGACTGCAGTTTCTCACAGATCTCCCATCTTCCCCTCCTGGAACCATTCCTCGCTGTGGCTCCTTGACGTGATCACCTGTTACAGACTCAACCCAAGCGCCTTTCACCTCCTCTTGGCTTTCCCCGCGCCGCCCGGGGCTACGCCGGTACCGGGAGCGGAGCCGGCCCCGGGAGGGAGCGGAGCCGGTACCGGGAGGGAGCGGAGCCGCTACCGAGAGCGGAGAGGAGCCGGCCCCAGGAGGGAGCGTAGCCGGCCCCGGGAGGTACCGAGAGCAGAGCCGGCCCCGGGAGGGAGCGGAGCCGGCACCGAAGAGCAGAGCCGGTACCGAGCGCAGAGCCGGTACCGAGAGCGGAGCGGAGCCGGCCCCGCCCCGACTGCCCCAGTTCTCCCCGAGCATTCTGCTCCCTGGGGCAGCCGCACCTCCCCGCAGCCCGGCGCTGCTGCCCGCGGCTGGGGACGAGCCAGCCAGCCCGCCCGCCCCTCCGGTCCGACCGCTGCCTTATCTGACTGCCTCGCCTCCAGCCGGCCGGCCCCTCTCGTCTGTGTCCCTTCGCACACGCGGATCGCGCTGACCCGGGCTCCAAAGTGAGGAGGAGTTGCAACAGTCCGGCTGCGATTCCTCGCCCCCGATATTGACGCCTGAATAATTACAAATTGCTGCAGTCTCATTCCCACTTTCTCGGGTGTGAAAGTGCGACCTAAACCAAAGTGTTTGTTTATAGTTGTTGCCTGCTTTTGACATAAGCGGCTTTGTATCCAGCTGATGATCACCCTTAATATGCAACTAACCAGTATTAGGTAAATTAGATATCAGGTAGCTTGAGAGTTAATTTTCCTAATGCAAAAGTGACCAGTATCCATACATAAAGACCTATTTCTGGCAGCTTTCGAGACATCCTTCTCTTTCAAAGCCTTGCATGTGTACGCATTGTTTTACTCCTCCCATCTCCCCCACTGAATTGAATTCTCTTTTCAAAACTCAGAGTGTTTCAATGCACTGCTAATGTTCTTACCTACTCAACTGTTAAAACACTGTTGTTTATGAGCTCTGCCAAACCTTACATGATGAACAGTATGGACTGAAAAAACCCTCCAAAATCACAAACTCCTATTCAGTTTTGCAATGATCTATCAGAAAAAGTGAATAGATAAACAACAGGTGTGTCAGCTTGTTTTACCCATGCCTAAATGAGGCTAATAAAGAAATAAGACTCCAGCATCCGCTTCAAGTTAAGAAAAATAGTCCTTTGTCCCATAGCATAGAAAGTAACACTGGTTCATTTGCACCTACTACAGGTTTAAAGAAATTGTGTCAGAAGATTTATCATCAGACTTGGTAAATCTTTTTATCACCATAATGTCATAGATAGAGCTGTTTCCTATTCCAAGAAGGTGCAGTTGGCAAATATAATTTGTTACCGATGATTGCTGCCCATCTCTGTTACCTCTGCTGAAATACTGCACTGCAAACCCTGCATGAAACCTGTGAAAAAATCTCTTTTTTTTTCGGCCACGCATGTAAGTGGGGATGTAGCACAGCCAAGAATGCCACACACTGTGCAGCAGTGATTAAATGTAGTCTTGAAATGGAGCCATAAACCAGGAAGATGTACAGGGCTGTAAAAAAGAAATATAGGAATAAGTAGCAAACACAGTAGAGTCTGCAAACAAATTATTGTCAGTCAACCACGGTGGTTACTTATTGAGAAGTGTCAGAGTGCAGAGATGTTTTGATGAGCTTCTCCAGCAAAAAATCACTCAATAAAAAAAGAGAACTAAAGAACCCTCAAACCCTCTGTCAGTCTTTTTAGGGTATATTTTAAAGGCACAATCCTTCTTGGATATCTGGTTAAAAGCTGTTTAAAGTCTTTCCACACTACTCAAGTCATTCTGTGTGTAGCCCTGAAAAATAAAATACTCTCATCACGGTCACGTTAATTTCAAGGTAGAAGTACTCATAGCCCTCTAAAATGCCTGTCCATCAACCTCCAACCTGAGCTCACACAAATTATGTGGCACAGAGTGAGAGGTTTGATGTCCTGAAATACAGCTCCAACGAGAATGCTGCTGCTGAGCAGGTGAGACACTTGATCAACAGGAGGTGAACTGAAGTCACAGAGCCCTTGTGAACAGCGGAAACACCAGCCAGACCACAATGATGAGTTTGGAACTGCTCCCCTTTGGATCAGACTGCTCTAAAGATGAGGAACTGATGCCTGACTGGGTTAGAAGTGAATTATGGAAAAACAATAATGTTTAACATGAACTCAAGTTTTATCTGTAGATAGACTGGTAGAACAGGAATGGCCCCTGAGAATTGACACCAAAATACATTTCATTCTGACTTAGTAGCATTACCTAGAACATGAGACAGGGCAACTGCTTTACACAATATCGATGACAAATCACTGATATTTGAAAAAGTGTCAGACTTGGATAAAAATCTGTGTGAATAAAGGTACCCTTAACAGACACTAATCCCATGTGTACCAAGTATTTTACAAGTAGAGAACAAAATAAAATGTCTTTATCTCAAAAAGATTATGGGCTAAACAAATTCCAGAGAAATGCAAGGGTAAGATACGCACCATGCAGAAATGAGCTGGAACAGAAGTAAACAGAGCAGCGTGAGCTCTGGGAATAATAAATTCTGGAGTTTTTTATGTGTGTCTCATGTTGGCATTCGTGTAAAATAAAGAAACACTCTGACAGAAGCCTCTTTCTTATTTGGAACATAGGTCAAATCTCCTTCCTGCTGCAGACTGCCCAGGTCACTGGAGGAATGAGTTCACACTGCAGCTTCTACTATTTCAGCAGGGAAGGTGCCAGGCCTTTCTCCTGTGTCCAAAAACATACTTAAAGCAAAGAGTGGATGGTACAAAATGGCTCATGAGTTCACAAGCTCTTAAGGAGATGACAGACAGATAGCATCACTAAATAAGTTTTGTTTATTTAGGAAACCAGCCAAGATTTTATAATGCTGCCATGCTGAAAACTCAAACTATGTAGGTTTTTCCCCTCATAGAACACTCCTCTCCCCAGTCACATACATTTCAGACACCCATAAAGTGTTCAGTGCGGAGTAAAACCAAACATGCCTACCTGAGGTTTTAAGAACCGGCATAACTTGCCATTGATCGAAATTTTGTTTCCTGTAGATGTTAACATCTTTGTAACAAAATCACAAGCTTACAACACTGTTTCACAGTGGGTACACATTGAAACAGTCAAAAAAGCCCAAGTCTCTAATAAATGAACCCCAAAAGCCAGACTGAAATCATGCTTCGATTTACTTAAATAGACCCATGTGATTCTCAGCCCACATGCAAGAATTCTAAAGGTCTTTGGTTACACCGAATCACAGATATAAAAACCTGCTAATGTTACCTTATCTCTGCAAATTTTAAAATGTTTTCTACTAATTGATAGGTGAAGCTAATTTTTACCTTCTGACCTCCTTGATTTCAATTATGCTGTGGTGGAAGCATAAGGTAGTTGATGTAAGATTTTTAAAAGTGTAAATGAATGGGTCCTTTGGGTTGGGGATGAGATGGAAGCTAAAAGAGCTCCATTTTTGATCTGTCATGCTTGGTAATGCTGTCTTGTTTATTACTAGTGGAGTGTCTGTTGACTTTCATGCTTGCATAACCTCCAGAGATGTATCTCTGGTGCAAAACCTACTGTGTCTCTTTACCAAATCAAAGAGGTGATGACAGGGCTGCATTTGTAGAGGAAGACAGTAAAAGGCAGAGATTTCTCTCATCTGAACAAAAATTCAGTAAAAGGCAGGATGCTAATGAAGTGCAGAGAACAGCTCGCTGGAAAGGGACAGGTGACCTTTTGTGCTTTGGAAGACATTGCACATGCAGGGAGGTGGATTGACCTTGAAGACATTACTTTATGCTGAAAACTGCTGCTGTAACTACAAATCCTCTGCTAGAGGACCAAGGTGCCAGTCTGCTCAGCTCCCCATCCTTACAATAGACATGTGGACAAAAACCAGCCTCCCTCAAGCCCTTCTTGATCCTGAATATCTGGCTCAAGACAGTCATCGTGTGCACAATTTAATTTCTTTACCTTTCACTGGTGAGTAAGAGATGCAAGGAGGTCAATTAATTCCTCTTCAGGGAGGTAATAAATTACACCTCTTCTCGGACAAAAGGTTCAACCCAAGGTGAAACCAGATTTTATTAAAGCTGCTCCTCCATTCCCAAAGCTCAAATCTCCTGTCTCAGGACACAACCTCATAATTATTTTGCTAACTTGCTAGTGCTCATAGCATATTCAGCATTTCACACCATGCACATCAACATATCAGTTCCATTAATACACATCTGAAAATAGACACAGATTATGGAATTGATACATTTTCTAACCCTTGAAAACAGATTTTAAGAAAAAGCAATTAAACTTGGCATATATCAACAGAATACTTATCTCAGAATGAAAAACAAAAATATTAACTTTTTTCTTTAAGAGTTGTAGATTTTGGCAAACACACATTTTTATTTTGGAATCTGTACTTCCTGCTTGGGATAATAGATTTAAGAAGCAAAGGTTCTGAGTTCAACCTGAAAAGACATTGTTAAAGTATGTATTGAGAGCCAGAAAGTAACAATAGAGAAGTTTTGCCCACACGAGATTCTTCCCATATCATCTGATAAAGTAATTTCTTATTTGGGATAAAACTGGGCTGTACACAGAAATGAGAACCTGCTTTGTAACACCTCTTACTACTTATTTACACCAATCCAATACTTGAAGGCTTATTTTCCCCAAGAGTGTTTTTGTAACCTAAAGCAAGTGGAAAGAAACCAAGGATAAGGCCTGCAGGGGAAGGCAATTGTGATTAGAACAGAGGAAAAGGGGTGGAGATGGCATCAAAACAGTCTGAACAGAGTTTTGTTTCATTTCTGATCAAAATACAACACTCAAAAGCCAAGAAGATTTCCCCCTTCAAGATTAACACACCTTTATATGTGCTAGAACCCCCAAGACACTTTTACCTCCCACAAACGCAAACAAACAAGCTGTTTATATAACAATGGTGCGAGGAAAATATTGCACAGGGGAGCAATTCACAAAGACCCTTTTATAAAGAAGGGTCTTTATAAAATGGCTTCAAGAGACTTTCAGACACACATTTTGTGCCAGAGACAAAGTAAAACGTTCCCTCTGAGCATGACTGATGTCAAGAGACTGTTGGAAGTTCAAAAGCTCAAACTCAGAAACTTGCATGAATATGATCCCAAAAAGCAGAGAAAACATGATTTTTCAAATGCTTTCTTGGACCATGAAATGCCTTCAAAAAATCTTCACTTTGAATTGTTTTGGAGTTGGGTGATGGGATCGGTGTAGCACCTGAAGTTTGGAGGTTGGTCAGCAGGAAATGCATTCGATCCGATCTGGGATTCTTTCGGGGAACTGACAATGAGGTACAATGTGACAGCCATAGGTGGTATTACATTCATTTCTCAGGTTACATTTCCTGACCTCCGAGGTTTAGTGTAAGTGCCTACAGTCACTGACACACGGCTGCTAGGTCTGGGTGGAAACATCTGCGTCCTGTCCTCTCCAGGCAGCAGTGTGGCTGATATTTACAGATTTCCCCCACAACAGTGTGCATAAGAACCTGACTGCAGCATACCTTAACCTGCAGGAAGTGCAACCTGGTGATGACAGGGGACGAAATGTTCCTTTGAGAAGACAAAGTTTTGTGGAAGCACAGCGAATGGGCAGGAAATGGAAATTCCAAGCTAGATTGAGGCATTCCCCCGCAGAGCAGCCCCGGGAAGCTCAAGAACATACAAATTGGCTGCTGTGATTCCAGGTGTTGACTGACAGCTTTGGGCTGCGAGATTAGCCAGGCTGAAGCCTCAGATAGCGACATGTGAGTCACGGGGAGAGATGCATGGCAGCTCTTCAGGCTCTATGAATCAGCAGCAGCAACAGGGAAGCAGAAACTCAAATGGAAATTCCTGGAGGAAGCAGAGTGCATCAACCATTGCAGCATCACGTCAGCTGAAATGGCTACATGTCTCAGCTCTGCATCTCAAATTTGCCTTGTCATATTTCTTTTTTAGGCGAATAAAATCCTCATGTCTCGGTAGGCTGGTGGAGAAGACTTTTTGGAAGGAGGGGGAAGTGACAGAGCACATGTCTGTGCTTGGTCAAATGAATGAAGGCAAGGATACAGCCGAATGACTTCCAAAAGAACCCTGAGGTGATCAGCAGAACAGATAAGGCATTGCTGTGTTACACCTACACTGGGTGTTCTAGAAATTCAAAATACTTCAGGTGGGAGAAAGACACCTGGCCAAAACAGGTTAAGCATTGTTCTGTTTTGAGGACATGGGTGTACATAGATGACATCCACCCTGGAAATTCAGCTCTTCACCTCACAGTTTTATACTGAAGGTATCTCACAGAAAGTTCTGGTCATTTGTCTGAATTCATGTATCTTTAAGTGCAAAACACTTCAGTTCCTCTTCAGTCTGGCACAAAACACTGCTGGTCCTGCTGCCTGCTCTTCTTAAGTGGTGTTTTCCTTCGCAATTCCGTATCCATCCCACAATGACAACTCTCTCAGACAATAGCCTCACAAAATTCCTGGCTGGGTTGCTTTCTCAAAGTATTTTCTGTGAAAAAATTAGCTGCCAGGAATGGCAGGAATTCTCTGGCTGAGCCACTGGTCATTGTAGGGAAAATTAATTTCCTGCTTCGCTGGTTAACGCCACAGTCCTAGCCACAACAAAAGTTACTTTTGTTTAAAAAGAAAGTAAAAAACCCAAAATCCATGAGAGAGTTCATAGGTCTATTGGCAGAAGAAACAGACCTGCATATCATCATGAATTAGGAACTTTATGGTTGTCTTGTACGCTATAAACCAGGATCTGAAACACCACTGCACACACACAAAGAGCAAGCTGTGAGAGAGGCAGCATGATGCTAAACACTTTTATGGTGAAAAGTCAGATTTTATAGAAACTGTGGCTACAAAACAGAAGATTGTTGAGGAGAATTATAAACATGCTGAAGTGATCTGCAGCTGGGGTGTAGAAAAACACATATACCAATTGTTGCTTAGCTTTGTGTGTTGGGTAAGCTCAATGTCTGTGTTTCAGTAACACAGGCCTGAGATAGACTCACAGGCTTGGGATTCCTTCCCTGCTGTGGGAAAGATCAAAGCAGAGAGGTAATCGACACCTGTGACAGCCCCTGAAACACAGCAGGTTCAGAGATCCTCTAGTAAGGATCAAACAACAGAGTTCTCTGGTCATGTGGCTCTGCCCAGGTGCTGCTTTGGGGATCCCTAGCTTGAAAAGGTAATGGAAATAAATTTACTCTCTTCATTTCATGCAGTGTTCTGCGGTCATCCCTTGGTCCTCTATATGCCAGCTCACACAGCGACCCAAAGAGGCCCTAAGCAACCATTATCTTATCATTCTGCTCATTATTATTCATGAATTTGCTTCTGCAATGGAACACATCCAGCCACAACCCTCGCTGACATCGCAGGTAGAAGATGCATTTCACCTTTCTCGTTTCTGGAAGCCAGACCGCCACTTAAAGCTTGCAAAGGTAATTAATTCTCATGCTGAAGGGATGTAAATAGGCAGGCAATGGCACTGGCCACGTCATGGCTTTCTATTACTAATTACCTCTATTGAGCACGAATAAGCTGCTTGCCAGACAAATATTCATAGAAACCCGAATGAGGTTCTGCATCAGTTCCATCCATTTTTGGATCACTAACGCTGACTCACCACAGAAACGCTGCCTCCTTGCACTGAAAGGTCACAGGCTCACTTCGAATGAGTCTCTGTTTCATCTTCCATACCAAATCCCCAGCAGGGTGCTCAGGGTTTTGCCCAGCTGAGCCCTGAAAGGTTCCATATGTCCCACTGCTGTTATCCGTACCTTGATTCCCACTCCCCCTCCACACATATGAAATCCCTCCAGCCTGCAAGCAAAGTATGGACCATTAGCCACCACCCTTTGAGCCTGATGATCCAGCCAGTTATTACCCATGTAGCAGCCTGCCCCTTGAGACCGTAATGTCCCAAGGAGCACATGAGGGTGGTGTGGCCAACGCCAAGGCAGGTGACATCTAGCACCTCTCATACACAAATCTAGTCACCTCAGCATAGAAGACAGTCTGTCAAACATTATTTATCTCTGGTACATTTATGCTTGCTGTCCTAAATTACCTTCCTCACCAGGCTCCCAGAAACAATCTCTGCTAGAAATGCCTTTTGAAGACAGGTGGGATATTAGTCTTAAGTTACCAGAGATCTCTGACACCTGTGAGTTTCCAAAGCTGATAGTGTGTGATATCACTGTGATGTCACCTGCCAGACGTGAGTGCTTCCCTCCTGATCCCATGCCCTTGTATGGGTTGCCATTTCTCAAGAGATCCGTGACTCAGCCTTCTTTCACTGCTGGTAGTTTGACAACACGGAGGCTTGGACGACTTTGATGGATGAAAAATGAGGCAAAGAAAGCACACAGTACACCTTACCTGCCTCTGTGGTCACTAAGTCATCCACCCCATTTGTTGATGGGACATGTTTTCCTTCTTTATTAATCTACAACTAATGTAGCAGTAAAAGCTGTTCTTGCTTCTCTTGATAATTCCTAGCAAATGTTGACTCCAGGAGATCTTTGGATTTCCTAATGCCACCAGAATGTTTCAAAATTCCTCTTTCAAAGGCCATTCCTGTTTCTATCTCTTACTACTTATTTTTGCAATGGAGCTCAGCCATGGGTTATGCGTACGTAGCTAAGCCAGTCTCTCAATATATTTACTTGCTTTCATGAGTAGAAGGATGAGCTGTTACTGTGCTGGCAGGAGGCTGACCTTAAAGACCTGACATGCTGAATCTTTCAAGCCAAAGTAAATTACTATCTGCTATTTCTGTCAGGGCTTTACCTTCCAAAATTTAATTACCTGAATTTAGAGACTTCCAGGTGTTAAGAGGGTAATGACTTTAGACCAACCTTATATATTGAGCTATGTGAAAAATCTCAGCCTTGCATGTAAAGTCTCATGCAACACGCTCAAAGCGTTGCTACAAGAGTCAGAGACTGTTACATGTGCCCACACAGTGGTGACACCTCGGCTGCAGAAAGATGTCCTCAGCGTTTCCTGCTTCCAATGCATTGAGCTCATCACATAGCACGGCAGATGACAGAAACAAGGGCGTGGATCCGAGACCTGTGATTATTATCTGAGAGGGTAGGTGCAGAGCAACACATTTCTCAGGCTTGAAACCAAGGAGAAAAGAAGGCAGGAACTGAGGATGAGGAGGTCGTATCTGTGGTGCAGCTGAAGCAACAGGTACACTCATTGGCAGAGAAGCTGACTGAAAACCAAACCTCAATTTTTTCCTGTTGTCACCACAGCTATGAAATCCAGAGGGCAAATTGCAATTGCACTTTCCATGAACTCATGCACAATCGAAAATGTCCAGAGTCCTGAGCTGCTGCAAGTGAAACAGGCTGGACTCAATGAAGTTCCCTTTCAATTTGTTTTTACCCAAACCAATATCAAAATATGAAGATACTTCAGAAAAAAACCCATTTTGTTGGTAGATCATTACGGCTGCACAACTGATGCTGCAAACAGCAGGAAAGGCCCAATCAGCCTTAACCCTCTCTCCTTGCTCTTCCCTTTTTAGTAACAACCCTTATTGCTTGACTCTGATTGTGGGAATTGGTTTATTTTTTTTCCTACCAGACTCTTTAACATTTATATTGAGTGTGCATCTAAAATGCCCCACTTAGACCATTTGCAAAAACACTTGAAGTGCTGTCTGTATTTGTGAAGAGAGAGCAAAGAAATTACAGGAGGCCTTTACAACATACAAGAAAGTTACTGCCATGAGAACAGTTGCATGGCATATTCCTCTCATGACTCTCTTTCTAAACAAACAATGTTTTCTTTAAGATACTCATTAGGCAATAAATGACATTATAGAGCAGAAAAGAGAGGGGAAAAAACTAGGGTGCCAAGAGCACAGAAGGGACTGAGACTGGATGCTAGAATATTGAACTAAATAGCTAAGGAGAACAGCTAGGAGGAGGTTCAGATGTCACAGGACAGAGGTTAAGCATGAACAGCTTCTGAATTTTAGAGCCCACGAATGTTGGAGACTATCATATTTTTGAGCCGTCAGATAAGTGGGGCACATGTTACCAGGCTCACACAGGAGCTTGAAATCCCTGGAAAAGCCTATAGTCTTGTTGACTACACGTTTCTCAAAGCCCTGCCATTCTTAGTGCAGAACAGAAAAATAATGAGTTTGTAAATAGCTTTATAATGTCTTGGAGGCTAAGACATCCAAGGAAATAATCTATTGAAGAAATGGAACTGTTGCATGTGTTTTATAGGAAAAAATGTTTCTACCAGGCAAACATGATTTGTTTTAAAAATCCAATGTCTCCTATTATCGGTACCCAATCAACAGCAATATAACAGCAAAGAAACCATCACTACTAGAATACCTTCTCCTGGCCAATGCAGGTAAATAAATAAATAGGTTAGCTACTGAATTGTGATTTGGGTAAAGGCAAGTCCAGACTATGGACTCTGGAAGAACATGAAGCATCTGCCTCTGTTAAAAGCACTAAGAAAGTGGAAGACATGGTCCACCACCCACCCTCCAAAGTTTAGGTCTCACTATGGCCCAGCTTCCACAGAATGCCAGGATGCAGCATGGCTGTGGGAGCATGGTTAAGCCTGATGTCCATTAGTACATGGAGAATCTGTACTATCAGCTAGAATTGAGTGAATCAGACTTAAAATAATCACAGAAGCCATCCGAACAAGCAGTCCCACCCCAAAGCACTCTAGCACTTCCCCACAATCAACAGCTTCTCTTCTGGTAGGATGCTTCACTGCTTCTTTATCACTCAGCTACCTCCTTTCCGTCCTTGGTGTGCCACAGATTGCTAGAAGCAGAGAGAGCCTCCTTGCTCCCCCACATTTGATCATCCCTAATTACCTTTCCCAACCCATTAAACAAAATCCTTTCTTTAGAAACCCGGGGTGGGAGGGGGGGG
>WBMY01000197.1:0-12151 GCA_013397315.1 Donacobius atricapilla | reverse complement strand
GGGGGGGGGGTTGTGGCATCAGAATTGCTTCTCTATTTCTGTCAAGCACGCACAGACGCACAGACACACAGAATGTTCTAACATCATTAAGATGCAAAACACATTGTTCTTGAGCAAGTGTTTACAAAAGCCATGTTTCCAAAGCCATCATTTCCTGAAGCCAGTGCTTCCTGGGGGCTCCCTCAGGAAAAAAAAAAAAAAAAAAAGTGTTTATAGAGCTGATTTCTGCAAAGCCTGATGTTCCAGTCAGTCAGTTGTGCAAAACTATTGCTACAGGCTTAGAAGCCCTCACCGTGCCATTCTCTTGCTGCAGTCTCTGCCCTAGTTGCCTCTCTCAAACCACAGCATCTCTCCCTCCTCCCCTCCTTGCAAAGCAACACAGTGGTAACTAAACCCAAAAGTTCTGGAACCATCACAAGCCTAGAACCAGCACCACCATCCCCTGAATACACCAGCACCATATCTCTGCTACAGAAGGTGTTTAATGGTCCGTAAGTACGAAAACGCGTGTGTCAGGGGAAATAGGGGCAAGGCGGCTGAAGGGAAAAAGAGGAAGGATGACTGGAATTCAGAGAAAACCTGGGAGCCTTGCAGAGGCTTCCTTGCGCACCAAGCTGCCGTATTCCCAGCCTGCGAAGTGGGAAGCGCAGCCCAGCGAGGACCGGCAGCAGCGCACGGGGGACGGCGGAGCTCGTAAACAGCGCGGGGAGGAAGGCGCAGGATCTGCTCCTGTAAAACAGCATCCAGCAGGAGCGCTGAACAGGGCGAGGCAGCCGGGGCGGGGAAACAGACCAGACAGGAATGGGGAGATTCCTGCCAGGAATGAGATTCCTGGTTCATTCAGGACTCTTGTCTGCTATTGTTTCCTTCTTTCCCAATCTGTGTTCGGAGCAGGAAGAGAGGGGAAATGGTATGTAATTCAGAGCACAGTGCTCGACCCGGGCTTACCAAATCTGCCTTTGATAAGCCTCCTGAACTTTCTAAGTCTTCACTTCCTCACCACTTCCCTCAGCCATGGATGGTATTTACAAGCGGCTCAGTGCTACTGTCAGGTGTCACCCAGCAGGGTAAAACGCCTCCTCCAACCATGTGGTGCTTGTTAGACTTCAAGGTGTATCCACTAATATTTCCTTCATTTCTTTGCCAACCCTTTCAGGCCAATATTTTTTTTTCCTCATTCTCAGTAATATTATTCATTACTTCTCTAGCTGTTTACTTTACTTCACGTCTCTTTTTTATTAAGGAGAAAATCCTAATTAATGCCCTCCTGGGATTTCAAAATCGCCCACTTGCAGCAGGTTAACAGTAACTGAATGGCAAAGCTTAGTCCTTGAAATCTGTCACAAGTGAAAAGCAAAGATTTAGAACACCATTGCGGCAAATAGTTAATGTACGAAATGGCGAGGAGGTGCATGCGATATATAAGAGGATACTCAATTAAGTTTCTGGAAGCGAATCCAAGAAAGGCCTTTTTCAATCATTGCACAAGATTTTTTGCTTTCCTCATCCAACACAAGCCAGTGATTGGGAAACACTCATACCAGCGGAGACACCTAAAGCCAGACAACCATTAAGCATGACACTGGGCGTGCCCTCATTAGAGTGCCAAGGTGTGTGAGCGCCCCATTTAGAGAAAGATAAAAGATAGCAGTTTATTTGTAAAACAGCGGAGCCCTCACCGCAGCCCTTGTCTACAGCTTCCAACAGGGATGGTCGGGTGAGCACACAGGCTCCACAAGCAACCTCCTCCATCCCCCTGTCACCACCGCAGCCTGCTGTAAAGCCAGCTTTCTTACAGCCACTGCGAGACTTTCTCCTAATGATCACATCAAGATCCACAATTAGGACACTGCGAGACAGACAGTGAGCTCCCAGTCAGAACAGGTATCATGGAGAGACAAGCTTTAAGATTTGGGCTCTTTTGGTAAAGTATATCCTTAGATTTGTCGTTCATTCTTCAGGATGGTACACGCCAAGAGTTCTACAAAATATTTACTTATGTGAGAAGTGCTGCTTCAAAGAGAACAGCCTGAGAAAACAGAAAGTGTATTGAGTTGGCTTTTAAGCAGTACGGGCTGGAGAGCAGGCATCAGTGAAGTGCAGGGATCAGCTAAGCCAACGCTGCAGAAATGTAAACATCAGGAAAAGGCAGCTTTCCCTGCCTACGTATTTTTGTTGTTATACTTGTACAGCATTAAATCACGCTTGAAAAATTACTCCCGACACACTTGAAGCTGACAAAACAGCTTTCCACTAGTGATTAATACACTGCAAAGTCAACTCCACCACCGGTGAAGCTTTAGGAGGAAGTTACTACATGAGTTTGTTGTGTTTGATATGAACTAGAGGCTAAAGTCAGTCCATGGGATCAACACTATTTGCATGAGCATTCCCAACTCTCTCTGCAGTTTAGGAGAGACAAAAGCAGCGCTAGGTCTCATGATTACAAAACTTAACACACAAGCCTAATCCTATACAAACTGTTCAATGGACACTAAGACGACCATAAAAATAGCTTAATAAGTAATGTTGCAACTACCTATTTGTTTTCAACATTAAGGCAATTAGGGTAAACAATCCAACCTTACCTTCATTCCTTTAGTGATTCCATTTTTCTTAGATATTCCACTTTTTAAGAGGTTATTCTGTTTCTGATGATGATGATGATGGTGTAGATGTCCATTGCAGACAGCACTGGGATTAGCCATCTGTTTAAATTAGTCAGATTCTCAGTTCTTAAGGGTGTCTCAGGTCTTTCTACTGTAAAAAAGCCAGTGGGATGAGAAGATAAAGTTCTTGGTTAAGGCCTGAAAGGTATCCAACTGGTCTGTCAGGATTTTCCAGGATGAGAGGAGGAACTATCTTTTGCAATATCTTCAAAACGTAAAACTTTCTTTCATACAGCTTCAGCCCCAGCAAGCTAGAATGTGAAATACATAGCAGGAGGTGTGCTCTTAAAATCTCTGGAAAACACTGCTCATTGCTGGCTCTTGCATGAACACGGCTTCTGTGAGTCAACAAGACTGCTGCAGCTATCAAGAAGTGGGTGGACTCAGAGGCGGAGACACTTAAAGATATATTACCTCTTAAATACCTCCCAGGGAGAAACCTTGCTTCTTTCCTCCGAATTACCCTCAATGTGGAGTGATGTCACTCCATATAAACTGCCAAAATGTTTTGTAAATTTTAACAGCGTAATCTGTAAAACTGCGCGGTTCATCTTGCTAAGAGTACGTTAGCTGAAAACAAGCAGTATTGCCCTGAGTAAAGCAGAAACACCTTTAAAAATTTATTTTAATCTATTCTTATATGAGTAGCATGACAGACACAACATTACACCTGCAAAGAAATGGAAAGCATTTTAGTATTTAATAAAATGAAAAATTATCTAGAGTTAGATCCTACAGATGTGCGCAAATATTCGCTAGAGTGAACTGTCCCTTTAAACTCGGTTTGGCCAGTAGGATAAATGGCATGCTATTACAATGAATGAGAAACGGAATTTTATAGAGCTGATTAATTTAGTTTTAAAACAAGCCAGGCTTTAATCACAGGTGAAGCTACTAAGGACAGCTAACATACATCCCTTCTTTTAAGAAAAAAGGTTTTTATTTGTGCAAATGCATATATGGTCTTTGCTGAATCAAATTTTCGTGCTTCAGATTTTAATGACAAAAAGTAAAAGTAGAAGCATCTCTGGTAGCATTTAATAGAATCCCTTCCTCCCCAAATAATTAAAATTAGTGTGGAGACAGATTAAAGGAAAGCTGCATTATAGTATCAATTTTGAAAAACAGTTAGGATGAAAGTCTTGGAGAATAAAAATGCTGGAAGTTCTTTAATTAGAAAAAATTGCTATGCCATCCTGGCAATGAAATGTAAGTTATATACAGAAAGAGCAGCCTAGAACTTGAGTATGTTGAATGCAGGAGATGAAGTGACAAATAAACCACTGTGAAAATACACAAGGGGACATACTGTGTTTGTTTTGAGAACTTATCTTAGACACATACTAAATTGCTAAAATATATTTTTTTCTTTGAAGTAATTTGCAAAGTGAGATATCTTCAATGTAGTAGAAAACTTTTGGGTCCTGCTTAAGAGTGATCTAAACTTGAATTAATAAGATCGTAGTATTTTTGGGTGAAGAAAATAACCCCTTAACTGGCTAAAATGACACACAAGCAGTAAAACACCAAAATGTTTTGCTTCACAGTTTCACAAGATTCATCATCAGGAATCCTTTTTTTTAAAGTTTTCTTTTTTTGGGCTTTTCCTAGGCAAGGATACCTCATTTCTGTTTGGATCAGTCTTGTTTAAGTTTCATTAAGGCATAGGTAAGTATAGCTCAATGACAAATGAACTGTGAATATAATAATGTCAATTATAGTGGCTAAATAAATTGTCTTAAGTGGCTAAGAGTTCATATTTGCAAAGAAAAAAAAGGAGATTGAGGTGAGGAAAGCCTGCAGGAAGAATGGCTGCAATATCCCCTGCATACCTATCCCCTACGGGCTGCTGATAAATGGAACAAGGTAATGCAAGGCATTCTCTCCTCACCTGGCACCCTCCTCTCGTCAAGGAGCTTTCTCCATTCGGGAATTGTGTCACAGCAACCCAAACACCTGGAAAACGTGCCATCTGCTCCATCAGTTACTGATCATCTTCCCCCTGTTGTGGTAAAGACAAGGACACTCACCAGAGCAGAGCTGTTCCCCTCAGCAGCGTTGTGTCCCAGCTAGAACCTCTGCCAGGTGCTCTTCCCAACAGGCTCAGCACCTTTCAAGACACAAAGCAATAGAATTAACATATCATATGTGTCCTTTTTTTTTTTCCACCCAGTTAAGTTCACGAGGGAAGTGGAATCTCCAGTTAAGACAACAGTTTAGATAATGCAAATTCTGTTGCCAGTTCCGGGCTCTGAGTCTATACTTGTTATCTATTTGAAGACCCATGAAGTACCAGTGTCCCTACATGAATAAAATAAAAAATTAGATGTGTTATGGTATTTTTAATTTTAAATGTCTATAATATTTAAGATAACAAGCAAATAGAGTTTTTAAAAATACCACATTTAAATATGAGTTTAAATGAGCAATTTAAAAAAAGAACTCAGAGATGAGCTGCCTATTCAGATATCTGTTAACCACGATGTAAAAGCCAGTGCTCACAAAACAAATACCACTAGAAGCTGACTAAAATTCTTGCCATGATCCTGTTCAGAGCAGATTTATAGAAGGGATGAGTCTAGCCAAATACAGAAAAATGTTCAGTAAACAGAATGTGGTATTTTTCCTTCAGTAAAAAACCCCAAACCCAAAAACCTAAAAAACCCCAACAACAACAACAACCCCCCAAGAAGCCCCCCCACAAAGCCTCCCAAAACCTAAACAAACAAACAAAAACCCCAAACAACAACAAAAAAAAGCGCCAAAAATCCCCATCAAAAAACCCAAATCAAACCAGAAAAAAGACCAGCCCGCAAATAATTGTGCCCTTCAGAACTCTACCTTATTCAAGGCCATCTCATCTATTACTCAGGCTTCTATATACATGTCAATCATGTTACCTATTACCTGCACCTGAATCTATTACTCAGAGGTGTGAGGATCTGTGCTGCCTGGACACTGGAGGAAGGACTCAGTAATTGTCTGCCTTGCAACACCAAAACCACCACTAGCAATACCCTATTTTGATCATTCTGGGAAGTGGGAGGAAAACATTCGCTGTGCTGACTGTACAAGAACTGCGTGTATTTAACTGCAGGGAACACCAATCCTACTAAGATTGTATGTGCACTTCTCTTTTGTGGCTTGGGTACTGGTCACTCTTCATACTTTGGCAAGAAGATGGTGAATTTCTAAGATTACCAGCAGACCACACACCACGTTGTACAAAAATGCTAGTAAAGTTTGCAAGGCGTGACTACAGTTACTATAAATATGTAGGAAAACCATCAGTGAATCCCTGTGTTCTAGGTTATGAATCCCCAGGTTCTACGTTTTATTCCTTGCTTTGTCATCATCCTGCTAACACCACTGGATTTTCGCTAACTCACATCAAAATCAGGATAAAAATGTTTAAGTCCCTTTTAAATGCTCTGAGACAAATTTCTGAGAAGTATGGTGCAAAAGTGAAGTAAAATATACACAGTTAATTATACAAGGTTTAATAACAGAGCAGAGAGGGGTAGTAGTCTGTCTAAGTAGTCTCTCAGTGTTTGAAGAAAACCACTTTTCTGGTAAAAACTCCATTGTTACATAGGACAGGTTAAAAGGCTCAACTCTGCTGATGCACTCAAGAAACGGGGACAAAACATTCTAACCTTCCATTAGACTTCTGGTCCAGTCAGGCCTGTATTGTCATTGTAGTGCTCCCAATGTCCCCATTTAAAATAACAATACTGGATTCACAGTGTCCCCATTTATAATAGCAGTACTGGATTACCAACCTATAGAAAAAAAGAAAATGTTGCAAGAAAGCATGAGAGCTTATCCCAGAAAACTGTCATGTCATAAGCCAGGAGGATTTCGTAGGATTCCTGCTCATCCCAGAGTACAGTTACTTACAGCAGAGTTGTGAAATGGCCCTGCAATCTAATTGCAAGTCCTTGATAATTTCAGTTCATGACAGATTTGCATTTACATACTGCATGAAACAATAAGGGTCTAAACAAAGACACCAGGCAGCTTTATGCTTGTTTTGAGTGGACAAACACTGATGTCAAATAAGAGCTGAAGAAACTGGGAACCCAAATCTATTCCTCTGTTAAAATCCAAGATTCTAATAGTGTTTAAATTGGCAGCAGAGCATGCCGGTAATGGAGTACACAGCAAAACCACCTTTTTTTGTTCTCACAATCATTTCCCTTACAACAGAAATCCATCTCATAAATTCTGTACACCATTGGTGACTTATTTATATTTGATGTATGTGGACACACGGATGTTGGAGGCAATTCCTGCCTTGGATATGTAGATGACTTCACGAACAGATAGGGAGACACGATAACAACAAAGAAAGAGCAAGTACCAGCCATCAGCTGGTCAGTCACCCCTAGGGTGTCTTTTGAGTCATCCACATTTCACCAGCAGCAGCTGTAGACTAAATTTCCTAAATCCTTACATGGAAGAACCCCATATCTGTGTTTGCTTTATGAGGGATACATACACCTGTGTATGCTTACATTCGAGGCATTGAGTAGGGATATGCCACTACACCTGGGAATAAAACTGCGCACCAGTACTGAAAGATCCCCTCAACTGCCCTTGCACAACTTGAAGGATACACAAAAGGGTTTGATATTGATCAGGGAATAATCTAGAGCAACTCAGAACCGTGGCACAGGTGGACATACGCAACCAGTGTTGCAACAGGGCAGGGCATGGTACAACAGGCAGGGCTCCTCTGTGTCTGGCAGGTCCACACAGCCTCTGCAGAGCCCTGGGGCTGGCACAGCTGCC
Source organism: Donacobius atricapilla (assembly GCA_013397315.1). Lineage (NCBI taxonomy): Eukaryota > Metazoa > Chordata > Aves > Passeriformes > Mimidae > Donacobius > Donacobius atricapilla. The sequence continues at coordinate 4,688 of WBMY01000197.1, read as the reverse complement.
TCTTGACACCTCTGCACCTCCTTGTTCTTCACGGGGCACAGTAAGATGACAAGACAATGCTTGAAAGCCTTAAGCATTTAAAGATGCTGTCGGCCTGGTCTCTTAGGCAATATTACCAGAACCAGTTTTCTGACTGCATCTAGATGTAAATAAGCTTTGAGTACTCAAGAAATGCTCAATGTACTCCTTGAGCATCAAGAAAGTCCTGGGATTTTCTGTCTGCAGATATACAAATATCTGATGGATGTATGATACACAAGTCCAGTTAGGAATCTGTACCTAACCTGGGGATATTTGTAGCACCTGCAACTTTTTTCTCCTTGCAAGGATTAAGGCTCCATAAATTGCACAATTGATACAGTTCTGTCCTTATCTTCCGATACAAAAATAAAATAAATCTGACTAGAATGTCATAATCAGGTAAAACCAACATTAATTCAAAAAAATCCCACCAAGACAAAAAAGAATAACCATATAGCAACTAAGAGGCTGCTGCAAAAATCGAGGAGCAAGCACAAGAGAGCCCAGTGTGCCTTCTGCTCTATCTTGCAATTCCAAGGCTGATGCCATTACAACACTCTTATCTGGAAATTTCTCATCTAGTTGAATCTGCAGTTCTTGCTCATTAAATAAAAAACTTAGATAGCTGGACCCAATGATGCCAGTAGAACTACTCAGCTGAGCTAAAGGCTAAAAAAAAACCACTACAAGCACTAGGTAGAGGCAAGATCTCTTTCCTGGGACATTTCTCTACTGATCTCTTTCAGCAGCCGTGTGATCAATAGCCATGTAACCTCCAGAGGCGGGCAAGGCAGATCTCAGTTTACTTTTCCAAGACTTCTGCCAGTCAGGCTGATTTGTTTGCTGAGCTCTGTAATATGCTGAGAACCAGCGTGGTATTGTCCTTGCTCCTACTGGACATGATGGAGCAGGGGCAGCTCTGTGCCATCTGTTCCTCCTCTGTGTCATCGTCACGTCAACTTGGACAAGTCATTCTCCACTACAAACATCTGGAACATGAAGACAACTAATACTTAACCAGGTAGCCAAATCTCATTATTATTATTATTACTAATAAAACTGAACAAAATAACAGACATAGCTTTAACCTATGTTTAATGATGATGTAAATGTCAATCTCTGAACAGGAAATTATTAAGTGATTTCACACAAGCATTAAAAATTAATGCTTATTGTTCTTGTAATGTAATGTTTCAGTGCTTCCAGAAGCATGAGATTTATGCAGGCCCAGATGAGAACTTGTAATGCTACTCAGTTGGGAAAGAAAAAATAGTAGCATTGCAAAATACCCCATTTTTTAATCTAACAAGTGGCTCTGTTTTGTAATTCTTACTCATTCAATGAAGCACTTCACGGAATTAGACCCAGTGAGATCAATAGCCCTACTCATGCAAGTAGTAGTTATGCTTCAAAACCTTTTTATTAGCATTACTAAACTTAGTGACACGATACAGTAGATTATTTGCCTTCCCCATTGCCAGTGAACACATCATTTCAAGACGTGCCACAGAATTAGATTTTTGTGTTAAATGTGACTCTGTACATGGGCGCTCCAGAGACTTCTTTCGTCTTGTCACTGCCTACGGTTTTGTTACTCACCATTTCAGTTTTGTTCATCCTGTCTCTTAGGGAAGTACAGGTTGGGAGAGAAAAATCCCAGAACTCCAAAACTGGTGTGATGCCAGTTATGGGAAAGAGGTGTTAGCTGAGTTGCCTTTTAAAAACTCAATATTTTTCACTCAGTTGAGTTGCCTCATGATACTTTACTATGGTTGTTGACATTACTTATTTTTACCCTACACTGTCAAACAGATGGAAGAAACCAAAATCTTGTTCACTTTACCTACTTAACCGTAAACATTCAAACTTTCAAAAGCTTTGTCAGATCAAATTTTTTTCTATTTTCACTTGTGGAGAATTTCTTTTGGCTATTGAGAGTTTTGCTCTCACCATGGCTTAGCACAAATAGTTGCAATTCTGTTTTAAGCAGACTGAACTTCAATTGTTTCTCAGTTTCATGCCTTACTGAAGTCAATGGAGCTCTGAAGAGGCACCAAGTGTCAGATGGGAGACTGAAATGAGAATTGAGAAAGTCATTCTGGAAATTGTTGCCAAAGGCAGGTAGGGCAACTTTACAAAATTATCTCGAGGGTTTTTAAAAATCCATGAGTTCTGAGACAGGTGTTTTTTGAAGCTGGTTTAAGACCATTTATCATTTAAGACCATATTTATCATTTTGACAACGAGATAAATGTTATTCCTTACTTGAAGTTATTTGTATTAAAGGTTCAGTGCAGAAGTCTGAAACCCTCTCCATTTGTTACAGAAGCTTTAGGAACACAGTCTGGTATTCCAGAAACACTGCCATGTTTCAGGAGCTACAACTCCAAGAGTTCAGTTCAAAGCTGGTACATATACCAGAAAACAAAATCAATTTAAGGTTTTCCAGAGCAGCAGGTCCTATTCAAGTTTCAGTCACAAATGATTTTCATGAAAATGCCCCAAGTTTAGGATTGGAGTCTTTTAACTCTCCTGCCAAGATACCAGAAAACTTGTCAGGGTTTTCACCCAGACATTCCCCCTAAATAGGGGTGTTCTATCTCTCAGAGTCCTGTACCAGGGTTGAAAGATGAGATGGATCCTGCAGCTCGGTTTTCAAAGATGTTTATTCTATTTCTTATCTCNGATGCCAGTTATGGGAAAGAGGTGTTAGCTGAGTTGCCTTTTAAAAACTCAATATTTTTCACTCAGTTGAGTTGCCTCATGATACTTTACTATGGTTGTTGACATTACTTATTTTTACCCTACACTGTCAAACAGATGCAAGAAACCAAAATCTTGTTCACTTTACCTACTTAACCGTAAACATTCAAACTTTCAAAAGCTTTGTCAGATCAAATTTTTTTCTATTTTCACTTGTGGAGAATTTCTTTTGGCTATTGAGAGTTTTGCTCTCACCATGGCTTAGCACAAATAGTTGCAATTCTGTTTTAAGCAGACTGAACTTCAATTGTTTCTCAATTTCATGCCTTACTGAAGTCAATGGAGCTCTGAAGAGGCACCAAGTGTCAGATGGGAGACTGAAATGAGAATTGAGAAAGTCATTCTGGAAATTGTTGCCAAAGGCAGGTAGGGCAACTTTACAAAATTATCTCGAGGGTTTTTAAAAATCCATGAGTTCTGAGACAGGTGTTTTTTGAAGCTGGTTTAAGACTTATATTTATCATTTTGACAACAAGATAAAATGTTATTCCTTACTTGAAGTTATTTGTATTAAAGGTTCAGTGCAGAAGTCTGAAACACTCTGCATTTGTTACAGAAGCTTTAGGAACACAGTCTGGTATTCCAGAAACACTGCCATGTTTCAGGAGCTACAACTCCAAGAGTTCAGTTCAAAGCTGGTACATATACCAGAAAACAAAATCAATTTAAGGTTTTCCAGAGCAGCAGGTCCTATTCAAGTTTCAGTCACAAAAGATTTTCATGAAAACACCCCAGGTTTAGGATTGGAGTCTTTTAACTCTCCTGCCAAGATACCAGAAAACNTTTCCTGGGCTCTGTGCCATGGTTTCTGCCAGGGTTTCAGACCCCCCACGGCACTTTGAGGTGTTTTCCACCTGCCCTGGGCTCCAACAAAAAATAAAGTTTCTTTCCTGTGATATTTGTTGATATATTCCATGTAATCTCTAACTTTAATGTTATGCATGGCAAGCTTGTCAGACCTCAGTAAAGAATCGGAATCAAATGTTAGTATTTTCCAGTCTCTACTGCTCTCTTTTGAAACAAATCCCTGTTCAAACAAAGCATATTTAGTATCATCGGAGAACAGCTGGGCAAGTTGGGCCTTAGAGTACTTTTAGACAGGCGTCATTCCACTATCCAGCCCTTCATCCCTTAGCTGGGGAGGACTATTGCAGCTATTGCAGTTACATGTAGCAGCCTGCTGCTTGCAGTGGACTTCAAAGCAGCCCTTTCTACACAGGATAGAGGTCCTGTGATGCTTTTTCAATGCTGCTAGGGTTTCAAGCCATCAAGTGATCAGCTACAACTTGCTCTGAGAGCAGTGCATGTCCTTCAGCTCCAGCGCTCTTATTGTAGCTAACAGGCACGTGAAACAGGCTCTTACATGGAGTAGCTCCTCTCCTCGCCTGCTCTGCACTATGCTGGCAAACAGCAGCTGATGTCATAGAGTTACTGCATCATTACAGGTCCTTTGCATAAGGTTTCCTTCTCTTCTTTTTATCTGCTAAAAATGGAACAGAGGTGACTCATGAGGCATGACTGAGATAGGCAAAAACTAAATACTCAGCAGTAAGGGCTCTGCTAGGGCTTCCACTGCCTGAGCTGGTTCCCTGCTTATGCTGATCCATGGGCTAGACATATTCCTGGTACCACCTCAGCCCCTCGGACTGTGCCACAACCCTGGGGGGCCTGGCTGGACCCCCCAGCCCGGCCTCTGCACAGTGCCGTGCATTCTCCGTGGTAAAAGCACTGCTGGTGCAAGGTCTGCCCCTGCTGGGTGGTCCAGAGCTCCAGCTCGCCCCCTTTGCCATGGGGCCTGGCTGTGGCACTCCTGCCAGTCAGTGCAGGACAGAGGAGCATCGCCCCCAGCAGGGTGGGAAAAGGTTTGACTGCTTTTTATGGATCCCCTGCTACTAGTTCTTTAA
>WBMY01000196.1:13954-24733 GCA_013397315.1 Donacobius atricapilla | reverse complement strand
AGAAAAAGCTCAGAAACGGCGGCCCAGGTCTTCTCTGCTTTTCCACCCCTCGGTCTTATGAGGTGCGTTTCTAGCCCAGCCTGGGCTCAGTGCTGCTCTCCGGGGACCCGGGGACTGGGGGAGGGGGCCAGGGCCATCTCCTTCGGCAGCGTTCTCTTGCTCTCCTCCCCCGGCCACCGGCAGCTGCCGAGGCTCAGAGACCCGGCCTGGCTCGACTCGGCTCGGCTCCCGCAAGGGCCAGCCTCGGCACGGCCGCCCCCCAGCCCGACTCCTGGGCCCAGCGGGAGGTCCGTTGAAAAAAGGAAGGAAATCTCCCAAGATTCCTGTATTTAAGCAGTGTGTCCCCAGGGGTGTACACTTTTTACCTGATTGACCAACTTGGCTGTCAGTTCCGAAATGGATCACCCATTGGTTTTTCTACCATTTATGCCAAACCAATACACACTCACACATGCCCACATCTCAGCAGGATGTCTACCAGAAAACCATCACAAGGAATTATATTCATTTAAGTACACATGCACTATTGCTGAATGGTGGGCAATTTTGTATTAATAGCCTATTTTTGTTTAACCTTCAAAGGTCAGGTCTACAAGGACATTATACTAAAACAATTTTCATCACCTATTTTTTCATTAAAACTGCTGCCTTCTCCCAGTACAGTTCTGATCTGAATAAAAAGGCCGTAGGGCATTCTTTGAAGTCATTACTAGAATTAGTATTTCAAGTCTGTAGCCGTGTGCATAATATGTGCAATTTTTCCAGAGAAACTAGAACAAAAATGGCCAATAATTTTAATGGTTCTGTAGTTAAAACAGCACTAATTTGTCAATGTTTTTTGACACTTCTGATTTTTAATGGCCATAGGACCAATTTAGTCTACCAGATTATAAAATGAGATAACCATATGGTATTTTACAGTTTCTTTTTTGCCTTTTTTTTTTTTTTTTTAATCTTAACAAGGTCTTCAGATCAAAAGATGTTTTCTATAAAAACATAAGAAAAATATTCTATGGCCATTTGTGGTATTCATGGGACATTGGATATGCAGGCATGCCAAATCATTGTTAATGAGATTAATATTATCTATCTAAGTGAAGTAAAATATTCTTAAAACACTGAAGAAAGAGACAAGGTACAGGCAAGTGTTAGGGAGGTATTCGGACTTCTGGGAGGAAGGGAACAGCAGAGAATGGAAGTTTCAGCAGCTTCTCCAGAAGAGGAAGAACTACACATCATGTAGTACCACATAAATTTAAGAGTAGATAATGAAAGAAACTTGCTGTTTATCTGGAACTGAAATAAATGAGATGATGATGAACTATGTAGTCAGGTACTCATTGAACAGAATTTATAAACCACAGGATACTGTTACTGGAAACCTTTCTGATATTATGAAATTTCAGATCGTAGTTGATTGACCTTATAGGATTACAGGCAAATCAAGAAGCACAGTTTTTCACCTTTCCAGGAAAAAAAAGAAAGTTAAAGGAGATTTTTGGAAGGAAGAAGGATGCTAATAAAAGAAAAAGAAAAAACAATCATACTTTTATTCTTTGCTTTTTGCTCTTTTTTTCCCTAAAGATGTCATGATTATTAACTACATCATTATAACTAACAAGAATACAAGTCAAAAAAATGCAGGTTTAAAAGAAATTGAAAATATCAATTGAATCTGTCATAAATGAAGTGCTGGCATCAGAAGAAGATAAATGAGTGACTGGTTAAAATCCTGAGATACTGTTAATAAGAGCATTCTCAACCATCAGAGTACTGATGTTCCCAGTATTTGGAGGTAGGAGTGTGGAATTGACTTTGACTTTGTATAGTCATCTGCAATACAGCAACTACTGTCTGATTTTGAGGGAAAATTTGTGGTTTACTTGCTTTGGGAGTGAAAAGCTACTGCTTTACTTTTGTAACCAAGTTCAGCAAAAGCAAATCAATGATGAGCAAGGGTCTACAGAGATTCCCTAAAATGCATATCAATCTGAAAAGGAGAAGCTACTCTTCATATACCCCTGTGTATACTAGTTCAGTTACAGAGAAAAACAAAAATAATATTCATATTTTAGATTCAAACACACACAAAATGTTCGGAGGCTTTTCTCTCTCTCATTTGAATTTATATATTTTGTGTATTAACAAGGGAAAAATTAAAGAAAATGTACAGAATCCTATAACTCACCCGAGAGAAATAATTAGAAGAATTACAAAGAGCCTCAAGCAGGTAGATCTCAAAGTAGGTGCAGACAAGTTCTTATAAAAGGCAGCTGGTTTTAGGTATCAAAAGTGTACATAAATTAGCATCTGCTAATATTATCTACAAATATATTTCTGCCACTTAAGTATCTGAACACAGAATCTGGTATTTCATGCCTCAAATAATAATTCTGTGTCACTGTAATCACAGTGTCTGTTTCCTCTGCAAGGTGAACCACTGCCTGCTACTTGACATGTGACAGTGGGCAGCGCACAAGAGGGAAGTTACTTCCCCAGATCCAACACAGGTAAGTCTGCTTCAAAATACCCCATCAGTTTTGGGAATCCTTTGACCCTGGTCTAGAAAAGCTTAGAAATCAAAGGGATGCAGTAGAGGACTGTAAAAATGGTTGGCAGATAGCTGAGGGAAGCAGGCTTGCATTGTATTTGTCCTAGCAGGAGCTTTGTAGCTTCCGAAATAGAGTTTTTTTAAGTGTACAACTTTGGCTCTGAAAATTGTTCTGTGCCCTGTTTGTAACTGAGATCAACAGCAGAAGTTTTGGAAAGATGCTCCAAGACAAAACGACGACATCTGCATTTTAAGGTAATTTTCTTACAAAATTTTATGCTACCTCTGAGCTAAACAGAGTTTGTAGGTAATATGAAGAACAGTGCAAGAGGGACTTGACAGTGGAGTGAGTTCTTGGTTCATGAGTCAGAAAGCAGACAAACGCAGAAAGCAAATTTGGTGAAAATGGGCCGTGCAATGGTCCGATTTGTCCTATATTGACAAGGGACCCCAGGCAGGAGCAGTGGCCATGAGTGCCCTCCTTTGCCTCATGCTTTGCCCTCCATGGAGCTCCTTCTATGACTGCCACAGTTAAACTGAACACTGACATTAATTACAATGTAAAGAAACTGTACCTCATGCACATTTAAATGACTGACACTCCATTAGAGAAACAATTCACTCTATTGTTCATATATTTTGCCATGTTATGATGTAAATGGTGCTTCTTTCATGGTCAATATTTACATTCTTTTAAAGATTTCTTTCCAACACATAAATTATTCATTTAGTTGTGCATTTCACTGGAAAAAAGGAATGAGGAGTAAAGCAGAACAGTGCTCTTCTAATCTGTTTTAGCAGGAGATCTTATTAGTCATCAGTGTCTGAACCCTGTGTAGTTTCCATTTCCCTCCTCCACCATGGATAAAACAGAGCTGACAACACATTTTTCTTGGTCAAAACATTTCCATTTTGCCTACTTTTCAGTGCACAGACATCTTAAGAGCCATAACTTAGGCCAAGATTACAGCAACATTTTTCTTGCTATCTTAATATTGGAAAGGTACACGCACTAGATCCTTAACAGGAGTACACTAGCTTTAAAACTTGTCACAGATAAACCAGGATTTCCCAAATGATGGTGTCAAATAGAGAAAAAAATAACCTAGGCAGTTATCAGATAAAAGTGAGAGGGTGAGGCCAATACTGTCTTCTATATCTCATAATACACATCATGTTCAGCTGTTTCAAAAGTCATTCAAGCACATTATAGATTATACAGTTTTGGTTGGCTGAAATACAATGTACACATCTTATTCTACTTCCTTGTCTGATGCTTTTTTAACTTCTAGAGATGGCAAAAGCAGACACAGATTGTGCAAAGTCTTGCCTTGCAGAGAATGAGTTATGGTGTTAAGAAATGCATCTTCCAGGCATATTTTTCCTGAGGATTATGTAAAGAAAATCACAGTAACCTATGAAAAAAGCATGTACACAAATAAATGTCTCTGGGTCCCAAATATCAAGTCATAGTACAGTTGTCCTTCAAATATTTACTTCTCAGTGTGAAGTAGAAAGATTACCAAAAAATCAAAATGCTGCGTCTGCACACTACACACTGCCGCAAAATGAAAGGCAAAGGAAAAATAAGTATTTGCCAGTCACAACACACAATTACATTATTCCTGATTTCTACATGTAAATAGACACAAAATTGACCAGGCTGATGAGAGAAGGATTCTTGTATCAAGAACAAAATAGCTACTACGTGCAGAAATATCACAGAGGGCAAACTCTGTTGTACCCAAAGCAAAGAACTGTGCATGGCCACAGCAAGCAGAGGCCAGAGAAGGAGGACAGTTCTGTCCCTGGCCTGAAAGCGTGTTTAGCCACAGGACCCAGATCCACACATGGCGAATTGAACAGACATTTTAATGTACCAAAACTTCACTTTCAGCTGTGTATTTCTCCCTGCTTGTACTCCCTTGCATGGCAAAAGGACACCTCTCTCAGTATTGCAAGAGACCTTAAAAAAACACTTAAATTGTCCGTACAAACAATGTATGCCTGGAAACTGCAGACCTGGAAGATGCAGGAAGAGAAAATGTATTTAAGCAAAATTCCATTGTAATTTTATTCTGATTCACAGCTTCACCACTTAAACTGTATCCAGTTCTGCTGAAGAAAAGCATTTATTTCAAATTATGAACCTGTTAATCTTTTCCTTAGCTGCAGTCTGAGCTCCCCTGCCCACCATGCATTCCAGTATTGATACTGGCCTAGAGGATTTGACAGATTGATTCTCTTTTCTACTCTTAAATATACATTGATGGTAGGACACTTTTGCACAGCCATCCAAATGATTGCCTTCTAACTGAACAATTAATTCATATTTTTCTCTCATTTTCATTCATAATACAACATTCAAAGTTTCTCCCATCACTGAAATGTAGACTTTTTAAATGCAACTTCTTTGAAACTGAGATAAATGGATTTACCTATCAGTTAGGATATGGGTCTACCACTGTCAAATCAGTTTGACTGTTAAATGTTGATTAAAACATATCTTTATTATCTATTTTAGCATCTATTTAAGAAAAATCACTTCTTTTAAGAAATATTAGTTCTACTTAGTCCACACTGACAAATTAATTTCACACTATGTCATGTTAAATCATATTCAACACCTCATTATATTTCTTAGGTTCATGTTTTCTTGTCTGCAGCTGCCACATCCATATATGATTTTTCATTCAGAGTCATTTCACAGAAAATGAAAGCCATTTACATAATATTAAAAGCACAGAAGTATAATCTTGGGTGATGGGATCTCTTAAGGTCTTTAGTGCTCCCCAGGAATCGACCACTGTAGATGTAAATTTATATCTATTCACTAAATGTACTGACAGCCATAAATTCCACCTGCAACAATGGCATGTTTACCTTCTGAATGCCAAATAAGAGCAAATTGGCATGAGTGGCTTTTAGTGGCCCATTTTATTTGGATGAAGTGTTTTCCATTCCCCACCCGTCTGATGTCATGGTAGTTGGATAGGTGGAAATACAGACAGGATCACGTGGAACAAATCTGTACAGAGATAAAAAATAGAAACTGGAAAAATAAGGCCCATATTATGCTTATTGTAAGTTGAAACTACACTTAGAAAACATGCAAAACCTTACAGAGGTATTGCTTCTTTATTCTCTCTTTGAACTAATAGTTTGACCTTAATCACTGCAACATAAGATATTTTTTCTTTAGCCAAGATTATGGTGATCATATTTAGTCTTATGAATACAGAAGTTATGTATACATCTAGTTACACCCTAATGGATCATTAAGAGTCATTTTTGGTGATTAAAGGCCCCTAGCCCTCAGCCTTACATATACAGATTACTGCAGGCATGTATCTATACTCCATTAATGCATCATCATCCTGTCTTACTGCTTTCTTCTTTTACAAGTTGCAAATCCGAAACACTGTTTTTTTCACAATATTTTTCTAGAAAAACATTTGGAGGAAATAATGCTGCAGTATTTCCACAATGGGCTAAACACCTAAAAGAGAATTTTTTAATAAATTGAAACTGCATATACTAAATTATACTCTTTGTGGCTTGTAATCTTTGAGTTATGTACCGCTATGAACCAGAAAAAAAAACTTCAGTAACCAAAGCAAAAGTAACATTTGATTGCTTATTCTTCTTTATCCCTGCACAAAGTTTCCAAACGTCTCCAGCTTCCTCTCCCACACTTCTCAGGCTCATATGCAGGAAGACCAGGACATGTAAAACAGATGGGCACTCAAGTGACACATTGCAGACTAAGGGCAGCCTCTGAGCTAGCAGAGCAGAACACTGGAGAAACAGTAGGTAGTCTCACATTTCTTTTCCAGACAACAGATCAGATTACTCACAGTCTTGAACAACTTTTTTTTGAATATCTGATTTGTACTTTTAAAGTTTTCTTCACAAAAGTAAGGAATAATCAACCAAGTGACCTGAAGAATCATGTTTGAAGTCCAGAGTGAAGTCATGATCTGTTTTATGTCACTGGGCTACAAAAAGTCAACTCAGATCACTCCTATTACATCCTTCCATCATAGAAGATTATACACATAGCAACCTCTGCCAGTTACTTACAAAATCTTTTATTAATAGACATTTGCCTCTCATTTCTTTTTCAGGAAAAAATTGTTTTACATTCTCTAGGTCTTGCATCAGCACACCCTGAGTCATTTTATCCAGCTTCTTGCATACTCTCCTACTGTAAATTGGACCCCTTTAAAACCGTAATATCAGTCCGCTCAATACTCTTGATCAAAATCGCTAACACAGATCTAATTATTCTTGAGTAGTTTCCAGAGCAATAAAAAGGGTGAAGCAGGAGGATATTAATTTCATACACAGCTATCATTACCATCATTAGTGTGACAGTAGGTGAGACGCAACTTGCAGAGGTCTTCTCAGCTGGTAATCCAGATGCTTAATTTTGAGGTTGTTTGCCATTTGGAAAAGCACCTTGACTGTTCATTGCTCTCAACTTGTCCAAAATAAATGAAACCTTCAATAAAAATGTTGATTAAAGGCTGAAAACAAATCCTAAAGCTACCAACTATGATATTATAACTGTATTTCCTTGAAGACTAAGTATGTACACAAGTCCATTATCCCAGCCAATGCTGACAAACAGCAGTGAGTTTTACTTAATGGAAAAGTTGACCAGAAAAACAGATTGGAGGCTTTTAATACACGATTACACATACCTAGTGGGGCACAGGGTCTAGCAGAGCAGTTCCCTCTTGTAGAAAGACTCTCAATGTGCAGAGTTATTCTTGGAGCCCAGTCCATATCTACCACATATCTACCTCTGCACCCACCTCCTATCACGGGTGAATACAGCAGAAAGCAGAGAAAAATGGAATAGCTCAGGTAAATCATTAATAGTTAAGTTTAGAGGAAAAAAAATGAAGCCAGCTCTTAGAATTAAAATAGAAAAGCTGATGTCATTAATTTTACCCCAATATACACATAATAAACTTCGTGAGACATTTGCAAAATTTATGTTATCCCTTACAGGAAACAGCCTAGTTCTAGTAATTCAGACAGCAATGTGACTCAGACCAACAGCTCCATGTTCCCAGCCAGCCAAAGGAAAGGACCTAGATAGAATCTGTGGGAACATGTGGCATTTTGCTCTCAGTCATGCTGTATTCACCCATATTACAAAGGACAGATATACTGAGTGCCTGGGGACATCTGGCTATCCTGAGAGAGTGCCATGGTAAGCTGGAGAAAAACAACAGACATTCTGGCATCAAGAAATGGCTCAACTCCAGAATAATCAGAGCTGGGACCTGTGCAAACCATAGCAAAATATGATGGAGATTCTGTGGGAGGGAGTCTGAGATGGCCACGTGTTCATGGACCCATAAAGTCTTCCATAGAGATGATGGTAACTCCTAATCGCTACATGCGGATGCTAATATAAGTTCATTGGTATCAAGATAAAACTCCATCACGCTGGCTTTTGCTTACCAGTTTATTGAACAACTCTACTCTTTCCCTCATAAAGCTCAAGAAGGAGCCTTTCCTGCAATCATTATCCCCGGTAAAACAGTAGTATGTGCAATTTTTCATTTCTTTGAAGTGAAGCCCAGAATGAAACTGTTGCCTGAGTAAGTACAGACAATGTGCAGAACATGAGTAACCCCGTTGAGATTAGAAAAGACCCACTGCTTCCTAAATAAATGTAGTTAGTGGAAAATATAGCACATTTTCTCAACATAACATTTCATTTTGTGTTTTGCATAGATCTAACCTACTCAGACTTTGCTGAGCCTGCAGAAAAAATAAATCTCTTCTGCATATGGGCACTGTTCGTGAAACATTCATTAAAACTGCATCATGTGGAGCTCCTTATAGGAGCAGTTCCAGAGAAATGTAATGTGCAGCTGAAAGATTAAGTTCCCCCTCAGCTAAATGGGAAGTTTTCGCATGTAGCAGTAAGATAGCACTTATTGGGACTTCCTAGCTTCAAGCCTGCATGTTGTCAGTATCACACAAAAAGCACTGTTCCTGTAACTTGAAACTGATTTTGTTGTCACTTATCTCAGTTTTGCACAGGAATATTACCAGTAAAGATAGTTGATTTTTTTTCTGACACATGAAAGGAGAATGATTATTACATATACCAGCTCAACAAATCAGCTAAACAGTTCTAAGTTGATTCAACTTCCATGGGAAATGTTTTGAATCAGACAGACTTACCTGCATATATTTTATCAATACAAACTGTTAAAACCTTTTTTAAGCACTTGTGCTGGTCTAGCAATGTAGGTAAAAACATGGAATAATACTTTCAAGTATGCTATGTAAGTTCATGATTTCACCCTCTTGCCAGCCAAGGAGTAGCTTCTTTTGGAAATAAACAATCATTAATAAGAACTTGTCCATAATTGTCATGCTCTCTGCAAAAGGATGAAGAGATAATAGAGTTCAAACACCTTTTCTAGTTTAATCGTCCCTAATATCTCTTGCATTACTGTGGTAGAAGAGGCAGAACATTGGGGTGAGAAAAATATATATGTAATGTTTTTCTTCAGACAGCTTGTAAACTCATTTTCTTGCTTTCTGCAAATGACAAAGTGCCCAGCTGGCATCTTAAATTCTGATTTATAGTAAAGGTCAGTTAATTCCAATCAGATACTTTGTTTAATATCAAAATATCTCCTTATATATTTTCTTTGTCTAGCTCAAGGAAGTTGAAAGCTTAAACATCAGGAAAGCTTAGAGGGTAAGGCAGAGATACCAGTTTTAATCACTATCACTCATGGCACTTTTTCTTCACAGTATTGTATAGTTTGTGGACCACAAACTCTATTCCTCTGTTGCATGACTGCTGTACTGTCAGGCAAACAGTGCAGAGGAGAGAAAGTGCATTGATAATAATCCTGTCGCCCCTATCAAACTTAGCAATTCCTCTGAGGTCAGCATGAATTTTACATCAAGGTTAACTCATTTAGAAATACCAGTTCTCCCCAGACATTACAAGTCTGACTTTCAAAATAGCAGGCTTTTAAAATATTCTTTAAAGACTTGCAGAAATATTATTTGATGGGTTTTTATTTTCCAAGTGTAAGGAGTAGGAACAGTTTCCTCTGTGACAGAAAAGAGGAAAAAACCCAACCAAACCATAAAGTAACTACAGAGTGCACAAAGAAAATTAGGAAACTCTATTAAATTAATACTTGTGGAAACCTGTGTGTTTATCCTATGATATGAAATAAATGGAGCAGAAGTAGCAACATCAACATTTGATTAAGTAGACATTAACAGGAATACAAAGTATAAATAAGAGGAGATACAAACCTGGAAATAGCCCAGAAGGAAATTGCTGAAGTGTCCAGAAGTAACACACTATAACCCCTCTTATATTAAAATAGTATATCACACCTGACAACAGACTAAGGGAAGAGAGAATCACAGGAAATGCTTTTTCAGATTTTGGTCTTGGTTTTTTGCAATTTTCTGTGGCATGTAGGGAACACTTCATGCAAGAATGTGCATCCTGAAATTTAATCTGGGGAAAAATATAGGGATCATACCTTAATTTAAGCAGAAATCTATGTTTTCCCCTCAACCATGTAAGCACCATTCTAACGCCAGGGTAGATGATATGTCACTAGGTTTAAAAAGTAAGCTATATATATAGTCTAAAACAGAAAATAAATTGAAGAAGGGCACACCCCAGATGATTAATTTTTCCGCTTGAGTGTCTGACTGTTATTCTAGAGCCATGAACACATAATGATTAAAGAATGTAATGGGTTAAAATTTAATAACTGGGTAGAAACACTAAAAATGTAGTGGTTATCACATTTGCCTAATTTTCATTTTAGTGGAATAGGATTAAAAGAAAAGCAAAACAGGTTCAATTTAAAAATAGAAATAATTAGATTTATTAATATACACTAAAGGGTAAACAAACAAAAACTAACCACGAAACCGTCTCAAAAACAACTCCCCTCCTCCCTAGCAACAATCTACTTCTCCACGAAAACAATGCAAAGAGACAAAACATCAGAACTCTCAAGTCAGCAGTACTTAATAAAATAGTCTTTCATTCAGTCTTTTGAGAGACAAGTCCCTCCTGATTCTTCTGGTAACTTTCTACAAGAGACACAGTCTGTTTGTGGCTTCCAACTCCCACTAACGCAGCCCGCCCGACACTGTATTATGTGAGCTTCCCAAATGTAGCCTTTCACATGGCTACATAAGGGCTGTGG
>WBMY01000158.1:0-12497 GCA_013397315.1 Donacobius atricapilla | reverse complement strand
TGAGGTGAGGGCTCGGGATTTGGGATGGCAGGAACGGGGTAGGGATGGGATTGGGGGAAACGCTCGGGATTTGGGATGGCAGGGATGGGGAGGAGGGATTGGGGGAAATGCTCGGGATTTTCTGTCCCTCAAGAAGTGTCAGGCCCTGGAGTGAAGATCTCAAGGCCAACGCTCCAGCACGCTGGAATTTTGGGAAAAGGTTGGGAATCTCCCCAAAGGTCTTCCCCCCGAGAACGCTCAGGCTCTGGAGGAGCACTCAGCCCCAAAGAGCTCCATCATACTGGAATTTTGGGAAAAGGTTGGGATCTTTGCAAAGTTTCCTGCCCCTGAGAACTCTCAGGCTCTGGAGAGGCTCTCAGCCCCAAAGAGCTCCATCACATTGGAATTTTGGGAAAAGGTTGGGATCTCGCCAAAGGTTTTTCCCCCGAGAACGCTCAGGCTCTGGAGGAGCACTCAGCCCCAAAGAGCTCCATCATACTGGAATTTTGGGAAAAGGTTGGGATCTTTGCGAAGTTTCCTGCCCCTGAGAACTCTCAGGCTCTCAAGAGGCTCTCAGCCCCAAGGAGCTCGAGGCCAATGCTCCAACACACTGGAATTTTGGGAAAACGTTGGGATCTCGCCAAAGGTTCTTCCCCCTGAGAACGCTCAGGCTCTGGAGAGGCTCTCAGCCCCAAAGAGCTCGAGGCCAAGAACGTTGGGAATCCCGGGCCGGTGGCGAAAGCAGCACCCCAGGAGTCAGGGCGGGCTCCCCGGGGGGCTGCCCGGCTCTCCTGGCCCCGGCCGTACCTGTGTGCGTGCGCTTGTGCCGCTGCAGCTCGTCGGAGCGGGTGAAGCGCTTCCCGCACAGCACCCAGGTGCAGATGAAGGGCCTCTCCCCCGTGTGCCACCGCAGGTGCGCCCGCAGGTGCGAGGTCTTCCCGTACACCTTGCCGCAGCCCGGCACGTGGCAGATGTGCTGCTTCTTCTTCCCTGGATCCCCAGAGCTCCTGCCAGAGGGGAAGGGTTAAAGCCAAGGGAATGTCGGCGTGCAGGTGAGGCAGCCTGGGGTGGGGGGGTGTGGATGTGCAGGGTTGGGATTGCACCCGTGGGATTCATGGGTTTGTGTGGGCTCAACATTTCTGAGCCTGAATTTCAGCTCGGTGACCATTCCTGGCTCCTCTCCCAAGGGAAAGCTGTCAACAGTTTCTCTTTCCAAAACATCTCTCTGCGTTTCTCAGCACAGGTTCAGCAAACAGTGTTCCCTTTGCCAGAACAACTGTCCCAGGGGTTGTTTCCTATTCCTGAACCCATGNGTTTCCTAGTCCTGAACCCAGGCAGAGCAGTGGCAGCCCCATGGAGCAATAATAGACCTTTTTAAAAGAAACTGCTGGAATTGTAAATAAAGCCTTCCTTCTCTTCTGACAACTACGTGAAGTCAATCTATTTCCTGTCCTACCATGACATATATCCCATCTATATCCCAGATATTCCATATATTCCATATAATCCATAAATATCCTGTGGGCTCGGTATTTCTGAGCCTGAATTTCAGCTCGCTGACCATTGCTGGCTCCTTTCCCAAGGGAAAGCTGCCAACAGTTTCCTTTTTTCAAAACACCTTTCTCCTTTGCCATAACAACTGTCCCCCGGGGTTGTTTCCTATTCTCGAACCAATGGAGAGCAGTGTCAGCCCCATGGAGCAATAATTCAGCTTTTCAGCACAATATATTTTAAAAGAGGCTGTTGGGATTGTTAATAAAGCCTGAATTCTCTCCTGACAGCTATGTGGAGTCGATCCATTCTGCGTCCTACCATGACAGGTTTGGGGTGAGGTTCAGCCAGGTCCTGCTTGGGCCACAACAGCCCCATGGGGCACCCCAGGCACGGGGAACTGGGGCTGGAAGGGGGGGAAGGGACCCCCCAGGTCCTTGCCCAGGTGGATGCGACACTCGGGGACACGGGTGGCCTTGCCAGAGCTGGGGGAACAGCTGGGCCCCGTGATCTGAGGGCCCTTCCAACCCAAACAATTCCATTTAACGAGGCACTTTGGGGCGTGCCGGGGCTCTCCTGGCGCCAGAGCCGCGGGCTGCAGCCTCACCTGCCCTCTCCTTCCTTGCAGTAGGGACAGGTGCACGCTTCCCTCCGCGTCTTCCGGCCCTGCTGGGGCTGGGGGTCGGGGCTGGTCTCCCCCTCCTCCACGGTCGTGCTCTCGTCCCCCAGCCCGTCCCCGCTGCCGCCGTGCAGCCCCAGCTGGGCCCCGTGCTCACCTGCAAGAGAACACAGGAGCTGAGGGCACGCTCCTCGCCCGCAAAGGAAGCTCTCCTCTGCCAGGTGGAGCCGCGGATCCCACCCTTTCCCCTCGGCTTTCCTGACATTCCCCAGCCTGGGGCTCTCCCAGACCTCCCATATTTCCCCCATTTTGCTCCAGGTCTTTATTTCCAGGGGACGGGGAAGAGCTGCACGTCTCCCAGGAAATGGCCTCTGCCAACTACTGCGGAATTCCAGCAGAATTCCAGCCCGGGTTGCACCAGGGTAAATAAAGCAGGCTGGAAGAGCAGCATCCTTCAGTGACACCACGTTATCCCCACTGCGGAGCTGCAGAAAGACACAAAAAAGTTGGGAAATCCTCAGGAGCCGATCCCTGCCTCTCCCCAGGAGCAATTCCTGACTCCCAAGAGCCAGGGAAGCGCAGGGAGAGCTCCCAGATGAACAGAACCCACCCTGGGGTGGGAGGTTGGTGGGGTTGGAGCCTTTCTCTGCTCGCTGCTGGTTCGTTCCTCTCATCCCTTCCCCACCCCTGGGATATTTCCCCTCCTGGCTGCAGAGCTGGGGCCGAGCGATCCCTTTTCAGCTGCAGTTCACAGACGCCAGAGGCTCTCCTGGCAGATCAGCAGCGGAGCCGCTTCCGGAGGCGCTGCCGCATCCTTGGCTGGCCACAGGCCGTGATCCCAGCCCCAAATCCACCTTTCTCACACCAATTTCCTCAGGGCAAGGACGTGCTGCCACCTGAACGTGGCAGGTGTGGGACAAATTCACCTTTTTCCCAGCGATTTCCTCACGAGGAATCTGTTTTCTGTAACCTGAGCGTGGCAGGTTTGAGACAAAGCACGCCTGGGGTTCTACCTCATTCCAGGGATGCTCTCTCAAGGCTGGGAAATGAAGCTCCAGGCAGGAATTAATCCCCAAAACCCATCTGGGGCTTTTCCTGGGGCTGTTTCCAGCAGCTCCAGTGAGGATGAGGCGACAGGAGGGTCAGTGGGGGTGGCCAGGGGCTGCTGGTCACTCACTGCATCCCCTCTGCCCAGTACTCTGGAAGCTGCCCCTTTCCAAAGCTGGCATTCCCAAACCCACAATCCTTCCGGGAAAGCCCCGCCGAGCAGGGAAATTTCCTTTAAAATCCCGGTTTTCCACGTAGGAGCCCCGAGGCAGGAGCCGGGGGGGGGGCTGGAGAAGGATAAATTTCAAATCTCCCCGTGAGGCGCAGGCTGGGCGCTCCCGGAGGCGCCAGGAGGGAGTTTCACAACCCTGGGAATGAGGAAGAATTCCTGGCAGGAAGAACTTCCCCGGTCCCCCGGTGGCGCTGGTGCCAGCGGTGCCCGGGCAAAGTTCCACGGAGCAGCTCAGGAGGGACAGGAGCCACCAGAACGGGGCTCAGGGAAGCACAAAAGCCACGAGGAAAGTGAAGAAATCTCCCTTAAAATCCAAGCTGAAGTTTCCCAGCACGTCCTGTCAGCTGGGAGTTTTTTTTTTGCTGCCCCCGAATCCACAGGGATCCAGACTCCCTGGGAAATGAGGACACCCGGAGTTCCAAGCACCCCCCAGAAGCAAAATCTGACCCTGACACACGGGGGACGGGGCAGGAGCAGCCAGGATGTCACTGGGGTTTCCACCTGGGGCTGTCACCTGGCCCCAAAAACCCCAGACACCCCGAGGGTCCCTTCAGCCAGCCTGGCACCCACCCCCGGGAGCACAGGAATGCTGTCCCAGACAGGCCTGGAAGGGGAAATTGTCCCCTCCAAAGGTGACACCGTTTGAAACCCGGCCCTCGGTGCCACATCCCCGGCTCCCTGCGAAGTTGAGGATTTCAGGAGCTTCCCAGTCCCTCCCCGCGGCTGCTGTGACGTGTCTGCAGTCACAGCCCTGCACGGGGGGAGCCTGGGAGGGGTTTTTAAGCTTCCTAAGCCAGCGCCGACAGCTTTGTGCTCCAGCCACGGATTAGAGATTTCCCCGGATGGGAACAGCTGCTGGGAAAAAAGGAAAAAAAAAAAAAACCCCAACAAAAAAGCAAGGAAAAAAAAAAGCCAGGAGAAAACACAATTCTCCCCCTAAAACAAAACCCAACCAGGAGAAAACACAAGTTCTCTCCCCCTAAAGTACACCAGGGAAGGGGTGAATCCAGCCAGGATGCCTTGGAACGGCTTCAATCCTCCAAGAGGCAAAAGCCTACGCGGCGTTTTCTGGGCTTTTGACGCGGGGGGAACAAACCCAAATCCTGCTGCTGGAGATCTCAGCGAGGTATAAATCCAGGGCAGCCTATCCCAGACCTGCAGGGATCATCCCACCGCAAGCAGGAGCTCTGAAATCTCCGGGATACAACAGGTTCAGGGGAAAAGCGGGCAGAGAGGATAATTCACATTTATTATCCCCGCTAATGCACGCCTCTGCTAAGGCTAAAGCTTCCCTGGAGGTTCCACACCCAGGTCAGCAAAAGCCCTGGAAAAATATATTATTAATAGAGCAAGGAGAGGTTTAATGCTTGAAAAAAGGGCTGAGGAGAAAGAGGGATTTTGGGAAGGCAGGAGAGGGGAGCTGCCCCTGGCCCTGCTCCACCAGCAACTTCGGAGACCCCCCGGGAACAGGGCAGTTTCTGGTGTCCCACTAAAAAACCCCAAACCCTGGAATCTTGGCTTGGGAACTCTCTGCAGACAAGGTGCTCCTTGTGCAGGAAAAAGCTGGGGTTTGTTTGCTTTATTTAGCAAACGACCAGGAGGTGAGAAATGCCCGGTGGGGAGGAGAGAGGAGCTCTCACACCCAACCCTGGCCGACCTCAGGCAGGGGAACAGACCCCGTGTTCATTTTTCGGGGAAGAGCTGGAAATAAAAACCCAAAAGCAACAAACCGGGGCTGATTGTGAAAAGAAAGAAAAGCAAAACCTGGGGACACGCAGCCCCAAGGCCTCAGGGTGTGTTCCTGAAAACACCTCCAAAAATCCACATTTGCTGGCTCACGATTCGAGTTCTCCTCCTGTCCTGCCCGGTTTTTGGGGTCACTGCCCGGCCCAGAACAAACCCCAGCTGCTCCAGACACACCAAAGAGCTGCACAAAGGGACAAAGTGGCTTTGGAACCATGTCCCCTTTGGTTTTTTCCCCATCTGACTCCCTCCCTGGTGTGCAAAATGAGTTCATCTGCACCAGGAGCTCATCCATGTAAATGAGCCAAGCTCTGGCTCAGCAATTCCTGGGAGATCGGGGCAGTGGAGAGGGAACCAGGGGATGGGGCAGGCTACGAGTCTGCAGCCCGGTGAGTAATTGGGCTTTAATTTGGACTCTGATGACTCCAGAAGCCACTCCTTGGGCAGCTCCTGTAATTGCTGGCGGTTTCTGTGCGTCAGGATGAGCGACACTTCCTTTGGAGAGGGGATAAATCAGGATGGAGCCGACGGAGTGAGTGAGTGGGCTGTAAAAGGGGACAGAGCTGAGGCAGGGAACCACCCCATCATCCCCTCTGCCAGATCACTGAATGCCCCAGGATTTGCCGAATGCCTGTGCTGTGCTGCAGACTGACAGACAGAGCCCCCTCTGCCCTTTAAATTCCTCTCTGAATTGTCACAAAACCGGGACAGCCTCCAGCCCTTGCCTTTGCTGGGGTGAAAGCACCCGGAGCACCTCCACCTGCAGCGCAGGCAGGTCCCACCAAAGCACCCTCCGACATCCAGAAACCCCCGTGTGAGGGCTGTGGGAGGAGGAAAACGCCTGGATGAGACAGGGAAGGGCAATTCCCAAGGCAGGGAACCCCAGCAGGCATCTCCCACCTCACCCCAACCTCTCTGCGCCTCTCGCTCACCGCCGTCGAGGGCGGATGCTTTCCTGGGACATGAATCCCAAGTTTTTTAATCCCAAGGAGGAACTGAAGGCTGTATCACTCCCAGGATCTAACCCAGGCGTCCTGGCGTGGGGTGGGAGGGGATGAGGAGCCGTCTGGACGCTGCCGGCTGCACTAAGGTGGGAGCCGATGCTCTGGAAAGGAGCCAGGCAGAAACTCCCCCAAACCCGGGAGCCAGGATGCGTCTCCTCGTGCGGGGTGATAAGGACGGGGCTCCAGCAGGGCTGGGGCTGGCCCAGATAAAAGGGAGAGGCAGATCAGGGCCCGGCAGACGGGTCTGGAGCCGGGACCTCTCCCGGGAGGAGTCACAGGGTGGGTGCTGCGCGCCCGACCCGTCCGACCGGCACGGCCGCCAACGCTTCCCAGCCTGGCCCGGAGCAGCAGCAGGCAGAGGGAAAAGGAGGAGGAGCAGGGCTGCCCCGTGGAGCCCAGGAGCCAGAGGATATCCCCCACGGGGGACTCGGTGTGGGGCACAACCTCACCCAGACAAAGCCGCGACCGCACGGGCTCTGCCGCGATCGCTCCCCTCCTGCCCAGGCGAACCCCGGGCTCGCTGGGGATTTGTGTCAGCCCCCGGCGAAGGACAGGCACGGAGGTCAGCCGAGGAATCCAGAGGGGATGGTAAAGTCCAGCCTGGCTGGGATTTAGAGCAGGAAGTTTCACAATGTGCTGTTTTTAACGCCGTGATGTCACGGGCGCGGCGAGGCAAACAAGGGCCGCGCGTCACGGGCGGATCCTGCCGGGGCTCCATTCCTCTTCTCCCCTCCCCGCCACACTCGATGCCATGTGGGTGCCTCATCCAGGCCCTGCTACAAAGCTGCCCTTAAAAACCAGCGAACGGGACACAATCGGGGCTTTGTGCCGCTGGCCCGGCACTGGGAAGGGCTCTGGAGGGATGAAGTGGGAGCAGAGTTTGCTGAAAACATTGCCAAGGGTTCCTGCACCCACCAGGGGATTTTCCTTTCAGGACAGTCCTGATAGGAGCTAGGAGGGAGCTGGTGCTGCCCAGGAAATCCCAATCCCATCCAACAGCTCCATCCAGCCCTGGAATCAAACCTCCCAAAATGAGAGATATCCCTTGAGTGCTGCCCCCAAGACAAGGGGGTTTAATTCCAGCGCTGCTTTTGATGGTCACCCGTTCACCCAGCACATTCCTCAGCCAAGGCAGGGCTGGGACAGAGATGTGGGGACAGCAGGGCTCTGCCAGGGACAGGGACACGGGGACAGAGCCACTCTAAGGACACCGAGCTCAGAACTGCACCCTACGGCAAAAGAGGAAGAGAAACCCCGATGTCACAAAATCCCCGCCGTCACCCCCCTCGCACAGGATGTCCCCTCCCTGGCGCTGGGGTGGCACTGAGGCGGCTCTCAGACCCCACCGAGGTGGCGCAGCCCCCCACCCGAGCCCCAGACTCACAGGTCCCTGGTGCCCACCCAGGTGGGCAGCGCTGGAAGCAGCCCCGGGAGGGTTTAGGGGCGCTGCCAGCCGGGGAAATCCCTCCTCCCTGGCTCTGGGGGTGCCCTGCCCGGGGGCAGAGCTGGCAGCAGCACCTGTGTGCCCACATGCCACCCCTGCTGGTCACAGACCTGCCCCTGCCTCTGCTCCCAGCCCGGCCAGGGAGGAGGAAGAAACAGCCTTCGAGCCACCCTATTATCACAGACACCGACTCAGACCTGCGCATTGGGCTCTGCATCACACCCAGGAGCAAAAAAATCTGAGTTTTAAAGTCCTTTTCAGGGGTTGTTTTCTCCCTGAGGGATTTTTCCCTTGCCAAAAAACCAGAAAACCTCATTGGCAAGAGACCCGAGGGGCTGGAGGGCACAGCCCCCCATCCATGAGGTTCAGGAGGGGACACAGAAGCCCCCCAGGAGGCTGAGCAGAGCTCTGGAAGGGGCAGGACATGCAGTGCTGCCAGCCCAGGCGACAGCTGGGGCCACCACACTCCCGGCTGGGCACCTCCTCCTTCCTGCAGCCCGGAACATGCAGCAGGATCCAAGGAAAAGCAGCGACAATCCCCTCCTCAGCAAGGGTTCATATTCCATCTGCCTCCCCCCGGAAGCAGAGGAGCTTTTCCTGCTCCAAAAATCCCTCCCAGCTCTTCGCCTGAAGCAGAAAGTTCCAGCACACGTGGAGGCTTGGAAAACGCTCAGGCATTTGGGAAGGGTTGGGAACAAACCCCTCCCTCGAATTCCCAGAGGAGAGCTCGGATGTGGAGGGACACAGCTCGGGGGGGGCTCAGCACTCCCTGGAGAGGGGCTGGTGGTGGCCGGGGGGGGACAGAGGGACCCATCGCCACGTCCGAGGGACACGGCCAGAGAAAATTCTCCTCCAGCCTGGAGCCAAATCCTGCCACTGGACCGGCGCCAGGAAGGTCTGTCCTTCCCCATTTCATCCCAGGAGCCTCCCGGACCATCCCAGGGAGCTGGGGCTCCCCGGAAAAAGCACTTTGAACCCCGCTCTGGCTTTTCATTTCCAATGCCAGCGTCATGTCCTCGGGGCTGGGGACAGAGCCAGGAGGCCCCGCCGCCGCCGCTGCCACCGCTGGCGGGGAATTCTTCTCCACGGATCGAGGGCTGAGAGCTGCTGAGCTAAAAAAAAAACAGGAGAGGAGGAGGAGGAGGAGGAGAAAGAGGAGGAGGAGGAGGCGGCGGCTCCGCAGCGTGAGCGCTGTTGGATGGGTGGTCTCTAGAACGTTCCTCCCTGTTCCACCTCCGAGGGCAGAGCCAGGCAGGGATACAGGAACTGGGGCTCGCCCATGCCTTTCTGCAACGCTTTCAAAACAAGGAGCGAGCCCTGGGAGCGCACAGGCAGCGAGCCCCAGACCTGGGGACGGCACAGAGGGGACCCCAAGGGTCGCAGAGGCTCCGCGTGTTCCCCATGGGTGCCAGCCCCGGCTCATGGGAGCCCCCCGCGGGTCCCTGCGCTGGGGGAAATCCAAGGATCAGGCTAATCCCGAGGCCGGAGTGACCCGTGGCTCGCCTGAGAGCCAAGCTGCTGTAGCAACAGCCCAAAATAATGCTGCAAAACAAGCCCGGGGGAGCGGCCGCCGCCTCTCGCGAGAGGGAAGCACCGGCTGGGTTGAGCAACATTTTCTGCTGCCTCTCAACTGTGACTAAATCCAGCAACAGCTCCTTTTAGCCAGAGCCAGAACGCAAAACAAACCAAAAAAAACACCAAAAAACCCAAGAAAATAATAAAAAAAAAACCAAAAACGAAGGAAAACAGTGGAAAAGCAAGCGGAGAGTGTTCCCAGAACCGATCCCTTCCGCGGCGGAAGCGATGCAGGCTCCAGCTCGGCTCCCCCGTTCTCGTATCCTGCTTTTCCCAGGATGTGGGAGATGGTGGGATGGATCCCTGGGGAGCTGAGTGGGGTGCCCCGTGCCCACGGGACCGTCTGGGCCACGCCGAGGTCACGCTGTGCCATGCCAGCACCCAGACACTTTAATGAGCCCTTTCTTCCGCCCCTGTGAGGAAATTCCCCGCGGCTCCGTGACTGTTTGTTTTCATGGGGTTTTCAGTTAATCCCCGTGTTTTAGGGCCGTGCCTCTTTACAGACTCGGCCAAGCAGCCGAACTGGACTTGGGTGCTGACCCCAGCCCCGACCCGAGACTCCTGGGTGGCCACCAGGGCAGGACAGCGGGACAAAACCAGGCGTCCCCCTTTTTTCTCCGCATTTCCCCCATAGCCACCTCCTCCTTTTCTTCTCCAGACTTAAAAACTCCCCCCAAAAAAACCCCTCCCTTATCGTCTTCTGGCCACCAACACGCCCCGACCCCATGGGCCAGCACAAGCCCCACCCCACTGGCCAACACCATTTGGCACCAACCACGCCCAGCGCGGCCCTGCAGGGTCCGGCTTTTCTCCTTCCCGTGCCCGGCTGTGAAATGAGACCCGAGCACTCACCGGGGGCGTTGGCGATGGCCAGGGGCAGCCCCTGCAGCTGGTGCACCTGGATCCCGGACGCTCCCAAGGCACTGAGGTTAATAGTCTGGAGGCCCGGCACGGAGGAGAGCTGGGCGGCGTTGACGGTGACGGTGCCGCTGGGCAGGGAGGCGATGGGGGTCAGCGTGCTGCTGGTGCTGCCCGTCTGGCCCAGCGACACTCCCTGCATGGGGGCCAGCGTGATTGTCTGCGCCTGGGGGTTCTGCACCTGCAGGTTCTGCAGCTGGATGGTCTGCCAGCTCACCTGCCCGTTGGGGCCCACCGTGGGCGTGCGGATGATGATGGGGCCTGAGTTGGGCACGGCTTGGAGCTGCAGGTTCTGCAAGGTGTCTTGGGAGATGGCTTGAGTGGCAAAGGTCTGGCCAGACAGCGGGGTGGTCTGGAGGGCTTGGATTGTCTGCCCTCCTTGGACCAGCTGCGGTTGGATCAGGATCTGCTGCTGCTGCTGCTGCTGCGACTGCTGACTCTGATCCCCCTCCTTCTGCTGCCCCGGCTGCAGGGCCACCCCGGACACCGGGGTCTGCAGAGAGTCCGAGCTGGGGACGCTGCTGGCCCTCTGGGGGGTCTGCGCCTGCACGTTGGTGCCCACCGTGGCGCTGGTGGAGAAATTCATGATGCCCACGTTACTGGTGGTGGTGGTGGCGGAGTAGCTGTTGGCGTTGGTGAAGAAGGCGCCTGAGCTGGCCTGGGACGTGGCCGTGCTGCCCGAGCTGCTGGCAGCCCCCGAGGTGGCCGGCTGGGAGCTGCTGTCCGGCGAGCCCGAGCTGCTCAGGGTGCCCGTCTGGGACGTGGGGGCCAGGCTGGCAGCCACGCTGTTGACCGGCAGCAGGGTGATGTTGCCGTTCAGGGCCACGGGCACGTTGGCCACGTACTGGGTCTGCCCGGAGAGGCTGTTGTTGGCCAGCCCCACGCCCTGGATGGGCACGGCCTGCTGCAGCAGGTTGGGCATGGCGATGAGGTTGCTGCCGCCCGCGCGGCTCGTGATGATCTGCTGGTTGGAGCCGGGGATGATCTGCAGCTGCCCCGAGGCATCCTGCTGCACGTTCACCTGCGTCGGGGTGGTGGCAAACTGCAGCTGCTGCCCGTCGATGGTCTGGAACTGGGGGATCACCTGGTACTGGATGTTGGGGATGACGCCCGGCAGGCCCGTGAGCACCTGCTGGTTCTGCAGGCCGGACGCCGAGGTGACCACGTAGGGCCCGGTGCTGACCGGGCGGCTCTTGGAGGCGTCGCCGCCGTTGCTGCCGTTGCTGCCCGGCTCCTTGGAGCCCGTGGGGGTGCTGGAGCCCGCCGAGATGATCTGCCAGCCGTTGGCCGACTGGGTGAGCTGGGCTGCGGCCGCGTTCAGGTCCAGCTCGCCGCTCCCGCCCTGCTGGCCCTGGGAGCTGTTGGAGTTCTCATTGGGAGACTCGATGCGGCTGCAGGTGGCCGCCAGCAGGGCCAGCGGGGACGGCTGGGACTCCTGGGGACGAGAGGAGGAGTTACCGGGGTGGAAGGCGGCCCGAGGGGCAGGCCCGGAGTGAAAAAAAAAAAAAACCAAAAAAAAAACCCGGGGAAACAACAACAACAAAAAAAACTTGGAAAGAGAAAACAGGGAGGAGCATACTCGGAAAAGATAAACACTTCTTCCTGAACAAACACACCCACAGCCGGAAAAATACAACTGCCAGGCATAGGGCTGTCAGGCCAGGCCAGCCTGAACTCACAGGGAAAAGCCTTTTGGGAGGCAGCCTGCCCAGGAAAGCCAAGAGAAGAGAGGGCTCCTCCACCCCGAAGCCGGGAAATCCCCCCGAGGCACGGCAAACCCCCAGGAAGGAGGGTCATTCCTGGGCTCCCCGAGCTGGAGAAGGGCCAGCGGGGGCCCTGGTGTCACTGGGAGCACGGGAACTTCGAGTTTCTGAGGAGGCCCGGGGAGGAGGGGAAGCCACGGGCGCTGCTTGGCAGCGCTCACCCTCCTCTTCCTGCCCTCGCTGAAACGCTCGCCTGGGCCCAGCAAACATCTCGGCCCGGCCCTGGACTTTGCCACGAGTTCCCCGGAGCCAGCGGGGCCGGGCGGGGGCCGATCCTTCCCCCACTCACCTGGGCCTCCCCACCGCCGGCGCTGCTCGTGCTGCTGGCGTCGCCTTCGCCCTTGTCGGGCTTCACAGCCGACATCTCCTCGGTGCTCTCTTGGTCTGCGCAGGAGGGAAGCGACAGCCCCGGTTAGGGACATTTCGGGGCAGGGCGGCGGCACGAGGCTCGGGAGGGCCCGGCAGGGCCCGGAGGGGACACGGCGGGCTGGCTCTGGGGGGGCCATGCGCTCCCGGAGCAGCCGGGAAAGGGGCTGCGAAAAGCAGGGAGCTGCCAAAGGGGAGCTGGCAGCGGGACAGGGGGGGCAGGACCCGGCTCTGCTCCAGGGCCCAGCTCCTCCCCACCCGCTCGGGACACTCCCTGGCCCCCGCCGAGGTCCTCCCCGGGCCTCCCCTTCGCCTT
>WBMY01000156.1:11355-25769 GCA_013397315.1 Donacobius atricapilla | reverse complement strand
CTTTGGAGCGTGGCTCTGCAGCCTGGTGCTGCTCTGTCCCTGCATGGCTGAACAAACCCTCCTGTGCTGGGCCTGCCCGGGGCGCCTCCAGTGCTGGGGTCAGCTCTGGGGTCAGCTCTGGGGTCAGTCCTGCGGTCATTTCTGGCATCAGCTCTGGGGTCAGTCTTGGCATCAGCTCTGGGGTCAGCTCTGGGGTTAGTCCTGTGGTCATTTCTGGCATCAGCTCTGGGGTCAGCTCTGGGGTCAGTTCTTGGGTCAGTTCTGGGGTCAGTTCTGGGTCCCTCAGGCCAAGAGAGATCTTGAGGGGCTGGAGCGTGTCCAGGGCAGGGAACGGGGCTGGGAAGGGGCTGGAGAATCCCTGAGGGAGCTGGGAAGGGGCTGGAGCCCCAGGAGAGGCTGAGGGAGCTGGGAAGGGGCTGGAGAATCCCTGAGGGAGCTGGGAGGGGGCTCAGCCTGGAGAAAAGGAGGCTCAGGGGCGCCCTTGTGGCTCTGCACAACTCCCTGCCAGGAGGGGACAGCCCGGGGGATTTGGGATCTGCTCCAGGGAACAGGGACAGGAGAAGAGGGAACGGCCCCAGGCTGGGCCAGGGGAGGTCTGGGTGGGATTTTAGGGAATATTCCTTCCTGGAAAGGGCTGCCCAGCGCTGGCAGAGCTGCCCAGGGCAGGGCTGGAAGCTGCAGGGACAGGGATTCTGGCAGGAATGTCCGCAGCAGCATCCCAGGAGCTGCTCCAGCCCGGGCACAGAGCTCTGCCTCAGCCCCTCCCCGGGGCACGGGGCAGGGTCTGGCTGTTGTGAATTATCTGTCAGGGAGAGCTCAGCACTGCCGAGACAAATCTCTCTGAAAATCCTTGAGGAAGGGCACGGAATATTGCAGGAGCTGTCCAAGGGCTGGCTCTGCCCGGTGGATAAGCCAGAGCTGCGGAGGATAAAGCTGGAAAGTGCCAGGTGCTTAACAGAGGGGCTTTATCATCCTCTGGGATGGGAGCGCTGGCAGACAGACTCAGGAGATGAGCCCCAGAAGAGTGATGGGGTTGGTAAGAGAGGGGTGTTATCAGCCCTGTCCATCAGCATTCACACAGGGCTGCTGGCGGGGCAGGAACTAGAAAATGAAATGCTGATTTGTCCTTATTTCAAATTTAAATGAATAAAGAAGCATTTTATGAGCCTTAAAATGGGAAAACAGGGGCTAAAATGTGATTGCTAGAACTGCAGAAGCAGAAATCAGCTGTTTGCTGTGCTGAAATCTGAAAGCTTAGTATTTTAAACACTTGAGATGTGCCACCAGCAAAGTCTTAAAGTGAAATATTATCCCAGTCTGTGTTTGTGCATGCACAGAAAACGAGACAGAAGAAATTCTTGTTTTGGCCATGAAGACCCCAGTTGGGATGTGCTTTATATCAAATGCAAAACTGATCTTGGTGCTGATTTTGACTGAGGTAAAATATGATATTTACGGGCTGAAAAAAGAGTCAAGCAATGAGCACAGGGTAACCATGGCCACCAGCTGTGTAATGCTGACCTGTGGGGATCTTTGCCTGGGAATTGGGGTTCCCTGGCTGTGGGAAGTCTGGCCAAGGAGGCAGAAGGAGACACACGTTCCCTCCCTGCCCTCCACCATCGGAGTCACCTTTCCCATTCCCCAACAAACAACTCATGCTAAATACTGTAAACAGCCACGGACTCATTTCAGACTGCTAAAAATACACCCAGCAATGGAGATTTTAAAGTCAGATGGTTTCTGCCTGTGGGGGTGGTGGGGCTGGCAGCCCCAGAGTGCAGAGGCTCAGACCAGAGCTGTTCAAAGGGGGCTCACTGGGCACGCAGGGACAGCTGGGGACTGGGGCTGGGATTGAGGCTCAGGGGGGGAAAAGGGGTTCGGGGTCTTAAATAACCCCCTGGAACAGAGCATCTCCCAGGTCAGCGACTGCTCAGGAGCACTGGGTGGTTCCTCACTCAGTGGTACCTGAAAATCCCTGCAGTTCCTGGTGCCTCTGTGGGGTCTCGCTGTGGTTCCTGCTCAGTCCTGGAGAGGAGAAGCTCCAGGGAGAGCTGCGAGCCCCTGGCAGGGCCTGAAGGGGCTCCAGGAGAGCTGCAGAGGGACTGGGGACAAGGCAGGGAGGGACAGGACACAGGGAATGGATCCCAGTGCCAGAGGGCAGGGCTGGGTGGGACATGGGGCAGGAATTGTTCCCTGCAGGGTGGGCAGGCCCTGGCACAGGGTGCCCAGAGCAGCTGTGGCTGCCCCTGGATCCCTGGCAGTGCCCAAGGCCGGGCTGGACACTGGGGCTGGAGCAGCCTGGGGCAGTGGGAGGTGTCCCTGCTGTGGCAGGGGTGGCACTGGGTGATCTCTGAGGTCCCTCCCAGCCCAAACCATTCCAGGATCCTTTGGATGCCCCTGGGTATCCCAGAATCAGAGCAGCAGTGCAGGACCAGCTTTAGTGACAGCTCCAGGAACAGCCCCCATTTTGAACCCTCACACACTGCTCAGCTGTGTCTCCAATGGAATTTCGTTTGGACAGAGATAAACCTGCTGGAATCAAACAAAAACACTTCCCTAAATGCTGCACAGGAAGAGAATCCCACCCACGCCTGGACGGGATGAATGAAGCGGGCGCTGAGCACGAAGAGCTCCGAGCGTGAGGGGATGAAATAGCACAGCCCTGATGGACTCAGGCCCTGCTGCCAGGAATATCTCACAATCCCGAGAAGTATTTATGAGGAGAACTGCTGTGAGGGAACAGAATGAGATTTGGCTTTATATGTCATCCTTTCTGCTCGAGCCGTGTCCCGTTTCTTTGCGTGGCTGAGGAGTGCAGTGGGGTTGGAAAAATGAAACAGCTCCAAGGAGCTCGGGAGCGATGGATGGGAACAGCCTTGAGGGATGAGCTGACTTGGAGCAGAGAGAGATGAGAGCTCCAGCGCTGGGATGAACCCGTGTTTAACAGGACCAGCACCTCATCCCTGCCTTGACCAGCAAAGGAGAGGGCAGCAATCAGCCAAGGGAGCAGGGAATCGATGGCTCCGGGCAGCAGGAGCAGAGCCCCTCACCCACAGTCCCAAATCACGGCCCCTGGGCCTTCTAGCACTGTCCAAAGGCTCCTGGGATGGAGCTGTGCCCCTTCCCTGGGGAGCCTGGGCAGTGCCCAGCACCCTCTGGGGAAGAGCCTTTCCCTGCTCCCCAGCCTGAATGGGTGAGGTGCCTGAGTAAGGCTCATCCTGTCCCTCCCCTCGTAAGAATCCTCCAGATTTACTGCCCTTGGCACAGTCAGGGCACAGGAAACCACAAATCCAGCTTGGATTTCTGAGTCTAAACCCTGTTGTCTTGTCTGGGAGAAGCGGAATAGCAACAGCTGCTGGGGTCGAGGGGAACTCAGCCACTGGAAGGGATCCCTGGGAAGGAGCAGGTAAATCCTGAGTCATTTCAGGGCACTGTGCAGCCTCCTGGCACACAGCTGCCATGGGATGGGACGGGTCCAAGGCTGGGACCGCGTCCTCTCCCACACCTGTCCCGATTTTGGGTTCATCTGCAGCACCCAGCAAACCCAACCTTGTTTAGCCTGAAGTGGAACAGAAGCCAAGCGGCGAATAGAAACCACCCAGCTGGGTGCAGCCTGGGAACCCAAAATTAAACAGGAGAATGCCTCAGGATCTTCCACCGGACATGGCAAACACAGCTTTGGTTAGAGGGACCTTGAGAAGAGACCATGAAAGCGCCAGAGAAAGCACTGGGAGAAGCAAGCTGCTCATTCCCACTCCCATTCCCACTCCCATTCCCACTCCCATTCCCATTCCCATTCCCAGTCCCCCACCCCTGTGCTACAGGTGTGGCACAGTTCCCATCTCTATCCCAGACCAGGAGGTCTGGAAAGGTCCCTCAGGGAAGGAGATCCAGGAAGAGCCCAGCACTGGGGCTCTCCGTGAGGGGTATTCCCACCCCAAGCGATGGGGAAATTTTGGAGCCACCTGCCAGGGTTCCAGCTGGATGAATTCCCCGCTCCCGCAGGGGATGAGCAGCACGGCCCTGGGGTGAAAACTCAGCTCAGGTTCTTGTGAAAGCAAAGAGCTCCTGGTGCAGATCATCCTGGCAGCCTACAATAACTGCTTCCCTGACAATGTGGCTCTCATTTGTAAGTGTCACATTGGAGACAAGGAAAAGCATTTTAATGTGACAGAAAAATTTGACTTGGGAGCTAATTACTTTAATTTGAGAGAATTTTTGGCTCATCTGCATACTTGACAATTATTTACAACTTACATTGGTAATTAGAGGTTGGGTCTTGTGCTGAAATATTGCAAATGGCTCTGGAGACATTTGCTGATCCTCCTAACTTTGAGAGGAAATGAATTTATTAGTAGTTAATATGTAAAATATTTGTACTTCTGACCTTTTGTTAAACATTCTTCCTATATTTTAAATGATTGGTTGTCAGAGCCATTTTTCTCCAAGTGACGTGTGACATTGTAAATAAGCTCTTGAATTAAGCAGCACATTAAATCTCCGTGTTCAGTGGCAACCTTTGATAGTTCTCATATATCAGGAAGACTTTGTTGGTTCTGCTGTGTTGAGGCAATGTCATACAGCAGCGTGAATGATAATTTTTTACACTGAGCTTTCCAGTTCCTGCACGGTTTCCACATCATTCTTGTGCTCTTGACAAAGGATGTGGAGTTAGGCAGGTTGGAATATGATTTCTTTCCTTTTTTTGGTGTACCAGGAAGGAAGTTTTTGGCTGGAAGTGCTGGTAGCCCTTCAGCAAATCTTCCACTGAGGTGGCTGGCAGGTGGTTTCTAAGATGTGGGGTTTATTCAGATTTCTGTCGATTTTCTTAAGCACTTCTGGTGGGTTCCTCCTGGTCCTATTTCTGCATAGTGCATGTATTCCTCTCTTTTTATAGGAAAACTAAAAGCCCCCGTAATCCATGGAAATTTGGTCCCAAACTGTGCCAATAGCCAAGGAATTAATAATCAATAGTGTTTTGATTAGATAAAGGGGATTTAGGGAAAAGTGACCTCCATAAAGGGGATCCAGGGGAAAATCACCTCCATAGAGGGGATTCAGGGGAAAATCATCTCCATAAACGGGATTTAGGGAAAAGTGACCTCCCATAAAGGGGATCCAGGGAAAAGTGACCTCCATAAAGGGGATTTAGGGAAAAGTGACCTCCCATAAAGGGGATTTAGGGAAAAGTGACCTCCCATAAAGGGGATTTAGGGAAAAGTGACCTCCATAAAGGGGATCCAGGGGAAAGTCTCCTCCATAAAGGGGCTCCAGGGGAAAGTCACCTCCATACAGGGGATCCAGGGAAAAGTCACCTCCATAAAGGGGCTCCCGGCTCTCTGGCCCCTGAAATCCCCCCGTTACCCATTTTTGCAGCCCCACGCCCTCCGTGCCCGGCAGCAGGGGGGGCAGAGCGGGTTCCCCTGCCCGTCTCCCCTCGCAGCCGGGGCAGCGGCCGCCCTTCCGTGCCTGCGGTGGGAGCTGAGCCCGCTCATGAGGGATGATGGCAATTTCCGCGGGGCCGTGCGCGCAGGGAGCCAACATCGCTCATCACGGCCGGAGCTGTTTGCTCTTCAGCTCCCAGAGCGTTTGTCTGCCAGCCCTGGCGCGGCATTAACTATTCATGGAGCTCGAGAGTGTTCAAACACTGCCCGAGTGAAATTGGTGCTACTCTTCAACTTGATTGAGATCTTTCCCTGGGCCAGCCCTGGCTGCGGGGCAGCACCGGGTTCTGCTCAGCTCTGGGATGCAGGAGTGTCCCAGGGATGGGAGCCATCCATCCCTGGGCTCCTCCCAGCCGATCCCTCCGTGTGGGGCAGATTTAAAGCCTGGACATTTCACTGATTTGTCACTCTGGACGCTCTGTCACCTGCAGCTGTGGCTGCCTGGGGTGGCTCCAGGGGAGGAATCCATCTCCCACCCCTGACCCCGCTTTTGTGAGGGTGGGCAGGCGCTGGCACAGGGTGCCCAGAGCAGCTGTGGCTGCCCCTGGATCCCTGGCAGTGCCCAGGGCCAGCCTGGACACTGGGGCTGGAGCAGCCTGGGGCAGTGGGAGGTGTCCCTGCCATGGCTGGGGTGGCACTGGGGGGATTTATTTAAGGTCCCCCCAGCCCAGGCCATTCTGTGATTCCCTGGTTCCCTTTACCTTCAATCCCTAGGAGGAATTATTTGGGATCGCAGCAGCAGCTGATTTGCCATCAGGAGGACTCTGAGCTCCTGCAGCTGCCCGTGGGTGGGAGGGAATGATCCCCCCACTCCCAGAGCCGTGATTTCTGCTGGGGGTCCCTTTCCAGAGCCCCTCACCCTTCCTGCCTGCGCTGCTCTGCAGCTTTTCCTGCTGCTGGAGGATTTTGCATCAGGAAGCTTTTCATGCCCCAGCCTTCCCCACTCGCTTTTCAGCCTAATCCTGAGGATTTTGTAGACATTATGGCTCAGCTTTGCAAATGTTATTACAGAGAAGAGAGGAAAAAAAACCCCAACAGCTGAGATTTTTCAGAGCTGACTGGGAGTTTTAGGCATGCAGGTTCTGTTAAGAGTCGCGCCTTTGAAAATCTCTATCAATTAGCACAGTATTTTGGTGCTTCTGGGGCAGAGATGGATGCCCTTAAAACTGACTCTGACAGCCTTGGAGACACGTGCAGAAAGACATGTTCAGCCTCAAAACCAATATTTTTTTTTTTTCCTAGCTTGTACTGTGCGTAACCCCTCAGCACCGAAATCCTTCAGGTTCCTGCAGTCCCTGGTTGGGAACTGGACGGTGATAATGGAGCAGGGTGGGATTCCCACCTCTTTAGAGAACACAGCTCCTTCTGCAGGGCTGGGACTCGGCCCCTGCGAGAGGAATGAGAAGAGCTGTCCTTACAAACAAACCGTGGGTCTGCTGGTAAATGAAACTGGGCATTGAAAGGTGAAAGAAACAACGGGGGAAACCCATAAATCCCATAAGAATTAAAAATTAGGGGGGGTTATGCATTAAAAGGGGAATCTCAGGTCTCAGGCATTCCGGGAAGTCTGTGCCTCTCAAGTACCTCAGCCAGTGGGGAAAGAGAGAGGGAAATGCGGCTGGGAAATCGGGATAAAAAGGAGGCTTCATCCCCCGAAAATTTGAGAGAGCCCAGCGGAAATGCCCCGGGGCCTCTCCCTTTATTCCAATAAAGCAAAAGGACTCCTCTGTCTCCTTTTTGGACATAAACCTCTGGCGTTGGTGGATTAATTTTGCTAACATCTGGATTGCCTGGCTTTGGCAGAAAGCTCATTCTGGGCGGTTTGGCACTCAGCAGGAAGGCTGGGGGGGAGACAATCCCTGAGAGTATTATAAAGTTGGCTTTCCGCAAATATTAAAATTAATGCTGTGTATAATATGGGAAGGTTTTACTGTATTTTCTTTTATTATTAATAGAGTTCAGAAATGTGATGAATGTATAATTTCCTTTTGAGTAGCAAAGAATTTTTTGTAACATTTAAAACC
The DNA here is from genome assembly GCA_013397315.1 of Donacobius atricapilla. Classification (NCBI taxonomy): domain Eukaryota; kingdom Metazoa; phylum Chordata; class Aves; order Passeriformes; family Mimidae; genus Donacobius; species Donacobius atricapilla. Next base: position 18,301 of record WBMY01000156.1, on the reverse strand, counting down.
AGTCAAACCAGTTGACCAAACTGAATTAAACCCCTACCAGAAGGTACAGGGGAGGGATTCTCCTGCATTCCTGAATTACCCAAATGAAGATTGCTGACCAAAAGCCACAAAAAGGAATTTATTGAACCTCTGTTATCAGTCTCTTATCCAAATGAAGATGACCAAAACCTCAGGAGGAGGATTTATGGAACCTATGCCATCAGATGGAATGGAGCCACTCGTAGATGGATCCAGATAAAACGGCTGGGGGGGAGTTGAAACTGAACAAAGAAATTCATCCTCAAAAGGAATGTTTGAAACATGCATGTGAATTTATAAATATGCAACAGGCTGATACTTTTAAGGAGGGAGCCTTTTCTTAGCCGGGGTGCTCCTGGCTGAATGCCAGGTCACCCGANAAGAAACTGTTGGGATTGTAAATAAAGCTTCTTTCTCTGCTGACAGCTCTGTGGGGAAAATCTATTTCATGTCCCACCGTGACAGTGACAGCACTGCTGGATGTCCCAGTGCCACCCAGTGCCACCCAGTGCCACCCCAGGACGGTTCAGTGTGGGAGGGAGGGAAGGGAGGGAGCAGGCTGCCACTCATCCCCTGAGTTCCTCTCCCGCTGCCTCATGCCAGCAGCCTTTTCTTATGGAAATATCTGACTCAGCAGCTGAAAACGGGGGAAATGTTTTGTACAACTTCCATCTTAATGAAAAGCATCTTTAAAATTTTAATCAGACGGCTCCACGCTGTTCCGTGGATTCAGAGGCTCCGTTAAAATCTGGGCTTCCTGAAAATCATGAACAGGAACAGGTGCCAGTGATAAAGGAATATTTATTTAATTGCTCGGAGCTGCTGTTTGGAGCTGTTACGACCCTGCTCTTGGAAGGATGCGGGCCTGGCTCAGCTGTCATGTTTCCACCTACAAATTTTGGTGCAGTTTTCTTTAACACAGAGAGCCCTTGGAAAAAAAAATCCCACACTCAGCCTTTCGTGGGCTGCCTGCTGACATGTCAAGAGCTCATCTGGAAAGTCTGAAGAAGGACAAATCCCAGCTTAAAATCCACCTCAGTAGGCTGGGCCTTGCAAGTGTTTGTAGAGAGGGGAAGGAAAAGATGCAGCTTTTGAACATCAGGTTCAGAGTAAGGAAATGGCTGATCCTGTGTCATCCTGGGATGTTGTTTTCCATCCTGGCTGGGAATATTGTTGGCAACTCCATCAAAATGTCCATGTTGCTCAGATACTCTAAATGCAGCTGGCATGGAGCTGAAATTTCCATTTGGTGCGAAATTCAGAGATGGAAAAGACAAAAAAAGAAGAAGTGTTGCCTGGAATGAGATGGGGAGCCTGGAAGGAAGCCAACCTATTTTTTTTTTCCCCCACTCAAAACTCAATAGGCCTTTATTTGAATTTCTTTAAAACTGACATATTCATGGAGTTTTCAAACAGGCTTTTTCTGACAAGTCCCCTAATCCCCCAAGCCTTCCCTCCCTCAACAACCCAAGCTTGTCAGATCCTTCCCTGCCAGCTGTAGCTGCAGGCTCCTCCATATCCCACACAGAGCTGGGCCCTCCCTGAAGTTATGGATACACAGCTCTATATACATTTTAAATCTCTGCACACGGCCACCCATCTCATCGAGATGGATATATGCATATTTATTCCTGTACAATTCCTGTAGTCAGCCAGTTCTGGCTGATCAAACCTTCACTTAAAACATATCCTTCTGTGATAAATAAAAACACGGACTGCTCTCTTCCTGCTGGTGAATCACATTCTGGAATCTCCTGCTTGTCTTCTCTCAGCCAGGGCTGGGGCTGGTCTCAGGCTCGGGGAAGGTGTAAATCGGTTGTGTGAAGAACAAGGGAGCAGCTGGGGCTGTGCCAGGGGAGGTTTAGGGTGGATTTTGGGAAAGGTTCCTCCTCCAGAGAGTGCTGGCACTGCCCAGATCCCCAGGGAATGGGCACGGCCCCAGAGCTCCAGGAGGGTTTGGGCAGCGCTGCCAGGGATGCCCAGGGTGGGATTGTTGGGGGTCTGGGCAGGGACAGGAGCTGGGCTGACCATCCTTGGGTCCCTCCCAGCTCAGGATATTCCACGATCCTGTGAATATCTGTGTTTTACACCCCGTTAACAGCAGGAAGTCAGAGCTGCACTGGGAAAAGCCCTCCCCGCGTTCCCATGCTGGAGTTCCTACACACACCACACACCTGCTAAATGCTGATCCCACCTACAAAGCCATTAATTGATCTGGGTACTGACAAACCTCCAGCACCAAGGACACTGATCCTCAAGGCTGAGAGCCTCCCTGCGGGGTGAGCATCCCTCAGAGATGGGGAGGAACATCCGTGGCTCATCCCCAGCGTCGGAGATGCTGGGGCAGGAGAAAGCAGCGACAGGAGGTTGAGCATCTCCCCACCTTCCACATCCTCCGCCCCTCTCACAGCCTCCAGGAGCCATTTCACACCTGGCCCCGCTCTGCTCTCCTGGCATCTCTCAGCACTCCTTGGCAGGAAGGTGAAATTCCAGCCAACTGATGGATGCGTGGTTTTGTAAAACATTCAGGATTCTCAGAGCGGCTGCTTCTCCTAAGTGGGCCTCTCATATTCGTGGGAAAACTCATTAATATTGAAATCCCCACCGACAGAAGGCTTGTCGGCAATACAGCATCAGGAAAGAAACATTCTTGTATTTTACATGCCGGCTTAGAGAGTGGGAATCAATGGACTAAAAACGACCCAGTTCTAGCCCTATTTTTCAGCTGATAGAAAGCAGCTCTCTCGACACTAAATAATGCATCTCTCCAGCAAGCAGCGAATAATATGATTTAGTGTGTTCAAACATTCAGCTGGAATGCCGATGCGGGCTCTGAACGCGCCGAATGTCACCGAGCACGCCCCGAGACACTCGCTCAGCCTAAACAGGAATGTTTACCTAATTCCACGCGCTCACTGCGGGGCTGTGCCTTCCCGGCGTGGTTTACAAACACACGGTTCACCTGTCGGCAGCAGCAGGTGGCCGCAGCGCCGGGAGGCGGCAATTTCCCGCGGGATGCAATTCCCAGTGCTCCCGGGGACGCGCGGAATTAACGGCGCAGGTGCGCGGGGCTGGCTGAAGGCAGGCTCCAGCTTTTCCTGGCGCGGGGAGCCACGCTGGGGTTTCACACCTGCCTGGGCCCTGAAACGCAGCAGCCGTGCCCACGCTGTGCTCGGAACGGAGAGCTTTCAGCCGAGGCGCACGGAGGTTTCATACGTGGATGTTTTCGAGACGTTCGGCTGTTTGATGCCAAACTCCTCACAGCAAGGCCTGATAGCCCTCCACGTTTCACATCTGTTAGCTGGGGCAGAAGAACCTCTGCTCTTCTGGCGCTGGGGGGTGATTCCCCATCAGCCGGTGGAGACGGGAGACTCTGCCTCCTCTCCCAGGTGGGAGATTTTGGAGGCATCAAAAGCCCTTAGAACAAACACACATCTGCTCCTAACAGGAGTTAAATTTGCAATGACCCAGGATCTGTTACCCGAAATCTGGATCACTTTTTCACCCTCCCATAGTGTTTTGGAAGGAATTCCAGGAACAGGGAGGAGGGAGAGCAGTGGGTGAAGCACAGCTGGCTCCGGCTCTTGCCCCGGGGCTCTTCCCTGCCCCAGGGCTTGCTGACATGCAGAGCCCTCCAGCTGCAGGGCCACGCTGCTGTCCTCGCCAGCAGACAGGACTAATGGCAAGAAAGAGCGCCGTGAATCCCGAAATTCAGAGTCCAGCCCTGCAGATTCTCCTTACACAAAATCACTGATTGATTTAAATGGGATTTGCAACTGCCTAAGAAGAGAAAAACTGGAGGGGTTGGCAGGCTTCCCGTGAAGCAAACAGAGCCTGCCTGAGATGAGGTACTATTTGGTGTCCTGGCATATTAAAGGTGTTAGATATGCAGAAAGGCAGAGCGGGGAGAAGCAACTGAAGTTCAAGGAGTTGTCCAACCTGCCCAAGTGCTCATTAAAACACACGCTTTTGTTCCCGAGAAAATTAAATAACTTAAGGTCCTTCTCTCTCCGGCTCCAATTTTTATAAAAGTGCCTCATAAGATGTGAAATCATTAATTAAAGAAGATTCCTCAATTATTCCCTCTGACCTGTCACAGTTACTTGTTTAGTCAGCGTTAAGAATTCAACAACATCTTCAAAGGCTTTTCAAGACACCACCTGTGAACTAATTATGCTGAAGGAGGAAAGATTTGTAAGGAGCTGCAGCTCCTGGCGCTGGCTGAGAGCACAGATACCAACCGTGGCCCCAATTTTGGAACTTTTTGCAGCTAATTCTACATGCTTGGAGCACTGTCGCTTCAAATTAGGGAAGTAAATCCCCAAATGTACCGGAAAGGGCTCCAGCAGAGAAATGCACAAACGTGTCACCGGGGCTCTCCAACACGGCGTGAATTAAAAATGTCCAAAATGCTTTGTGCCCTGCTGGGAGCTGAGGGGGGCCCTGACAGCTCTCCAGGATTGCTGCAGATTCCTCGCTTTCTGCAGAGAGCAAGGTCCAGGCTTGGTCTTTGAGGGAGGCCCTGGGGAACTCCAGCAGCGGTGATGGAACAGGGAACATCTCGTCTGTCCTTTCCCCGCGTTTCTGGGAGAGCCCTGGCCTCCAGCTCTGCCTCACCCCCTGCAGCTGGGGGCTGACTCGCTGCTCTCCCAACCCCTGGCTCGGTATGGAGACCCCACAAAGGATCGGTGTCCTTCCAGCAGCAAACCCTTCCCCAGGGAACCCTTCCCCTGAAGCCGCACTGAAGTGGTAAAGGATGGTGGCAATTAGCTAATTAGCTGCAGAGCCTTAATTGAGCCGGAAGGAGGCTGATGCTGTGCCTCCTGGCTGAGGCGAGACACGAGGCTGGAATGAATTCCTGCAGATTAACCACGGTTGGCATTCCTGCATGAGGGAAGAGGGGCAGGCAGGCAGACCCCGAGGACTCTTGGCCAAAACCTCCTGGGGGGCCTTTAAACAACGTCAGAAATGTTGTCCCTGCTGTGGCAGGGGCTGGAGTGAGATGATTTTAAGGTCCTTTCCAGCCCAAACCACCCTGTGGTTTATGATAAATCTAATTTCACTCTCCTCAGCAGCTGTGGACAGATAACCCAGGTTTTCTGCTGCCATCCCCCCGCCCAACCCGCCGCCTTCGCTGCTGATGCTGCAGCACACGAGGGGCTCAGCTCAGCTCTGGGAAGTTTGTCATTGCCTCTGCAGCTGAATAACTTGGTAACAACAGTGCTGGCATTATCCAGCTATTTACCAGGCTAAAATTAGCCGAGTAGAGGGACTATCGCAGTGTTATTTAATTATGGAAGGCAAACAGAACGGTTCAGTGCAATGTCACTGCTGGTACCAGGGCTCATTTCCAGGAGGCAAGACTCAATAATAAATTTTCAACCATTTTGAGAGCCGTCTTTAAACCCCCCTCCCCTTTTCTGTTGTCTTTCAGCAGAACAGATGTTGGTTTTCAACTGCAAGCTGAGCTCAGAGTACTCTCCTTGGTAATTTAAAGCTGGATTTGCTCATGTAGCTTCATAACTATTGCAACTTTAATGATCCCCCGATTTTTCTTCTATTGTGTTCAGAGGTTTTCATATTCTCAATTTCACGTTTGGAAAAAGCCCTCTCTATTTAGCACCGTGCTTTCAGAATTAAGAGAGGGATCATTATTAAGGACTCCATTCCTTCCCACTCCCCCATCTCCATCCTCCCAAAAATACACATAATTTTGCTCCTTTGGCGCAAACTTCCGCAGACAAGAATTCAAACACATCTCAAAGCTTTGTTACTTGAGCAGCAGTTTTTGAAAGTGAGGAACAACTGTGACTCTGTTGGAGCACTCACTTCTGGAGGTCACACCCAGAAATGTCACTGCAGCCCACCCCAGCTGCGCCCCCCCCAGCATTATCCCCCCTTCCCTGCACGGAGCTTGGAGCAGGATCAGGCTGAGGGCATTTTCCAGGAATTCCAAACCCCAGTGTGGAGCAGCACGCAGGGTGAGGTTCTCCTATCGCCGCTGCGCACGGCCAACGCAGCAGAGACTCTTCCCTTCTTCTCACCCCCTCCTAACTCAGAAAATAATTCCCCAGCTAATTTTCATCTGCTCGGTAGTCCAGAGCAGCTGTGGAAAATCCCAAGGATAGGCGCTTTTCTTGCAAGCACTATCAGCTTTTTGCAGGCCAGTCCCCCTCCCGCGGAGGGTCTGGATGGACCCTGCTCCTGCAGACGCTGCTCAGGGGTCTTGCTGCAGGCACAGGACAATCTCTGCCCGAGAGGAGATGGAGACAGGGCACAGGCTCTGCCCTAGAGGAGATGGAGAGCTTTGGGAAGCCCCCAGGGGCCCGGGGAAGGCCGGAGGCAGCACCTCTGCCCCCCAGGTGACACCGGAGCTTGCCCTCCCTGAGCTCTTTAATTAAAGCACTGGAGATTTAAACTCTTCTCTTGCCACTCCTGTAGGTCTGAGGGCACTGGAATCGCCTGTGCCTGGTTTTCCTTCTGCAGCCCTTGGTTTAATCTGCCTCACTTGCTTGAGTCACCTCCCTTTCTGTGGCTTTCCGGCACAGCCCTTCCACTCTTTTAATCTCAGTTAGGAAATAAAAGTACACATCTGGTGAAGGTTTTGCCAGAGGAAAATTCTCGTTTTTGTGTCCCAGATGGGAGACTGGGCAGGAATTGTTCCCTGCAGGGCGGGCAGGCCCTGGCACAGGGTGCCCAGAGCAGCTGTGGCTGCCCCTGGATCCCTGGCAGTGCCCAAGGCCAGGTTGGACACTGGGGCTGGAGCAGCCTGGGGCAGTGGGAGGTGTCCCTGCCATGGCTGGGGTGGGAATGGGGGGGATTTAGGGTCCCTGCCATGGCAGGGCTGGCACTGGGTGGGATTTGGGGTCCCTGCCATGGCTGGGGAGGCCCTGGGGGGGGGTTAGGGGCCCTGCCCTGGCAGGGCTCG
>WBMY01000154.1:839949-880417 GCA_013397315.1 Donacobius atricapilla | reverse complement strand
CCTCGGCGGAGCCGCAGCCCGGAACGGGAAGAGACACAGAGGGCCACCGCGGCCCTTCACCGCCTCGGAGCAGGCACCGCTGCTCGCCCCGGAAGCGCCGCCCGTTCCTGAGGCCCCGCCGGGGCGGGACGGGCCCCGCTCCGCCCCCGCCCGAGCCGCCGTTCCTGACGGCCGGGACGGGCGGAGGCTGCTCCGAGCGGGCTATGAGGGATGGACAGATGGATGGACAGATGGATGGACGGATGGATGGATGGATGCCAGCCCATCACAATCTGCCTCATTTTCTTGTTAGGACAGATTCAGTGCTGCGTGGGAGCATTACTGGCACTGGGTTTGTAGTGCAGTGATGTAGTTGGTTAGTCAGCGTTCACAGACTCACCAAATGGGTCAAGTTGGAAGCACCACAAACTCGGGTCCAAAACTCCCTGCTGGATCATCCCAAAGCACATGGCACGGGATTGTGTCCAAACAGTTCTGGAATATCTCCAATGAGGGAGAGGCCACACCCTGTCTGATCTCTGCTCAAGTGCATAGTCACTCCCAGAGTGTTGTTTTCATGCTCACTCCATTGACTGATTGCTGTGTAATAACCAGTGTCTCCTATTTCTTTATGCACGTCAAACACTTGCAGGTAGAGAAGCCTCCGGGATGTTGAAGGTGACACTCTCTGGAGCTCTTGGGCATTGATAAACCTGACAAATCAAATCATGTGCTTTGACCAGTGAGTTGCAGGCAGGTTGGGGAAGGACTTGTAATGAAGCAGGATCACACCAGGAAGAACTGCCACTGTGCCTCACTCCCTCAGGGTCCAGGAGGAGGTCAATATCCCCTGGACACTGGGCAGAGGTACCTTCTGAGGCTGCTGGATGCTCATCACCTTTCTGCTAATGCTGGGAGCTCACCTACCATGGTATTCAACTCAGTAACCTGATGTGATAAAACATTAATAGCACCCTGTTCCTCTCCTTCCATTCTGCTCTCCTTCCCACTTCTGTGTACTCCTCACTTTTTGCCTGTGCTAACCAATAACCAAGTTCTTCAGCAATACACTTTTTAAAACAAGTATAGCAGTGCTGCTTTGTTGGTCCCACAGCTGGAACCTGTCCCTCTTAAGCTGGTGCCTTACCAGGACACTCACTAAAAATTAACTTTTCAAGATAACATAAATCATTTGCTGTCCTTATGTGACAAATGCTGCAACACTCCATGGCTAAATTGCCCTTTTTTACTTACCAGCTGCTGCATCCATCATTTCCAATAAAAATAAAGCCAGCAGTTATCTCTGGGAAGAGCATGTCGTAACCAGTCATGCTGAGAAAAGGAAGTGGTGTCTGTTCAGATCAGAAGGAATTAATTTTTGCAGGTAGAACAGATTAAATACTCAGAAAGCTGCTTGAGAAACTGAAGACTCATCAATTTTAAACTCCTCACCCTTTATCATGGATATGGGTCTGTGTTTTATTATTTGAGGATGTGCCTGTATTTGAGTCCCTGCTGTACAAAGTCAAATTCACCTATTGTCTTATACAACGGTGCTGCTCTGTGCTGCAGACTTCTGAGGATGTTAGTGGGCATTCCTAGATCCAAAATACCATTCCACATATCACTAAAAGGCTCTTGATGCAAATAAAAACTGTATGTCTGAAAACTCAGGAGTACGAGGCCTCCTGCCACTGTTCCTCAAGGCTAATGTGATGCTTTTATAACTGCAGCAGTTTCTCGTGAGTGGCAGAATATATTAACAATATTCATGTAACACTGTGTAGGAATCCATGATGTAGGAGGTGGATCTAGGAGCGGGACAGTGTCCTCTGCTGCTCCCAGGTCCATTTGTGTAAAGAGACACTCAAAGCTGGAACTCTTCGATCTTCTCCTGCTGTCTCTTCGCATACAGAGACTCTGCTCACTCTCTAAAAGTGTCAGAGGTTTTTCATATCTGCAGCATCTGTTGTTCTAAAATGGATGATTCCTGAGGAAGTCATCTTGGGAAAGGTGAGTTTTAGTATGAAATCTTGACATTTTTTTGTCCTCTTGAACACTGACTGGAGCTCTGCTCATATCTAGAAGGGAAACCCTCCTGCTCACCTCTCAAGGAGGCTTCTGTGCTTCTGCAGTCCATTTAATTGAGCAAAATTGGGAATTTCCATGTCAGCGTGGAACTTCACATTGCTCAGAAAGGCTTTGGAGTACAGGCTGTGGGTCCAGCAAGAAAAGCAAAGAGAAATTGTGTGGTTTACAGTCAGAAAGAAAAAAAAAAAAGGTCTGATGGGGATAGGGATTACTGCCTTGTGAAATAGGAGGTTCGGAAGATATTTAGGGAACAGAGGGAATGATCAGCATCATGAATAGGGTAGGCACAGGACAGGCAGGGCTGTAGGCAAAAGGTATTTTCTATTCCCAGAGCTAAGAGAGAATTAATGAAGAGCAAAGCCTGAGTAAACCGCTCAGACCTGCAGAGTCTGATCCAGTAACACAACACACTTGTTTACACCTCCAAATTACTGTTTGCTTTCAGTTCTTGCCTTGGACTCAGTGCAAAATAACACCAAGTTCTAAAGGGGCTGGAGTTCCTTTTGTAGACTAACGCTTGCTGATGTGCACACACCTTCTGCCTGTAGCTGTTTTGTTGTCAAAATCTTAATGTTTTAAAATCCCAGCATGAAGGGCATATATATGGAATGCCTGTGTTCCCTGCCCTATTCATCAGAGGGTAGAGAATTCAGCCAAAGAGCACTGCAAAATCTAGATTTCTTCCTTATAAAACTGCAGTACAAGACTGAAACAAAGCATGGAAATATTTTAAGAAACAACACGTGGAATTTTTCTCTCCCAGAGATGGAATTTCTCAGAAATTCTCACTGTGACGCTTCCCCATTCACTTCCCTTCCACTTGGTGTATTGAAGAGGAGGAGCTTGGAGGGACAAAAAGCTTTGCTTTGCTCCCCTCTGCTCTAGCCTGGACCCTGCAGGAGTGGGGCCTTTGTAGTTCCCAGTGTAGCTTCTCCCCCCAGTGCTTGCTCCCAGTGCTGCCGTCTGGCCAGTTCCTTTGCAGGTTTTAGCACTGATTATTGTCAGCTCCAGTTTCTCCGTTTCCTCTGTTGCTATGTAAAAAGAAAAGCCACACAGACATGAGGTTTGTAGAAACCTGCTCTGTGATTTGGGATCTGTGTGATTGGTAGTGAGACCAGTGCTGGTGCAGCTGAAGTCGTTTTCAGCCTTTCTGAGCACGTCTAACTCCCATATGTTCTCACAAATTCTAGAGTATTTTCCTGTCCTTTTTAGCACATTTGTTCTATTTGTGATGCTGCCTTAAAGTGTGTCTCACTTGACACCATTCCTGCCTTCAGTTCTTTCATGCCACACTCAGGCCTTGGCCAGTTTTCACCTCCCCAAAAAATCGTCCTCCTAGACCTGTAGCACAGGGATCTTCAAGGAGGGATAGGGAGGAAGTGACAAGAACTATGTACAACAGGACCATCAAGCCCCATGATGCCCTTCCTCACACTTCTCTGTGATGTTGCATCATCTCCAAAAATAGAACTTAAGGTCCATTGGGAATCTCAACTCATCTTTTGTTCTGTGAAGTACCCCATGGCTTTGGAGTGTTGCTTTAAAAAGCCATGGATGAGATAGAAGGGTGGGGATTAAGGTGCTTTGTTTCCTTGTTCTTACTAGTAGTTCTACTTCTTAGCAGTGATGACGGACTTGGGGAGGTCCAAACCAAGTGGCTGATTGCTTTTCAGAGCTCAAATGAAAGGAGAAGGGAGATCATAGGAGCCTGAGGCATCACACATGTAGGGGGATTTGGGTAGAAGCACATTGTCTTCCCCAGCCAGGGTGCTTCTCACCTCCCAATACCTTAAACAAATAGAAAAATAATAGCATGAGTAATTAAACACAGAGAAATCAGGCAGGATCAACTAATTGATCTTTTGATGATAAATCAAATCGACACAGGTAGGAGTGGAAAGCAGAGCTCAAAGGGGAATTTGTTTGTCGCAGTCACAATTTTAAACAGGATCTGTTGCCTTCTTGGGCCAAACTGAACACTTCAGTGCCTGGGTTTTTTTCAGAACTGACTCATCAAGACTCTTCGGGAGGAGTAAAATACTAAAACAAAAAGGTTCTGTGAAATTTCAGGCTAAATTTTGGACTACAAGGGATGGTAAAAGACTTCACTGCTCATTTTTTGTGGAAGCTCAGGTGGCTGCCTGGGCTATCTTCTTGCCTCAGGTAGAGCCATGGCTATGCCATTTTCTCAGCTGAGAATAAAGGTTTGGCTTCAGCTTCCTCTGCCCAGTGGGTGTTACTCTTCTGCAATTTCCAGAAAATTGCAGTAAAAATCCAATCTGTGCTCAGAAGGAGGGAGCTGGAATGTGAAATAACGTGACAAAGGCAGAGGAGAGGGATCAAATGGTGAAAATGAAAAGCAAGTCTGCAGCTCTGCCTGTAAGTGAAGTGTCTCTTTTGTGAATATTTCACTATGTGAGCAGTTTATTCTGGACAAGGAACATCTCTGAAATGGTGCAGAAAGTTTTGTCCTGCCAGGAGCATGGGGTGTGTGACCACATGGCCACCTTGGTGTCATGACCCAGAGTGTTCCCACACAGAGCAGCGCCAGTGTGGAGTGATGCCCACCTGGGAAATCCACCCATGGGGAATTGTCAGGGATAATTTTTGTGGTGTTTCTTTTCCATCTGTGTGATATAGAGAAGCATTTGACAAATTATGGTGGTGAGTGTAACGCTGATGAAAAAAGGCATAGGAACAGTTTTGTGTGAATCTGTGAAATCTCTGGAGTTATGGAAAATTTCCTCTTCCCCTCCATTGGGATGAATTTTAAGAAATCACATAATTGGTGGTATATCCTCTGATTTATGTAATTTATGTAGTGTAATTGTTGGGGTGCTGCAGGTGCTCGGTTCCCTCACAGACATGGCATCTCTCCCAGGACATCCCCTCCTCACAGGGACAGCCCAGGGTTCTGGGGGAGCTGTCACGCTATTAGTGTCCTCCATAGCACAGCGAGGGGCCCAAGCAGCAGGGAGAGATTTGATGAGGCAGAGATGAAGGAGATCACAGAACCACAGGATCAATGAGGTCGGAGAAGGCCTCTGAAATCAGCGAGTTCAACCTGTGCCCCAACACCACCTTGACAGCCAGACCATGGCACTGAATGCCACATCCACTGTTCCCCTAAAACCGCCAGGGCCAGGGACTTCACCACCTCCCTGGGTTCGATCGGGCTGGAGGTGGTCAGGGGAAGATGTGTGTGCAAAGAACACTATGTGAGGCACTGAAGGGGCACTGAGGGGGCGTGCGGCAGGCAGCCCGGCGGCTTGAAGGAGATTTAAGATTTGAGGGGACCAAGGCTGCTGGGAATGGAAAGGAGAAGGTGTGTTCGGGAAGGGCGCGCTGTGAGGCGCGGTGCGGGGCGCTGAGGGCGGCCCGGCGGCCATTTTGCGAAGGACAATGCCTGCCGCGCGGGNCCGAGGCCGCGGCTCCCGGGGCGGGCGGGGGATCCCCGGGGAGAGGGGGAGCGAACGCGGGCCGCCTTCCCGCCTTCCGCGGGGAGAGAGGCAGGTCTGGAGGCGGTTTTTGCTGCCTTCCTCCTCCTCCTCCGCGGCTGCAGCATCCCCGCCGGCCTCCACGGAAGCCGCTGCCCTCACGGTCCCCTCACGGCTTCGGGCCCTTTGTGCCGCTTCTGGCCCCGCTGGGGGCCGGGGGGGCTGCGGGGGCTCCGCTCCACACGCAGGAATTAACAGAGGCCGCCGCCGGGAGGGTGGCTGCTTTTTGCGCCTTTTTTTTTTTTTTNGTCCGCCTTTTTTTTTTTTTTTTTTTCCCTTCTTTATTTTCATTTTCCCCCCTCACCTTCCTTTTTTTTTCTCCCCCACACGATTTATAAACCGAGTTGGAAGTGGCGGAGGGCGCGGTGCCGCGCGCGGGCTGACACATGGCGGGACCCGGCTCCCAGAAAAGAGGGAAAACAAAGCTGGAATGGGGGTGCCGGGCATCCCCGGAGCGGAACAGCCCCGATCCCCGTCCCTCTGCCCTGAGGTTCGGCCAGAACACGAGGGACCGAGCTGGAAGCTGGTTCTCCGCAGTTTTCCGCTCCTAGAGGGTCGGGCTGCTTGATATGGAGTTTTTTTAAACGTTTTCTGAAGGAGAAGACTTGGGCCGCTTCTGGTTTTATCACCGTTTCAAATATAGCTCTTTAAAGTGTCTGTAAAGTTTTTTTTTTTAATGAGAACGTCAAACGGTAGGAAAAAAGTTTAAGATGCAATGAGAAGGAGCCTTGCTGCTGGTTGGGATCGCAGGTATAACAGAAACCAGCTATAACGGATCGTAGTTATAGGTAACTTAGGTAACTTAATTCCTTTCAGTGGGAACAGTGGTGTTGCATATTGTTGTGCTTTTGATAGAAAAAAAAGTAAATATTTAATCAGTTTCGAATGCCTGACCTGGTAAATTCTTAATTGCTAAATTTCCAGTGTGCAGAATGACAGCTAATATCAGATTTTTTTTTTGTATGTGGCTTTTTTCCTTTAAATTTTCAACTGAAAAGTGCTGACCTTTATTCCCTAATTCAAAGTTTCAACTCAGTAAAGAGATTTAATATCTTTATTTCCTCCTTTTTAATAACCTGTTGCACTTTGGTAAAATGTTAACTTCTTGTTTCACACCTTTTTTAAAGTGTTGGTTATTTTTTTTTTCCTTTTATTTCCTCTACAGGAAGGAGTGAAGACTGAAAACAATGACCACATTAATCTGAAGGTGGCAGGGCAAGATGGGTCTGTGGTGCAGTTTAAGATTAAGAGGCATACACCACTTAGTAAACTAATGAAAGCCTATTGTGAACGACAGGTATGATCTCAGGAGAACGGTGTCTGGGGGAGAGCTGCTCTCCACAGGGATAGAGGAAGACAGCAAAAGTCTTAAAACTTTAGTAAATACACAAAATTGTAGAGATTGAACAGAAACTAATTGTGCTGTGGGAAGTGCATTGTCCTTGGGGTCTGTTACAGGGTGGACTGAGAGGGTTGTGACAGGAAATGGTGAAATAAAGATCAGTTGTCGATGAAATCTGCATTTCTAGGTGGAGGCGTCTGGGAGGTAACGGCTGCTCTACCGCTCAGAAATATTAGTGTGGAAAGGGTGGGTTTGGGATCAACTTAGGGGAGAGAGAGTTAAGTGATAATCAGAGATTTTTATAGCTCTGAGTAACTTCTTGGACTGGTCATTGACTTCTGATTTATTAGCTTAATTGTACTGAGATGAGAAGGTGCCTTGAGAAGGAGCTTGTACATTTTATGATGAGCTTTATTTTTTCTCTTGTGCCCTGGTTGACAAATGAATCTTCTGAGAGACAAAAACACCCATGTATTTGCTGTTGTGGTGGGAGCTGCAGCCAGTCTGTGAGGCTTCAGGCAGCTATTGCAAGATTTAAAAACACCTGTTTGAGTAGAGCTATGGAACTCTTCCTTCTGAAGCTCTTGAATATGAAAATTTTGTCTGTTATCCACAATATTTTTTAGTGACTATCTGCCTTTTAAAAGCTCTAGCTCTACAGAAGTTCAGAATTTGTAAATTTTTAATTTTTTAGAAGATAAATATTCAAAAAAACTATTGCATACAATAAAGTCATAATATAAAATAAAGTCAATCAAATATAAGATATTGGTGCAGCCATGTCATCACCAGGAAAAAAATCCTGTGATTCACATAGAGAGTGGTAAAACCTCTTCAGTTAACCCTGTGCCACAGCAGAATAAGAGTAAAGATGGGAAAAATTAGCTCTTGCTGGACACGTGAACATGTTCCTGTTTTAAGTGTTCTGTGGAGAAATTAGTGAATGTTGGAAGCTGTGAGTTTGTTTTTCCTACCTCAGTCATACAAACTCTTGTTATATTTTGCAAATTGCTATGTTGCTTTTGCCAGTCATAGAATGTAGTTATATCTGCCTTCTAGGGAATGTAAGGATTGTCTATAAAGTCCTGGCCTATAAAATTTTAAAAGTATCATTCATTCTTAGTTGCTTTGCAACAGGCAAAAGTCAGATTCCAAATTGTCTTAGATTGCCAAAATGTTTACTCTGCTTAAAGAAAAACAAAACCAAAGCCAGCAGAAAAACCAAAAAAACCAGAAAAAACAGGTATCGATTGGAGGAATAAAGTCAGTAAATCTTGAGAATGGGAGACATTTTTTCTGATCTCAGTTTCAAGTTAATAACTATCCAAAGAATATTTTTGTGGGTGTAGATTTGTCTAGGTGCTTACTTCCGAATTTGCCTAAAACATTTGTTCTGCTTGCCTCTACAAGTTAGATTTTGTTCATGTATTTATTTACAGAAGTAGGTACACCCCAACTTAAGTCCTTAAACTGTGGACTTCAGATTAAATTTGGGAGAGATGGTAGAGAACTTAGTAGCTGTGAAGGATGATAATCATGTGCTGTGTGTAGTAGATCTAAAATGGAAGTAATTACAAACTTGAGTGATCTGTTGAGAAGATAAAGACTATTTGTGACTATTTTAAGTGGTGGAAAAAATCATCCATGGACCATACTTCATGTTTTGTGGACATTAAGCTCACCAAAGGACAGTTTTTTCAGTATGTTTTCAGCTAACATTTCTTTAGTTCCTAAAGTTGTCATGAACCTGGAAAAAACCAGCACTCTGGGGATAAGAAATGCATGTTTCTTTATACAAATGTTGGAGAAAAGGGCTCAATGCAAGTGTCGCTGTGCAGAAATGTGTTGCTGCCATGAGACTGAGCAACACACTTCCCTTAGACCAGGTGATGTTCTGAGTGAGCACTGCAGTGTCTTGGTCATGCTGGAGAAGGCATTTTGCTGTGAACCGTAAAGTTAATAAAAAAACTTTACTGACGTTTATCAAAATATTTTTCCTGACAAATATACTCCTCAGAAATAATTACTACATTGTTTTCTGTTGGTGTGTGACATCTGTGCCAGACTGAATGAAGGCTTCTCCTCTAACTCTGAGATGCCAAAGCATGACCCTGCAATCATTGATTGGCTTTGAAACCAGATTGGGCTCTTGGATATTGAGATATTCTAGAGAGAATGGATAAAACTGGAAAGGAAGTTTGTATCCCCAAATGTCACTGACCTGCCTTTGCAGAATGTGGGCTGCTGTAAAATATCTTGGAAATTCACTGGTGATTTTGGAGCTAATGTTATCAGTAGGAGAGGTTGGTTGTTACTCCCAAGTTACATTTTTCAGTCTGTTGGCTCAAGTGAAAATGAGAGATATTCTTGGGATGGAAGAGGTCAGCAAAATGAGTGTTGTGTGGTAGAAATGCTTATCCAAAATACTGGCTAATTTCTGGAAGTAGAAAATTTCTTTATTTTTTCCATCTGTGCATCGAAAAACCTGATATATTGATTTCTTTATAAAACAAATTGGAGGTCAGAAAGTTCCCATTGCTTACTCTTTGCTGCTGCAGACTAATTTTGTTGTTGCATTTCTGGCAGAAATATTTTAAAAATATTAAACAATATTTTTGGTTTTGGAGAAGATAAAAAAGGAGTGTTGAGTGTCGCAGTTGGACATTTGTTACCTAGAGTGTTGCACCTAGTTTTTAAGTGAATTACTCCAAAGCACAATAAACCTGCTGGCCCTTGGGATGTAGCAGAAATGGCTTTATTTTAACTCAGTCAGCGGGGGCACTGTTGCTTCTCATGAATTGTTGGACACAATGCAATGTTTTATACAAAACAGATTGCAGGGGTTTGAAGTGAAATGCCTGAAAGTCAGGGCATGAGGGAAGGACAGAATCTCTGCTGGCTTTTAATGATGGCACTGCAATTCAGTAACAAGTTCAAGAGTAAACTACTGAGTACTTCTACACCAGATTTATTTCCCTTTGTGTTACTTCTCTTTGTCCAGGGGTTGTCAATGAGGCAAATCAGATTCCGGTTCGATGGGCAGCCAATTAATGAAACAGACACACCTGCACAGGTAAACAGCACTAGCAAGGCTAAAGAACTACTTGAAATTTGCTGCAGGAGTTGATGCTTCTGTTTCCTATCAAATACTTCTGTAAATGTCTATATTACTGATAGAACTGGATCTTTTTAACCATTATTTTAGTGTAACTACTTTAGGATAATTAGAAATGGCATCCAGGACTTAGTATTTTGAATGGTAAATCTGTATCACTGTAATAACAAAACAAAAAAATCAAGTACAGTGTACAGATGGTGAGTCCTGTAAAACTTCTGCTTTATTGATTCATGGCTCTGAGATAAGGATGGTAAGTTAAGAACTGAGTTTTTCTTCAAGCAGTGGCTTTTTTAATGTAGAAAACTTGCCTGAATGTCATGAGAGAGATCCTGTTTGCAAGCTTGCATTTGTAATACAAAAATAATTTTCTGTTGTTTGTAATCTGAAGCTGTTTCAGCAGCATTGAATTAATGAATATGGTGAAGTTTGGGTTGTCTTTAAGTGTTTGAATGAAGGTAATTCCAAGAACAGAATTGTTCCTCGTGGCTCTGAAGCATTTTTCTGTCCTGCTCCAAGGAGCTGTGTAAATTCAGCCTGGACAAGTGATAGTTTTATCTGTTGTTCAGAACTGCTTGTAATGAGATAACAGACTTCAGTTTTTAGTTCTGCATTTTCCAAGCTCTTGCTTCAAAGATTGTGCCTCTTGTGGCCCCAATGTGTGCAACTTTTTAATTTGCAATACTGATAATTGAGGCAACAGGATGATTTTTCTTTCCATCCATGTTGTGCTGAAGCTCAGGATCAGTCTTTTTATAGCTGTGGTAAATGGCATAGGCCAGCTTGATTTCCTGGGCAGCAATTGAGTCTGTTTAGAAATACAATTTGCATTAGTTACAGTAGTGCCTTCAGTTTTGGTACAGATTTTGTCAGTAGGTGCCATTAACATCCCAGGAATATCAACTCTATAAATTAGGGTGAAAAAAGAGAATTATATTAATAAAGTATTGCTGTTCTTTCCTGGCAGTTGTTACATGGTTACATGCAAAGTGTTTCTAATTTTTTGTGCTTGCTGATCCTTGGTTTTACTGCCTGGTTGGGCAGAGGCTTTAATTCCAGTCTGGTTCCCCAGTGCTGTAGCCATTTGAGCAGCAGCAGCCAACTGGAATTGTGGCAGTGTTCTAAGGTAAACTGAGGGAGTAAATAGGAGAGCAAAGGTGCAATGCAAAGCAGGCAACAGAAACCAAATATTATAAATCTGTTTCTTAGGAGTCACACAGTGTACCCTGAAATTAGTTCTAGAATTCATTCTGGGTCAACAGTTATCAATTGACCTTTTGTCTTTTTTTTTTTTTCAGTTTCTTTGCTTTTGAGTTAGTGAGTTTTGTTAAATGTACGAAAGGGTGGTGGTGGAGGGGATTGGGGCTTCTCTGGTTAAGTTGCATAAAAAGTAAACATAAAGTTAGGAACTGTAAGAACAACCCAGGCTGCTGCAGAGATATGAGAAGAGTTGAAAGCCCTTTTTTCTTTTTTCTGCTGTAGTTGGAAATGGAGGATGAAGATACAATTGATGTGTTCCAGCAGCAAACAGGAGGAGTTTACTAAAACAAACACACAAAAAGAACCTGCTACTTTCCTCTCCAGAACTGTGCTCCCACAGGCGACACTTCACAGTTAGAAAAATGAGACTTGGTTCAGCCACATCCTGACTACTGCAGTATAGTTTTCTCTCTTCTCTCTGATTTTTTTCTTACTCCTTTTATTGTACATAAAGTAACTGGTGATGTGCACAGACATAATGCATTTTTTTTTTTTAACTAAATGGCCAATGGTATGTTTTGATCAACATTTAATGGAGATGGGGTGGGAAAACAAACTGGTTCTGTGAAAATGCCCCTCTCTCCCATAGTGGCATGCTCCTTCTACTTTTACAGAATCACAGAATAAGCCGAGTTATCTTTATATTCCAGTAAGTTATTTTGCTCTCACTGTTCAAAAACAAAAACCTTGCATACCTTGTTTGATTGGATAATTTCAATGTTTTTCTTTTATCATTGTAAAACCAAGGGCAATTTTATAACTTTTTTGTACGTAGCTGTTACATGTAGAGCAATCTCTGTCTAAGTAGGGGTAAATTACTCTTTAAAAAAAAAAGGAAAAAAAGTTCCTAGATAGTTTTCCCTTCAAGTAAAACGTCTTGTTGTTTAAATAAACTTCTTGTTTAAAATAACCAGTTTTCTTTCTTTTTCTGTGGAGTAGTAGTACTCAGCACCTGTATTTCTTTCTCTGCAGCACTTTATGCTTCTCAAATCTCAGCCTTCTCTGTGGTAAGCAAGCATAATCCCCCTTGTCTAGGCAGAAGACTGTTGGAAAAGGAAAAGCTTCCTTGAAACCTGTCAGTTAGCAGTTGAACTGGAAATAGAAGTCAGTTTTTTCTTATTTTGATTTCTTTTTATTTTTTGTGAATGTTCTGCTAAGCCAAAACTGTTTGATTAGGCAAACTGCAAAATACTGAACTACTTAGTAATGTCTTTGGGTTGAGCTCTTATTTCCAGTCTTTAATAGAAGCATCAATATTGTTGTTGCAGTAGTTTATTTAAAACTCTGTATTTGAATGCTTATTGATGTAAACATTAAGTTAAAGAGAGCAAATAATTTCATTAACCATTCAGTTTACCATGGTATCAAATGGGAGCTGCTTGGAAATGTAAAGCAAAAATAAAAAATTGAGTTCTGTTTTTGGGTGTATTTAGCTATGATGGTGGAGATTCCAAGCTCTTCTTTACCCCACTCTGCCGTTCTGCTTGGAAGATGGAAAGAGGCTGGAAGTACTGAAGGGAGACGCAGTGATGGTGGTGTTTTTCACAAGTCTTTTCTGCAGTTCTTGAGTTCTTGGGAGCTTTTTTGGGGAAGTTTAGAGGTTGGAGTGAAATCCATGGAAGATTATATGCCTGTCAAACCCACAGCATTCTCTGATGTCCTAGGAATATTCCAATACTTCATAGTGTTTGCAGTAAGTTAATGCTTTTTTTAGGTATAAATTTCTTAGAAGAGGCCACTCTTCAGTGGTAGTTTTTGTAACAGTTAATTCAAGGAGTGATTATTACACGTGGGGCCTGTGCCTGCATGAGGTGAAAGTTTTGTGGCAGAATGATGGGTGTGTGCATTTAGCTGATGAGTTGTGATCTATTTGTCTTCCGTCGGGAATAACACATTTGATGCTACATCAGTTCCATCTAATGGAGATACAGGGGAAATTAACATCTATTTTTGCAGTTGCTTTTGACTCTAGCTGAAGAATGTAATCAACTGTGGGCCTCTTTTAATTCAAGAAAATGGTACTGCTAAGCAGATTACTTCTCATTCTGGGATGTATCTTGTAGACTTCTGTGGTGTTTTGACGGATTGAAATTCCTTCTTGTGAACAAACGTTTACATATCCAAACTCTAAATGGCCTAGAAAGATCTACTTTGAAGAAAAAAAGAGGGTGGTGGGGTGGGGGATATGTCAACATCTGTCCTAGGTTACACATGGAATACATTGCTCTTTGGCTTTAGAATCTCTGGCTTTTAAGCTGGCTAAACTTCTGATAGCAGTGAATAAAATTCTTTCAACTTGATGTCATGCTAAGACTTTACCCAAGAGAAAGCTGTCTTTATCTTGTTTGGCCAAAAAAGTTGTTTGGACTTGCTTTAGTTTCTGAAGAAAGGGTGAGGTCTCCTTAAATACAATTTTTTTTCAGCTCAAGATAGTGAAGCTCAAAGCTCTCTGTTGTATCTTGCCTTGTACTTTTTATTTCCTGAGGCAACAGAAGTCAAGTGACAGGTACTGAAGAGCTTTTAAAAACAGTGTCTTCATTTCCTGAATTAGTCGAGTGTTACTTCATCTGTCATGAACTTATGTACAGTGTTCACCTATATTCCTCCATTTTCCACATCTTTTTGCAGTTACCTTGGCTTGCTCATGTTCCTGAAATGATTCCTCCAACAATGCTGAATGATGCTGTTGTAGGTGGTGACTGCAGCCAGAAACTGCAGTGGTTCCTTGTTTTTTAATCTAATCACAAAGACATCTCAACTTCAGGTGACTTAGTTCCTCAAGGGCCTCAAATGTTGAATTAGTGCAGCAGACTAAAGTGGGCTAATTTCCGATTCTGGTTCTGATATATAACACACTGGTGTACCAGTAATGCAGAAATACAGTCCTTTTATAAAAAAAAGAACATCAGCACTCTTACTGCGTCGTCTTGCAACTACTCTCTATGTCAGAACTTGTTTTTGTCTGTACTGCTCCTCTGGTGCTACAGATTTACCTGTGGATTCATGGTTGCTGTAAAACCTCAGTGGTTTTACTGTGTGTTCCTCTTTTAAGGAAGCTGCAGCTGGGGGTGATGATTTGGAAGTCGTATGGAATACAGGGATACGGACAATTTAAATCAACTTATTTGGAGTTTACTTTGCTGCTTTGGCTTGGTTAGTGGCAGTGCCCAGGTTTATACTGGTAGCCGCATGGACTTAAGGAAGTCCACATGTTGGCGGTTAAAGGAAAAGTGGGCAAAGAGGTCTTGTCAGGCTAAGCTGGGAGGTAAGTTCTTCATGTTTTATTAAACAGCTGGGATCTCTCAAGAACCTGGGAAAATTACATTATTACCCACATTTTTCAAATAATGTGTTCTAAAGTGATTGCCATGCAATTTAGTTAATATTTCTCCCATGGTTTTTAAATTGAAAAGGATGGAGTAAGTCGTAATTGGATACAGTCCCCTGGTGAGTTCTGGTGGATGGCTGGACCCTGTCTTCAGCCTGTGCTGGGGTTTTAGGTCCTCAAATGAGTTACGGACATGACCAGTAATTTAAAAATAGGTAACCAAAATTGTGTCATGTACCTTAAGTAAGGCATTTTTATTCATGTGCAGGGGAGATAATGACAGATTGAAACCACAGCTGGTTTGGGTGGTTGACACCTGAAAATCAATGCTTTTTTTTATCTGCACAGTGGGGATCACACCCACCCCAGGGGGCTCCTGTGGGGGTCACTGGTAACTGGCCCGAGGTGCTGCGTCTAAAGGGGTTCAGGAGTGCAAGGCTGCTCTGACATGGAATCTTCCAAGCTGCTAGGACTGTAAGGAGATACTCCAAGTGGTAACATGAGAAAGATGCTTGTACTGGCCTATCGAGGTGTTTTTAACAAAAATCCCTGAAGCTACACTGAGAATTGCTACTTCAAGAAAACTGCAATATCAGAACAGAGAAAGCATCTCTGCAAGGGTTAAGGTCAAAGTGAGATGGTTTTTCCAGCAGGAATTTTCCTTTTAGTACCTTCACTTCCTTACTTCCAAGTCAGAGTAACGAGTGCTGTCATTTGCCTTGTGGATGCTGATTCTATTGTGTCTTACTGCAACATTAATGACAAGGCATAATACAGCTGGCTCAAAGAGAGGAGACTTCCTAGGCTTCAGCCAGCTGGAAATAACTGAATTTCTAAGGAATAGCAATTTGTTTTCAAAGCTAAAGATGAAAAGATGCCTCCTTCATCATCACGTGAACAATAAATCTTTTTTTTTTAGAATTTTAGGTAGTGGCCTCTTCGTAGTACACGTGTCAGCTACTGTGACATACTCTTGTAGAGTATTAATCTAAAACCATTTAAATAACTTGGATCATTATTAATTATATCACCAGCATAATTAATGAATTTAATTATCTGGTTTATTGAGGTTTGTTCATTCTGCCTGTAATGAGTTTCCAGACAGTGTGTTCTGATAGGGAATAATCAATCCTTTAGCTCGTCTTGCTTTTTAGTACTTAGTGGCAGAAGGAATTGGTGGTACAGCACTTCTGGATGATTAGGATGTAGGAGTGGAAGGATAAATGGAAGATGGAATTTTGATCCCTGTTGTCAGTTTTTGATTGACCTCCCAGATGTTTAATTACAGGGGTTTCCTGGTTTCTTCCCTGGCAGCATGGGATGGTGATCTTACATAACATGGAGGTGCTTGGAGCCCCACCCAGTGGTTATGGAATGATTGAAGTCCCTTTAAGGGAAGAGTTTTCCCTTACCCCGGAAGGATTTCTGTTTACATGGGCGTGGTGAGGTGGAGTAGGTGGTGCTGTGCAAGGACTAGCTGGGTGTCAGCAGAGATCCCAGAATGGAAGGTCAGCAGGTGCTGGAGAAGGACAAGGGATGTGTGTGAATCAGTGAGGGGCTGCAGTAGGAATGGGGACTGAGGGAAGAGCAGTAGGTTTAAACAATCCCAATATGAGGAGGACTTTGGGGTACTGGGGAAAGGCTAAGGTTGTGGAAGCCTAACTAGCAAATAGAGTTTCTCCTTTGGAAAGGAGTATTCTTCAGGAAAACATGGATGCAAAGGATACACTTAGTGGCGAATTTTGTGTAAGTTTTGGTGGCTTAGATCTCCCCCTTCCAGCCCCCAGTCCATGGATCCTGTCAAAGCACATCTGATAACCCTGCAAGGGCTCTTGAAGGGATCACTTGAATAAGAAAACTTAACTGTTTAAGAAAACTGAGACAAAACAAAACTGTGACACTGACCTCCCTTTCCAGCGATCCCCGCCTTTTCCCAGTAAGAAGGAACACTGGAACACTTTGGAGTCCACAACCAGGCTTGGTGGTTGGATGCCCAGACAAGAGCAACTGCATGAGTTGGCCACTCTGCTTTTTGTGTTGTTCAGAGCTACATCTCTGCAGCTCTGAGAGGAGTCTGGGCACTGTGGTGCAATTCCCCTTCCCAAACAGTGACAGACTGTTGGGAACTTTCCTGAAGATGTAGAGAGGTACCGGAGCAATTTTCACAACTCTTGTAAACAACAGCATCAGCTCTATGGGACAAACCATTGGATCTGTAGGATACCATGTTCCACTGAACCTCCATGCATCACTCCAGATGCAAAAATCTGACAGTGGCAAATCCAGCTGTGGCAAGGATTGTTTATTAGCTGGCATTTCAGCTGTGAATGAAACAGGGCAAGAGAAGACTGAGTCAAACCCTCTTTTTTTGTGCCTTGTGCTTGGAATAAAGAAGGCATGCTTGCTGTGACAGCCATAAGTAGCAGAGACTGGCATGAAGAAATCCTTGGTCACAGAAGGATGACCAAGCTGAGGCTCTTCTCAAACCAATGGTATCTCTCCTTGCCTAACCCTTGCATTTCCTGGAGTCTTGTTCAGACTTCCAGATGCTTTGTGCATTCCTTGCTGGTGGGATTTCAATAACAGGTGGAATTGTTTGGTGTCTGAGTCTTCCAGACAGCTGCTGGGAATTGTTCTGGTCAAATGTCATCATCCTGAGATGGATTGTAAGCCTAGTTTCTGTAGCCATCTTCATAAACCCCTTCATCTTGTAATGGATGAATGAATAATCAGAAAAGCAGCTTTTATTTAAGGGCCACCCTGCAGCCAGGCCTGTGAGAAATCAGTGGGGCCCCTTGGAAACACTTAAGGTTTAGAATTCTAAAGCTCCGTGTGAAAACTGGCTTTGTCATAGGGAACGGGTTTTTCTTCATCTTGACTTTTAAAAGTGGCTCTGTGTGTGACTCAAGGGTACAAATTAAAGAATAAAATCCTGTAGGTTTGAATAAGAAGCATTTAGATGACAAAATACTTCTGCAAGTTCCTGAGAGAGCAGATGCTTACCTGTGTGCAGGTAGGTATCATTTGACTTCTTAATGCCCAAGCCTAAGGGATAATAGAATTCAAACAACTGTATCATGTTACTTAAAATTTCCCTTTAGTCTACCTCTAAAAAAATGTGGTGCAACAGAGAATTCCCTGGGGATCTAAATAGTGGTTGGAGCTTTTAAAAAAATTTTTAAAACAGGATTTTTTTTTAATGAATCCTAGATTAGGAAAAATAAAACACTGTTTCTCTTTGTGTATATTCAATAGTTCTCTTTCATGATCTGTGTTAATATTAAGGCTAGTGTTTAATTCAGATGCTGGACAACTCATGTTATGAATAGAGGGATGTAACACAATCCGTGTGTTCTCCAGACCAAAAAAAAACCCAAAACCTTTTCTCTAGAAAGTATTTTGGGGTTATTAAGGGCTGTTATTAGTGGAAATTGGGAGGGGTGGCTGGAAAAGATGAGTTTTCTTTGCCCTTTCTCCCTCCTTTATGCAAGTGCTAATTTGATGCATACGTTTTAGAGTAAAAATTGTGATCAGGGAAGCATCTGTATCTGTGGAAGTTGCAGGGAGCCCCCAGTTACCAAATCAAAGGTGGATGTGGCAGATGCATCAGCAGCCAACATGTGGTGGTTTAAACTCTGTCCTTGAGTTTTGTGACGGCACTGGAGGGAGATGCACGACCCAAAATGTGTAGCCTCGTGCTTTTGACAGCCAAGTGAACAGCATTGCTGGGCCTTGTACTCCATCTACACTACCCACGCTGGAACTCAATTTTCATGCAATAATCCAAAATAATACACTGATATTGCAAATTATTTTATTTCGTCATGGTTTTTGAGGTGTTGGTGTTCCCCACCAGGCCTGTGGCCCTGCAAGCCCTTGGCTGTGTCTCAGCCCTCGTCGGATCCAGCCTCCGAAGCCACAACAGCCTTGTGCCAACACCTCCCGCACCGCGATGGCCTCGGTGCGGTTCAGCCCTGAACGTTGGAGCTGCTCCATGACACCTCTGAGGTACCTGCGGGGCTTGCACGGCAGTGAGTGTGAGGGAGCCAGGCCTTGCGCGGCCAAGGGGATGCCAGGGGTGGGTTTGGTGGCGCGATGGCCGCTCTGGTGGTGTGTCCTGGGCGGAGTCTGTGGGGACAGGAGCCCCACATGCGGGGTCCCGGACCCAGCCTGGGGCGGCACAGCCTCCCTCAGGCCCGGTCCCTGCAGCGGGGCCGCGCCGCGGGGACGTTTGTCTGGCCTCAGGTGCGGCTGAGCCAATCACAGCTCGCCGGCGGTGAGCGACAGCTTTCCCGCCAATCACCAACAAGGGGCGCCACCGCCTACAGCAAATCACCGCAGAGCAAGCGTAGTGCTTCACCAATGGGCTCTAAGCGGTGAGGCAAGGCGCCTCGGATAGATGGGGGCGGGGCAAACGGGAGAGTGGCAGGGCGCTGTCCAATAGAAGCTCTAGACTGCCTTTGAACCGCCCAATGAGGAGGTCGAAGGTGGGCAGGACTTGCCGTGTATATAACTGGTGCGGCGGTGCGGGCGGCGGCTGCAGTTGTCAACGGTAGGGGTAGGGTCGCTCGACGTGGGGCCCCTGGGACCGTCTCTGTACAGAGCCCTTCCCTTGGTCCAGCCCCCCCGCCATGACCACCANCTGGGGCCGGGGTCGCCCCTTCCCTGGGGCCGGGGTCGCCCCTTCCCTGGGGCCGGGGTCGCCCCTTCCCTGGGGCCGGGGTCGCCCCTTCCCTGGGGCCGGGGTCGCCCCTTCCCTGGGGCCGGGGTCGCCCCTTCCCTGGGGCCGGGGTCGCCCCTTCCCTGGGGCCGGGGTCGCCCCTTCCCTGGGGCCGGGGTCGCCCCTTCCCTGGGGCCGGGGTCGCCCCTTCCCTGGGGCCGGGGTCGCCCCTTCCCTGGGGCCGGGGTCGCCCCTTCCCTGGGGCCGGGGTCGCCCCTTCCCTGGGGCCGGGGTCGCCCCTTCCCTGGGGCCGGGGTCGCCCCTTCCCTGGGGCCGGGGTCGCCCCTTCCCTGGGGCCGGGGTCGCCCCTTCCCTGGGGCCGGGGTCGCCCCTTCCCTGGGGCCGGGGTCGCCCCTTCCCTGGGGCCGGGGTCGCCCCTTCCCTGGGGCCGGGGTCGCCCCTTCCCTGGGGCCGGGGTCGCCCCTTCCCTGGGGCCGGGGTCGCCCCTTCCCTGGGGCCGGGGTCGCCCCTTCCCTGGGGCCGGGGTCGCCCCTTCCCTGGGGCCGGGGTCGCCCCTTCCCTGGGGCCGGGGTCGCCCCTTCCCTGGGGCCGGGGTCGCCCCTTCCCTGGGGCCGGGGTCGCCCCTTCCCTGGGGCCGGGGTCGCCCCTTCCCTGGGGCCGGGGTCGCCCCTTCCCTGGGGCCGGGGTCGCCCCTTCCCTGGGGCCGGGGTCGCCCCTTCCCTGGGGCCGGGGTCGCCCCTTCCCTGGGGCCGGGGTCGCCCCTTCCCTGGGGCCGGGGTCGCCCCTTCCCTGGGGCCGGGGTCGCCCCTTCCCTGGGGCCGGGGTCGCCCCTTCCCTGGGGCCGGGGTCGCCCCTTCCCTGGGGCCGGGGTCGCCCCTTCCCTGGGGCCGGGGTCGCCCCTTCCCTGGGGCCGGGGTCGCCCCTTCCCTGGGGCCGGGGTCGCCCCTTCCCTGGGGCCGCAGCCCCGCTCCCGGGGGCGATCCGGCGCTAGAAGGGGCCGGGGGGAAGCGAAGCCTGACTGGAACAAAGAAAACTTGGCAGGTTGGTCTGGAGGAGATACGCAGCGCTAGGTCGGGCACCGGCGGTCTCGGGGAGTCACAGCTGAAGAGAATCGTGTTGTTTGCCACGCTATCGCGGCTTTTTTTTTTCTGTAAGGTGTTGGCCTGACAAAGCGGATGCTTCCTGTTACCTCTTGGCTTTTCAGCGTGCATTTTAAAGCGAAAAAAAAAAATCTTTACAAAGATCGTTTCCAAACCTTTTACCAGAGCTCTTTCTGGAGCTGTGGGTGGATTTTCGGCGGACGTCACTGGGTATCAGGTGGAATTTTAACAGCATTTCATTGCTTGATGTGTTAAACGTGGCTTTCATAAAGGAGGTTACAGCATTTCAAGGCTGTGAGAGGCTTCTTATAAAATCTGTCAGCCTTCACCTGAGGCTGGTAAAAGGGTTTATATTCCTTTTTTAACAGAGTGATAGTTATTTTTTCCCCCCTTCAGTTGCCTCTTCTGTTAATATATTTAAATCTGTCAGTGGAAACTGTTGTGCCCTTAAAAGAGTACTGGTTTCCCTGGTCTGGTAAAAAGAGGGGATCTAAGGTTTGAGAACAGGCCCTGCTTTGAACCTGTTCTTCAGATTAGTAACTGCAACAGCTAAAACTACGAAAATAAACCTTTTATACATTTCCTCAGAGAAAAAAAGATAAGAGAGTGATTCAGGACCATTCCACGACATCTTGATTCATAAAGGAGACAAAACAAGTCATAGTAAAACATACTCTCCAGTCTGCTGGGATCCTCCCGTAAGCAGCTGAACATCAGTAATTCTTAGAAAAAGAACTTAGTTAGGAAAAGTATTTTTCTGGTTATGTAACAGCAAATATCCATGTCACACACCTTTAGGAATTTCCCTTGCTGTTTGGGTGTTTGGGCTCTGTAGGCTGTAGAAGCGTTTTTGTGTTGCAGCTGGAATGTAACAGGCACAAATTCTCCCAAGATGTCAATTGTACACTTGGACACATTCTTTGTGTTGAATTCCCAGATTTGGAGCATTAACAAGCTGGGTACTATGTCCTGTTCTAACTTGAATTTTTAAAATTATTTGTTAAGAAGTGTGCACCATCCTTAGTTTGTCCTGGTGTTCATTTTGGAGCACTGGAGGTGTTGAAAGCCCAAGAAGCCCCAGGTTCTGCTGGTGTCCTCACATCACTCTGGGAGTTTAGAAAGTTCTCACACACAGTTTTGTTCTCCTGGCTTTTGTCTGGCTTTGCTAGCTAACCCAAGATCTTCTGCTTATGAAAATAAGATCAGGAGGAGTTTTTTGTTTCAAGATTTGTTTTGCTGCAGCTGTTCATTTTGGTTGGATTCTGCAGGTTGGAAAGCAGACTGTAATCAAGCTCTTGAAGTACTGAGCAGACTTCTTTTGTGTCTAAGAGCAGATTGTTAGATTTAGGTTACATATCTGGAGCTTTGTACACGTGTCTCTCCTAATAATAGTCAACTCCAAGCAGATTAATTTCACCTTTTACTTCTAGACCGGCAGCATGCTGCAGACTTGAGGGTGTTTTCCTGTGGAAGCAAATCTAAATAAAGGCTGCAACCCCCAGCCATCAGTGGTGCAACCAGTCTTTTGGTTCAAACTTCAGTCTTTGCTCTGCAGCTAGTTTGAAGATTAATATTAACCTTCCGAGGGTACTCTTAAAAAAGCTGGAATTTGACATGGCCACATAGTTTTTGTTTTTTTTTTTTTATTTGGCCCAGACTGGTGGGAGCAGCCCTTGGTGTGATACTGGATGGAACAAAGGGCACAAGAAGAGGGTGAGAGTATTTTATTTTTGTAAGTGCCGCTGAAGAGCAGTGGAGATAGAGTGCCAGGATGGAATTCTGGCAGGAGCTTACCTGGATAGTTGAAGTGATGTGCTGGGAGTGCAGCTGGGGGCTGGCACAGGGTATAAAGATGCCTCTCTCCACAGAGTGCTGCGTCCTCCCGGTGGCGGCTCCAACTTCTCCCTGGGCTTTGACGAGCCCACAGAACAACCCGTGAGGAGGAACAAAATGGCATCCAGCATCTTTGGTACTCCGGAGGAGAACCCCCCTTCCTGGGCTAAAGCATCAGGTAAAGCTGCAGTGCTTTGTTTCTACATCTGCTGACGGACATTGATTCATTTCATCAAGTTTAGCCTGATGCTGCTGGTGGCTGGTGTGGAAACCGGAGCTCCCTTCCTACTTGGTACTTTGGGTTATAAATGACATCTGCTTGCAGAGAATTGTTTATTTCTCATTAATTTCTTCCAGAAGGGTTTATGCAAATGTTGGGTATGTTGCAAGCAGAGAATTGTATTTTGGATGCAATTTCTCCAAGTTAAGTTGCACAAATGGACTTGTGTCTTACTGTTTGGAGTAGCACTGATTTGTCTTGGTTATTCAGAGGAATTTTAGCCTTGTGTTCTCACAGCTGGGTTTAAGCTTCCCTTTCTGCAGAGCACTGCCAGTATGGGTGGCCTTGGGACCCCAAACTCCGTTTAAATGACATCCTCACTGCATGGGGTGCTGCTGTAAGACAAAAATTTGTGACTTACTATCTGAAGGACCAGGACTTTTTAGAATGGTAAACTTCTAATTTCAAAGAAAAAAACTCTCCCAAAGTACCCAAACCTGTGACTATTTATGATCTGCTTTGACATTAAGTTTATCTTGCAACCTGATTAGAATCAATCTCTATTTGTAGGGGCTAAGCCAGGTGAAACCAGAGACAGCTGTGAATCCTCTGGACCACAAAGAACAAACTCAACTGAGGCAAACTGTGGAGACTTTGTAGATCCGAAGGTCAGTACTTGACTACAAAGAGCCTGATAATGGACAATTCACACTCTGTGGGATTGATTTATCATGGAGGTTCATGTTCACACAGTTAGATGCATTGTAGGATTCAAATCCTTTTTCTCAGATTAGTTTATTCCTGAAGGTTCCCCTTTCCATTTGATACTCTTCCAGTATGCTGAGGAAGGAAGGGCCAGATTTTTCACAAGGATCACTTTGTAGAGCTCTTAACCCATCTCATTGCTGAGACAGTAATGCAGTGATGTCAAATCTAATTTCAGCTCTGTGTGTGATTGTGTGTTGAAACATCTCAGAAACAATAGTTACTACGGCAGAGTCTGTGTGAGTCTGACAAAGAACTTGGTTTCACATCCCAGCTAATTCTTACCTCGGTAGTATCAATGCTTGTTTTGTTTTAATAATACCATCAGGTGTGCTATTTTCTATATCATCTCTTTACCTAATAGCAATAATGGAGCATGATTTGTAGTGCTAATGGTGTTAAGTAAAATTTGCTAGATGTGTAATTACATTTAATGGGAAAACCAGGTTCTTTTACAATGCAGTAAATTCAGTAAAAAAACCCAGTAATTTGTCTGACCTTAGATCCATAGGAATGTAGGATAGCCTGTATTTGCATGAACAAAATGGAAAACAGGAATCTTGTTTAAAACTCTGCAGCCTTTGGTTTTCTGAAAAGAACTGAGTCGGTAAATAATTATCTCAAATGTTGTAGGAGACACCTTTTATCTTAGGTTTTATTTTGGTAATTGGCATCAAGCACCAGAACCCATTTTTGTTGTTATTTGTAGCTTTAAGTCACAAAACTGTTCTTTGTTACAAAAAATGTCTTGTTTCAATTTAGCAAATATAAGTGAGTTTGTTTTCTGTGATATATTTTCAGCTATAAATTTAACTGTTTAATTCTTTCCACTAAATTGTTTTAAATACTGTGGTTCGCAGCTTTGCTAACAGATTCTTCGCTGTGGGACACTTAATTTTTTTCAGTAATTCAGCTGCAAACAGCCTGAGACTTAAGGTGATAGATACATTTGTGTCAGTTTCTGTGCTTTTTTAAATCCCAATTTCTGCAGTTTCACTGTGTAATTAGCCATGTGAAATCTATGAGAGTTGATAAACCTAATGCCATTGAAGAGCCTTGGCTGCTGCTGGGAGACTCCCTTTCTTTGTGTCAAGCTGCAGCCTGCAAACAGATTCAGCATGTAGAGAACTGTTTATGTAGTGAAGGAAACTTCATCAGGAAAAAAAAAGCTGATCTGTGTTTCACAAATGAAGTTAAATACCTTGAACAGTACAAAGGCTCTTGGCTTTGCCAACAGGTAAGTGTTTGGTGTTGCAAAGAGTTACTCAGTAGAAAGCAGAGGACACTCAACTCTTGCTTATTGCTATCTGTGTAATTTTTTTGCCCTTCCTGGTGGGGAGTGGAAATATTCTGGATCCTGTCAGTGCTGCTTGATTTGGCATGCTCTGTGCTTTAAATAAAGCGTTATTACCCACTGCTGTCCTTCACTGTGGGAATAACAAATGTGCCAGGTGTCATCACGATTACTCCAGTATGTGTTTCAACTTTTAGAATTATGTTAGGCAAATAAAGAACTGGTTAAATTATAAGTCAGTCTGTAAGAAATGGTGCTTTCAAACCCCTGATTTCAATCTGCAGAATTACGAGTGCAGAACCCACTCTGCCACTCTGGGTTCTGTCCCTCAGAACCTGTTGCTGCTCTAAAAGTGCTTCCCTGAGCCTGTGGCTCAGAATGTGGTGCCACATAGAGCAGTCTGCCCAGTCACCATGGTCACACTGTGGAGGAGTATCCGCTCTATGGAATAGGAGAATACTTTGTGAAACATGAGATGTAACATGTTCCTCTCTTTTTTCTAGGGAGGAGATGTTGGTGGTGACATTTTTGGTGAGTAACTTCCTTGGACTCCTGTAGTAAAAGCCTGTTGCAGGTGGCGTTGCAGTGGAAGAGGATGTAGGATCTATAAATGGTCATTTATTACAAGAGAGGCAGCCTGGGGTTGTCCCCGGAACCCATCAAATCAACAAAGTAACCAACTGCTTCAGTGGAATTTGGGCATGGAGAGAAATGGTGCTGTTTCTCATCAGGGTAGAAAGGAGAACAGTCCTGTTGGTTTATTTTGCCAGCAGCTGTTGGTGTCAAGATTTGTCTAAATATTAGAAGGTAAGGTGGAGACTCTTGCAAAGAGTTCAGGGACTGAAAGGCCACACTGCTGTTAAGGTTGCTTATAATTAAATAGGACAGTCAACATAAATGATTTTAGTTTAGCAGTTTCCGTCTTTCCCATTGTCCTCCCATAAGCAAACTCCACATTCACAGACAGAATCAAACCCAGCTACTGCTTCTGCAAGTGTCTGCATTAACCAGCTCTTGACTTCCTGTTGCTTGTTGCTTTTTAAATGCTGATTTTTGCCAAGGAAGTTAATCTGCATACTGCAAATGTCCTGTAAACAGGCATTTCCCCTTCAAGTGCTTTTTCTAGCTCTGAGGCTGGAAATGTCTCCTTTGCAAGATTCACTTTAGGAATATCTGACTTCCTGATGACAGGAATGTGTGTGTTGACTGCTGCTTTCCAAGTGCTACTTTCAACACCTAAGTGGTAGGGCATCCATGAGGCCATTAGCACCTCCATGTCCTGAAAATACTTTGCTGGGAGGGGAGAGAGCTTTTCCAGAACATTTCCACTACCTCTGAGTGGTATCTGTGCCCAAAATAAATGTTGCCTCTTTAGCAGGCTGCTTCTAATCCAACTGTACAGGCTCTAGGATTTCTTTCCCATGTCTGTCTGATTTTAATTAGCACTTGTAGACATCTAGTGTTTATGCCTTGAGTAGGAGGATGTGGTTTGCTAATACAAGAGAACTGCTGTAAGGGCTTTGCTGCTTTTCCTGGTGCTTGTTTAAACCAGCTCCCCACAGGGCAGAGGAGATCCCACAGAGTAGGGAGGTGGGAAGGGCTGAGATGCCAGGAAGCAGAAATAGGGTTGCCTGGGATCAGGACAGCTGGCTGAAATTTGGAGTGCAAAGTGGTATTCATGACTTTTTTAAAAAGTTCACATTTTCCCAGATGCTGTATTTGTCTTTTGGTTTGTTTTCTGGCAAGTGACAGTGAAGGAAAGTATCTTCACTGTACTTAGTACACAAGTACTGAGGGTTAGGTGAATTATGCTGGGAGGTGGTTAAAAAACAAGTGTTATGGAAGGTAACTGGAATTGTTTCGTGTTGTGGCCATGACAGAAAATTAAATTTTTAAAGGTGGCCAAGATTAAATAAAAATGGCAGTCAAAGGTCTGAATGTTAAACTTTCACTGATGGTACTTAAGAAGGAGTATAAATTAATGCCTCCTGGAAATGGTGTCTGTGGTAGATACCTGAACATCCTGATGGATTGTTAATGGAATTTCTACCATTGATTGCTTTGGGTGTTGTAGCTCAGTGGAGCCCAGTCTTGCTGATCTGGCTGTCAATCCTCCCCCAGATTTTCCTGCTGTGGGATGACAGACCGGGGTTGCTGAACATCCCACTGGTACACCTGTGACTTTGTGCTGGCTTTGTAGGGCTGTCTCTGGGGTTTGGAAAGGAACAATGAACACACCTCCAAGCAAAAGCTGTCTGCTGACAAGTTCACAGCACAACCAGATTCTTAATAGGTTTCTGTCATCAGAAATGTTTATTCTTTTGAATGTAGAAATTATTCTCTGTATGTAATTGATTATAAAACCCCAAGTATGTGTCAGCTGGGATGTGTATATTTATTAATCAAGCTTGTCTTGGGTAAAAAAAACATTTCTTTTGCAGCAGGGCTCTTGTTTCCTCTTTGGGAGCTGTAATTCCTTTCTGGTCATCAGAGTTCCCGTTGGATTGCAGTGCACTCAGCGGGGAGCTGTTTCAGGGATTAGACCCTTTCTGAGAAGGAAAGAGCTTTAATATTTTATCTGATCCTGTTAGTTTTATCACTTTGCTCATCAGCTTGGCAAACTTACCTTGATTATGTGGGAAGTGCTAACGTGTAGCAGCTACACAAGGAGCTACAGAAACTTCCTTCAAAGCCTCCTGTCCTGGTAATTCTTGTTTCTTTTGTGATTCAGGAGCAGTGTGAGCCGAATTAATGTGAGCAGCTAAGGAGAATTAGACAGTGCCTGATTGAGGGTCAGCAGTGCCTGACTGTAGTTGCCCCCCAGGAAGGTGGAGCCTGGATCTTGCACAGTGCTGGGACTGTCCCCAGGCAGGGACATTCAGCACTTGCTGAGTCAGCAGACACTGGGACGCAGCAGCTACAGGAGCTTCAGGCTTAAAATGTGGTGTTAACTGTTTGTTTCAGCTGTGATGGGTTAGTGAGCACAGCAGAGAATCTGTGGTGGAGATTATTCCTGATTGCATGGGGACTGTGCTCAGATGCTGGAGTTCTTTGAGATTATTGTAAGCATGGATATAGGGGGGTTCAGTGGACACAAGTGGGGGTTTGGTGTTTCTGATAACATTTTGCATTGAAAAAGAATAAACTGAGTTGACACAGGATGTGAGAAAAGCTGCAGCTGGGGATAGGAAGAATAGGAGGCAAAGGGTAGGACTTAGTAATTACCTTTCAGGTTGGAAAAATGAGCTATGGGAGATGATGCTGGAGGTGGTTTTATTCAGTGCTTTCATCTGTGACCTGGAAAAGGTAATGAACAGTGAAGTCTCCAATTTTGTTGGTGATATTACTTCTTTCAAGTAGTCAAATTGTGCTGATGGTGGGAAAATCTCATTGCCAGAAGGACTCAGCTAAATGAGGCAGGCAGTTATAAAGGCAGGATAATCCCTGTGTAAACAAGTGTAAAGTAATGAATCTAGAGGGGAAAATCCCCAAAAACTAAACCATGGCAGCCTTGTGTTCAGCTCTGTGCTGTGGTGCTCCTGGGATCTGCCTCGGGTCCTTCCCCTTGAAATTCTTTGAGGTGTTCGGAGGTGCCAGCAAAATACTGAATGTCATCAGGGATAGGATAGAAAATTGCATCCTTTTTCTGTAAACAATGGTAATACCCCCATATCTTGAATTATATACAGTACTTGACATATGAAGAGCAGAGGCTTGTAGTGGAGGTGACAGGGAGGGTGAAGATGAAGGGATGCAGTGGCTGCTCTGTGAGTGGAGATTGGAATAATTGTGCATGTTCAGTTTGAAGAGAAGGCTGAGGGAGGGAATTTGATCAGGATCTACTAAATCATGAAGCTTAAGCTGGATGTGCAGCAGTTCTCTGAATTTTCCCAACCCAGAATTAGTGATTGCGAGAGGAAACAAAGGGGTCTGTTGAAAACAGGTGAGGTTCATCCTCACCCCCAGTATCAGGGGCTACTTGGTGCTGATTTGGGCCTTTGGCTCAGAACTGGTCATGCTAATCTGTAAAAACATGAGATGCTGATGTCCTTGCTGTACTCAATTGTCAACAATGCAGATACATTTGTTGTTTGCTCCAGTATCTAAAGTGCTTCCTGTGAAGGATTCCTTCTGTGCCCTGTCTTCATTTGTCATTGCTCAGAAGGATTTAAAAGAAACTATCATGTGCTCTCCAGGGGGTGTACAATCAGAGCCTCCCCATGCATGGCTGTTCCTTGGTGTGTCCTGTGTGAAGCCTCAGAAGTGTGTCAGATCCTTTTCCCTCCAGTTAGGAAATTGGGGATGCAGTTTGATCTCTTAATGGTGCTGCTGTGACTCCCAGCACCCGCTCAGACCTGAGTGACAATGCCAGAGTCACAACAGTGACTGATTATATATAGAAGACTTAAGCTGCTTTCCATCAAAAAGAATGAATTGCTGGTGTCCCCTAATAGCAGCTGGGGGAATGTGGCTCTTACTGAAGGCCTGAGACTGAGCTGTAAGGCCTCAGATTTCATCTGAGAAGCACTTCTGAGGGCTGAGTCTGTCCTGCCAGTGGGTGACAGCATTGGAATGTGTCTGTACCCCTGGACAAAACTGACAGGAGCTGAGCTTCTGAACCAGCCAAACATCTGGCTCTCATCATCCACATCAAACACTTTAAAAGCTTCTTTTCTTCTAGAAAACACTGAGGCTGATGTAGAAGCTGCCCCAGGTCAGAGTGAAGAAAAGTCCCTGCCTGCTGCACCTGTTCCTAGCCCAGTAGCACCAGCACCTGCACCCTCCAGGAGAAATCCACCCGGTGGCAAGTCCAGCCTAGTGCTCGGTTAAACCTTTCCCTTCCTGACTGTTTTGAACTTGTGTCTGTTTTCTTTCCCCCATGCTTGTGATCTGCACAACTTGAGCCTCACTGTACATCTCAAATTTCGTTCATTAAAAAGAAGCACTTTATGTACTCCATCTTTTTTTGAAATCAAGGGTTTTTTTCCACTTCTGTCCTGTGTTTCCCCCAGATCTACTGGAAGTGACATGAGTGTTTTCTAGTGATAGACTTGAGGGAAAGCTTTATGAAGTATTGTAATGTAATTCAAAGGAGAGTAGCTTGGTTCTAAGTGTGCTTAGAGGGTTTTTGTACTGAGATTTTTTTTTAGAACCCCTTAGCTTTACAAGGGTCTAGAATCCTGGTTAACCAGGCCAGCAAACAATCAGCAAGAGCAGTCTCTTCCTCCACATGTGGGATTTTGGGATCTAAAAGGCTTCATTGACTGCATGTGGTAAATGCCTTGAGCCCTGCTGTGCCATATAAATCATTATGTGGTTAATGTACACCATGCTGCCTTTAAAAACAATCTTGATACGGGACTACTATGACACAGGGTCTGTGCCAAATAGAGGGCTGATGACCAGAGCCACCTGGCTAAGTGCTGGGAAGGGGCTGATTCAGACTTTATTCAGTAAAGGTGGAATGGATCATATAAATAAGAATTACAGGGCATTTTTTTTTTTACAACTTGACTCAATGATGTGCATGATCATGCTGGTGCTTGGCCATGAGGTGAAAATCTCATCCTTTAAAGTGTGTGTTGTAATTTCACAAAGCTGGATTGTTGCTTAAAAGTAAATAATATAGAAATTTTGAAGCAGTGTTTCCTGTGTGGGTTTTATTTCACGGGTTTGGTTTTGCTTTGTTCTCAGTTGCCGTTGTCTCAGCCATGTTGGCTCTAACGCAAGAGAGTTCTTACACCTGGCTTGAGGTCATCATTTGCCATCTTACCCTGAAGAGAGAATCTGACTTATCTCTTCATTTTTTTCCTCTAGATCAGAGAACTGTGGAATATGGCTTGAAGCATATAATCTATTTTATCCAAAACACTGGGTTTTTTTTCTCAAGAAAAGTGAGAAAAGTTTCATTAAAAAGAAAAAAAAGGAGGACCCTAAAAAGGGAGGGGCTGGAATTGAGACCAGACCATGAAGTTCTCTGCTGTCCTGGAAGGGTTCTGCTGCCCAGTAAGCTACAGCAGAGGGCCTGTATGGAGCTGCTGTGTCTGCTGGTGCCTTTTCCACCCTTCTCCTAGAAAAACAGATGCCTGAAAGCAACCTGGCTTTCCAGATCTCTGCTGGAGAAGCCCTGCCCTGGGGTGCTGAACCTACTGAACTGGATTTGCTCTGATGTGCTCCTCCTTTCTTCTGTCCGGGAGGTTTCCCTGTAGCTGATGTGCACCATGCCCTGAACCGACTTCATAGAGAGCATGGGGACTAACCCGTAAATTAGTATTTCCTTTGCAAGCCTATGCTTAGGGGAACTTGTTAATGCTCCTTGGTGGCTGCTGAGGCTCCGCTGTGCTTCTTTCCCCTCGGGGCGGGGACCTGGGAGCCGCATCCCAGCCACTGCGGGGTCCTGAGGGGTGGCGGGGGGGCGGCTTTTGTGGGATTTTGCCCTGTTCTGCTGGAGCCCAGCCCTGTTCCCACGCGGAGCTGCCCCCGAGGCACCCCGCCTCTTCATGCATATTCATATAGTTACTATATATGCATGAGCGCCGCTCTCGCGTGTGCCGGAGCTGGGGGCGCTGCGGCCGCGTGTACCTGGAGCGGCGAGCCGGGCTCGGGGAGCGGGATGGGCAGCGCGGTTGTCCCGCTGCGGGTGCTGGTGGACATGGACGGGGTCCTGGCCGACTTCGAGGGCGCGGTGCTGCGGGAGTTCCGCGCCCGCTTTCCGGCGGAGCCGCGCGTGGAGCTGGCGGAGCGCAGGGGCTTCTCGGTGCGAGAGCAGTACCGCAGCCTGCGGGGGGACCTGGCGGTGAGTGTGGCTGCGGAGCTAACACACCTCCCTCACCCCGCTGGGGAACCTCTCCCTGTCCGCCGGGCTGTGGAAAGCTCAGCACGGGACCAGTTGTTTTTTGAACCCCCTTAAATTACCTGCAGGTTTTTTTGTCTGTGTATACCTAGGGTACCTGTGATTCGTTTAAGGAATATTCATTTAAGCAATAACTCAGGTTTGTTTATGTAAGATAATAACCAAATTCATGCCTACTCACTATATTTACAAGTTCCTAGTTCCAGGAACTTTGGACCATCAATAGTCATCAAGCAGTTTGGAGCCTGTGGAAATGCTAACTGGATTCATACTCTGTCAATCAGCCAGTGTCAGGAGCCTGTACTTCTCTATAGGACAGGAGGGAAATGAAATTGTCATTTCTTAGCACTATAAAACTACCAGGCTCAGTACATGATCTTAAAATGACCAATAAACTTCTCAGGGAAAGTGTTCAGCACAGCCTGGATCAGCATCTGTTCCATTTCCCTACAGAGTCCTTGACTGTCCTGTGGTCACCAGAAAGAAGGGTGAATTCTGGATTTACAGTATTTGTAATTTTGCTTTGCAAACCTCTCTGTTACTCATTCAGCCATTAGCAAACATTAAAAATAGAAGCAGTTTGCATGGACGGAGGGTGTTCCACCAGCTTTCTCCTGCTGTTCCTGATCTCTTACCTACCGTGCACTCAGCTTGTCAGGGCATGCAGAGAGAATGTGGATACAGGTTTTCATTCTGTACAAACCCAGGTAGAACATAGATAGTTCTTGTCCTTCTGTGGAGCCGTGTGAGCACCTGCAGAGTGCTCAGGGAGCTTTGAGTAAGTTTGTATTCTGCTGCAAAGCAAGAGCATGAGTAGGTAAAGAAGATGGTTCAGTTTATGGTGACTGTATTTGATGGCAGAATTCCCACATATCCCTCTGGAAAGGGCTGGTTATCCTCCTGTAAGAAGTCACTGATCATCAGTACACAAATTAAAGCTGCATGAAACACAAAATTAGAAATACTATGAATCCAGACTTCACCCTTCCTGCTGGTCACCACAGGACAGTCAAAGACTCTCTAAGGAAATGGAACAGATGCTGATCCAGGCTGTGCTGAACACTTTCCCTGAGAAGTTCATTGCTCATTTTAAGATCCTGTACTTGGCCTAGGGTTTTTTTACTGCAAAGAAATGACAATTCACAGTCGTTTCACTCCTGTTCCATAGCGAGGCAAAGGCTCCTGCATCAGAGTAAGGGACAGGAGTGCTGGATGCAGTCTGCATTTCCACAGGCTCCAAACTGCCAGAGTTCTGCTTGATGACTACTGATGGTCAAAAATTCCTGGAAGCAGAAATATGTAAATATAGTCAGTAGACATAAATTTGGCTATTATATTGCATAAACAAACATGAATTTTTGTTTAAATAAGTATTCCTTAAACAAATCCCATGGGGGGAAAGAAAAGTTGCAGGTAATTCAAGGGGTCATGACTTCTTATTTTTTCTTTTTTGGAAGGTCTGCAATGTGATCTGTCAGATAATTGCCCTTTGTTCTATTTCTGGAATCCTCATTCCCTAATTTGGTTCACGCTCATCCTGTTCCTCCCCAGACCTTAGGTGTGGCAATGAAATAACCAGATAGCTGGTTTGGATCCCATGCACACCAGCAGTGGTAGAAAGCTCTTACCTTGCTGTTCTAGCCCGACTTCCTTAGGAAATCAGCTTTATGGAGCTGTGCAGTGTCTGTCTCCTTCAGTAATCTATGGAGCTT
Organism: Donacobius atricapilla; assembly: GCA_013397315.1. Taxonomy (NCBI): domain Eukaryota; kingdom Metazoa; phylum Chordata; class Aves; order Passeriformes; family Mimidae; genus Donacobius; species Donacobius atricapilla. Next base: position 847,347 of record WBMY01000154.1, on the reverse strand, counting down.
TGGTCTGGTTTAGGTATGTTTGGCAGAACAATGAAGTTTTAAAAATTTGAAGCTCCTTTGGGTTTTATGTAAATGCCATATGTTAGTTTAAAAACAGTCTATGTTTGTTTTGTTATGGCTATAGAGTGTCTGTGGGACAGGAGAATCCCTGTGGAAAGTCTCTCCTTGGCTCCAGCTGCAGGGAAAGCTTTGGCAGGAACCAGCAGCTCACACAGGGCGGTTTGTGGGGCCATGTGTCCATTCAGGGAAACTGAGCCTGCAGTTTGTCAGTTCTGAAAGGAGGGGACCAGCTGGACACCAGGCTCTTTGTGGCAGGTGTTGGCTGTGTCTGTCCATAAACTGCCAGGGTGGGGGATGTCCTTGTGACAGGGCCTGGGAAGTACTGTGGTGATGATTTCTGCATCACCTCTTCCTATGTGGTGTTTATGCTTAGTTGCTGCTGAGCAGCTGCCCCTTGAACCTTGAGCCATTACTTTGTTTTTGTTTCTGTTTTGATTGCAAGTTGATCATTAATTTCACATTGTAAATCCATTTTATTTAGAAGGACTTCTAAACCATTTCATTTTGTTGAAGATTTTTTCACTGCTCTTGCCTGCCTGCCCTCCTGTGTGTGTGGCCATTTTGTTGGTGGGGATTTAGCCCCATGTTTCTTGGCCCCAGGCAGTCTCAAGAAAAGGATTCAACATCCCCACCAGTGGTAAAAATTTCTAGAATTATTTTTAAGTCCTGCAAATGGAAAAGCATAGAGACAGATGTAGTTCCTCCAGTTTTGTATCCAAATTGTTATCTTACTAATGGAAGTTAAAAGGAGATGTTCAGCGTTGGTGGCATGAAAATGAGGAAAGAAAATAGTTTTACTTTCTTTTTCTAGTCACTTTTTTATGAGAGGAAATGGCTTTTGTTTCCAAGAGTCATCAAATTTCTTTCTCCAACAAAGCCAGACTTTTTTGTGATGTGGTGGAAACTTGCCAGTTTCTGGTGTCTTGCTGTGGGATAAAAGAGCTTTCAGACAAAAGCCACAAGTCTGTAATTCAATCTCCTTGGGAAGAGCTCCAGGGAATTGTTGCTGGGATCAGGGAGGATTTGCATGGAAACAGAGATCTGGGCAGATTTGATTGCCACAACCTAGACAGGCTCCTTAACCTCTTCTGATTGGCATGTGAAATCAGGCAGTGCTTCCAACTTTCTGGCTGTTGATTTATGAGTATTTGTAGGTGGTGATAACTGAGTGAGCTTCAGGATCTGGGAGTCTGGTTTAATGCTGACTCTTCCTCACTGCTGCTTATTGAAATGGGGTTTTGTTGCTGTTCCACTGGTGATACAGAGCAAGGAGACCTTCAGCTGGACTCTAAAGAGCTGGACTCTTCTAAGCAAAGGCTGCAGCCTGCAGCCTGCCTTTAAAGAATACTAAAGAATTAAGTTTTCCAAACTGTTCAGTGGCATGGGAATATATGACTTTAATGCTTGTGGGAAAATGCTGCTTTGACAACTCTGAAGTTCACTATGTTACCCCAAGGAAGTTAAGATCTATGTGTCTCAAGGTAAAGATATATTGGAAGCTTAACCTCTCTGTCTGAAGTTGAACCATAGGCCTGGAAGGGGCCTCAGCCCTCGATGCTGCTCTGGGTCCTTTGCCATGATGGGATGTGGGATAAGGAAGGGGAAAACCCATCAGCTGTGACCTGCTGTGAAACACTCACTTAATACAGGCCACTGAACAGTCACCAGGGAGCAATTCTTAAAATTAACTAACCAGAGCTGGATTCAAACCAGTAAATTTCCTAATAATAGAAGGTGTGAAAATGTCTTACCAGTAAATTAAGAAGAAAAAGGACTGGAAGGACAGTCCTACCTGGAAATTGCCCTGGAAATACTGCTCTTCCTTTCGGAGATTAAGGTGCCACTGTACTGTATCATATTAAATACCTCTTTGTCCCATTTTTGGCTACATTAGCCTGGGATAACATTGCTCCTCCAGTAATCTTGTTTCTTTCCTATTTATATTCAGTTAAAAATTATTCTACCTTTAGAGCTAACCTCCTTCACCACTTGTTTGTAATTTATTTCCTCTCTGGTTCATGTAGCATCCCATCTGCCTGTATGGAAGGTGGGTTTACACTGAGAGCAGCTGCAGACACAAAAGGGATAATGCCCTTAATTGCTGAGCTCAGCCCAGTGCTGAGCCAGGTGAGGGGAGCAGTATCCCACAGCATCCTCAAGCCCAGCCCAGATGAGGCTCATGGGGTGCACAGGTCACCTCACAGAACCAAAAGTTCTTGGAGAAACACAGGGATCACCTCCGAACTTCCTGCTGCAGTTTCAGACTCTGGAGCAGACTTTGTACCAGCCCATTACCTCAGGGGAACAGCTCCATCCAGGCTGGAGCCAAGGCCACCTGCTCCTTCAACAATATTTTAAGTGGGTGCTTGAAAATCTAAAAGCAGCAAAGATACGGAGCTTTCCCAGCGCTCTCATCCTTCCCTCTTGCTGAAAGGATTCCCCCGAGGTGTGGCTGTGCTGGCCTGGCCATTGGCACGGTCACCGCTGTACCCTGTTCGCTCTGAAGGAAAAGGAGGCTGATGGGCAGTGCCTGTGTCTGCCCACCCATCCCTGGTGAATTCCTGAGCCTTCAGCTAATCTCAGCCAAATATGACAGAGGAAGAGAAGCCTCCAACTGGTTCCTTTGGTTTTCACCAGAGTCAGATGAAAGAGACCTGCTGGGAAGGGGTGGGGTGGGAGCTCTGCCTCCCTCAGCCCCCCAGAGACTCCAGTGGGTCAGGGCTGGTTGTGGGTGCAAAGCCAGGCCAGGCTCAGCTCTGCCTCCTTGTGAGCCACCAGAAAGTGACTTCTTGTGTGCTCAAGCTGGACCTTTCCCAGAACCCAAAGGTGAGAAATTTTATAATTCACTCCTTAGAGGAAGCACCAGGCTGTTACACAGGTGGTGACTGGAGAGTGCTGTGACAAAGCACAGCTACTGCTCATCATCCTCTGTCTCCTGCAGGCCAAGGTAGCCAGTGTCTATGAGTCGCCTGGCTTCTTCCTAGACTTGGATCCAGTTCCAGGAGCCCTGGAAGCTGTGCAGGAGATGCTCCACATGCAGGAGTAAGGACACTTTGCACCCTGCAGCCCAGGACCTAAAACACTTTCCCCTGACTGCTAACAAAGGCTTTTTCTTTTCAGCACTGAAGTCTTCATTTGCACGAGCCCTCTCAAGAAATATGAGCACTGTGTTGTGGAGAAGGTGGGAGAGAATTGTTTTTATTGTGCTTAATGTTGCTTTTGCAAGGTCTTGTTGTTTCATACTACCCAAGTTGGAGCTATTCCTTTCTAAAGACAGTAGCTGCTTCAGCTGCCAGGCTTCCCTCAATCCCTTTCTGAGGGACAGCTTCCCACACACCAAGCAGTAACTCAGGACAGGGAAATCTCCAAGTGCCACATGGTGCCACAATTACTGTGGAGCATGTGAGCCCTGGCTCTTGGAGCTGGGCTGGGACCAGCTGTGTCAGCAGGTGACAGCAAAGGAACTGTTGTAGTGTGGCCTACAGGGATGGGGTATTGCCAGGGGATTCCACTCTGGAGAGCCACCAACCAACCAAACCTACTTCAGACTAAATCTGGAAGCTGAGATGTCCCAAAAGAGGTTAGTGCTGTGTTGAGGAGGCTGTAGTGTTGGAATAAATCCTTTTTGCCTTTGGCATGAGAATGGAAAGGGGACTTTGGTCACTTAAATGACTTAGATGGGTACAGCCCATGTGCTCTGGACAAGCAACCAGTGCTTCTCACAAACTCAACAGTTGGGCACAGCCAGGGCAGTGCTGAGTGAAGGCTGTCACACTAACAGGTTTAATCAGCATCCTGGGCTGCAGCCAGTCTCCGTGTGGGGATGCCTAGACACAAATTAAGGTTTACAGGGGGAAGAAATTGCTCTATTAGGGCTGGTCTGACATGAGTGATCTACAAACTGAGACCACAGCAGGATTTTCTGCTATTTGTTGTCTCTGCAGTATAAGTGGGTAGAGAAACACCTGGGACGTGAGTTTGTTGAGCGGATTATTCTGACCCGAGACAAGACCATGGTGGCTGCTGACCTGCTGTTTGATGACAAGGACACCATCCAAGGTTTGAAGACTATTTCCATGGCTGGCTGCTGACTGGGGAGCCACCCCTGAGCTGATTCCAGCTTTCCCCCCTTCCCACAGGCACAGAGCCAAACCCGAGCTGGGAGCACATCCTGTTCACCTGCTGCCACAACAGGCACATCCAGCTGCCGGCCCCACGCCGGCGCCTGCACTCCTGGGCCGATGACTGGAAGGCCATCCTGGAAAGCAAGCGCAGGCAGTAGTGAAGGAAGAGGATGTTGTGCTCTTCTCACTGCCGGGGAACAACCAGCCCATGCCCTGCCATGCCCAGGAGGCACTGTCACTGCAGGGATCAACCATAGTAAGAAATGAGCTGCTCCTGTCAGACACAGTGCTCTGGGTTTCTGGAAGATTGCTCTGCACTCAGTTCATCTCTCTAGTGCTTTGGATGTTTGCTGTTGGAGAACAGAAACTATAAACTACAAGCAGCTGTGGTTGGATTTTTGTGTGTTTAATTTCACTCCTTTTTGGTTTGTGCTGTCTGGGGGCAGAGGGGAGAGAAAAAGAGGAAGGTGGCTCTAAAACGTGAGCAGATCCAGTGTGGGTGTCTGTCAGGAAGCACTGGCTTCAACAGTCAAACCTTCTAAATTTCAGGTATTTAGCCATCCTGGCTATTGGGTTTTCTTTTGCCTCCTGGCTGATAATGAAAAGAGACTAGGCTGGCTTCATTTTCTTGGCCTGTATACTTGAGTAAGAGTGGGCAAAGGGTGCAAGTGCAGGTAAAGATATTCATGAGCTCAAACAGAACTGATTACACAGCATTTAAGTTAATGTTTTATTAACAGAAGCTTTTACAAGACAGCTGTTCTCATGAGCCAGCCTGCCATAAGCCCCCCCCGCCCCCTTTTTTTTTAACTTTACTTTTCTCATCATTGCTAATGAAAGACAAATTTACTACGTCTTCATTTATAGGGTAGCTACAGCCTGCCCTATGCAGTGATTCCCTAGCTGGCGGCCTGTGCCATGATTAGAGGATGCCATAACTAGTGCCACAGGGACGGAGAGATTGTGAACTACCAAGGCAGGGAAACTCCCTTCTCTGCAAGAGGAATAAATTTCTGTGACATTTCAGTGACTTGAGTCGACACTTAGCGTCATCTGTCACAGACACTTGAAGGGGAGAGGTGCAGCACAACTAGCCAGGAACTGGAGTGCATATAATTTTGCCCAATAACCCAAGCAGAACACCCCTCATTGCTGGGAAAGGTTATCTGTGCAAGCTGGGTGCTGAGCTGTACTTGGCAAAGTACTTTCCAAGGTGCAGCCATGACCTGATTTTAAATATTTGCTTGCAGGCTTAGCTGTGTGCTTGGCCCAGCTGCCATGTTAGTGCTGTTCCATCCTGTTTGCTAACTCAACACCAGTGGGCCCAACTCCCCCCTTTAATGCTGCTCTTGACCTGCTGAGCAGGAAGAGCGAACAGTGGGAGGTTCCCCTCTCCACAGCCCTGCTCAGTCCTTGGGCAGGGGAATCCCCACTGCTGTGTGTTTGCTGAGGTTCCTGGCCTCCTCCACCTGCGGAGGGCTGCAGTAATCCTGCAGGAAGATGGATGCCAGGTTACTGAGGCGCGTGTTGGCTGAGAGCGAGAAGCGGAGCATGCACTCCACCACAGGCAGCGCCGTGGTCTGCGCCCGTGACCGCGGCGTCGTGAGGAACATCAGCGTGGTCACGGCCGACACCACGGTCTCCTCGTTGGAACTGGACAGGCAGTTGATGATGGGCTCCACCCCACTGGCCTCCAGGATGTACTCTTTGTTTGTTTTATCCAAGCACAGGTTGCAAAGACCACCTGGAACCGCAAGAGAAAAGCATCTGAGGTGATGTAAATTCACTGCTCATCCTGTTTCTAACACCTAGATCTTCTGTATGGATGGAAAATTCTTAACGGTTTCCTAGGTCATGTTTTTTTCATTCTCTCCAACGATTTTCCACCAGCACACTCCTCCTCCTGCCTATCATTAGAGGGCACTGTTACTGCTGTACAAAACTGCTTTCATATGATTCCAGGAATGTTCACTCGTCCCTAATGGAAGACACAAGCGAGCAGTTTATTGCAGGTGCTATAGAAAGCCAGAGAACGGACAGCGTTAGCTAAGAAGCACAGAATGTTTAAAACTTGAAACTTTGAGGTGCAGCCACAAACCTTAAAAATCAAATACACTTAGTATCATCTCACAGAACTACTCACAGCATCTGCCCCCTCAGCTTATGTTCAGACCATGAAAAATCACGGTAAGGCAGTTCCTCAAAAGATTAAAAAATGTCAAGTAACTATTCTAGAAGACCAGTTGCCAATAGCAGAATGGTTACATGGATCTGTACAATGTACCTGGCAAAATCTATGTATTAATGGCTGCTTCTCTACAGGAAAGATTCAGTAAAATTAATCAGGTAGTGTTTAGGGAAAAAAAAAGAAAACCAAAATCCTTTCCAGATAGTGTCTTCATTAAGCTCTGCAAGGACACGGAGGGTCATGCCTGCCTCCGACGTCTTTCCCATCTGCACTAAATGAGGCTTTATTAGCAGTGTGTGGGTTTGTTTTCGGAGCCCTGCATGAATTTGGGGCGGATTAACGACGAAACCGAGCGCAGGGCCCGGTGTCCCCTGCCCAAGTAACAGCTGAGGGTGCTCGAGGCAGCCGTTACCCATGGCAAACTCCACGAGGGTCTCGTTGTCCTCGGTGAGCATATCGAGGAACAGATCCAGCACCTGGAGCTGCCGGAGATACTCGTAGTTGCTGGGATCGTAGGCGAAGTTGGCCAGATTCGCCAGCACCTGCTCCTTGGCCTCTGCAAGGGAGAAGGGTCGGGTGTGTGAGGAAACGCTCGACACAGAGAGGGCGATCGAGCAGCAGCGTTTGTTACCTGTGCTGTCCGTCACCTGGAACTCGGTGACGAGCGCCTGCAGGTACTCCAGCCGACCCAGTTCCATCACAGGACACCGCGCCAGGCTTCCCGTTCCCCCGGGCAGCGTCGGCTCACGGACCCGCTGTACCGAGGAAAGGGGAGGAACAAGCCACCCCAGCGAACCAGGAAAAGCCCGCCTGCCGCCATTTTGTAGGCGGGACAAGGCAGCTCCATCACCCCTCAGGTGGGGCGGAAGCGGGCGCCATTTTGTGGGCGGTGGACGAGTCCACTCCTCTCAGGAGGAGAGGAGGTGGCTTCTCCTCGTCTCTCGCCCTCTCTCTCTAAATATATATAATTATATATTTTACGTATAATTATTTATTAAAATATTAAATATATAAAACAGATTAAAA
>WBMY01000154.1:809772-839932 GCA_013397315.1 Donacobius atricapilla | reverse complement strand
GAGGCTGTGTTGAAGTGTTTGACTGTCTCATTATATAGCAAAGCTTTCCTGTTTAAACGCTTTGTTCTGCAAAGCAGCTGACCTTGCCTTACTTACTTAAAGAATTTTCACCTCTGTTTTGCTGCTCCATCCCAATGCTGCTGTCCTTGTGGTAGTGCTGCTCCTGGATCAGTTCCCGTTCAAATAACGGGATTGTTCATGAAGCTTAGGGAGAAAAGGTACAAATGGCACGATATGTGCACAGTGAAGTAACTTACCTGGAGAAAAAAATGAAACAAAGCCGAGGGGTGAATTAAAAGAGCAGTAGGTGATTGCACCTTGGTTGTACAATGGTTTGGGCACAGGGCGGAGCAATTCCCTTGTCTTGAACTAACAGCGGAGCAATTCCCTTGTCTTGAACTAACAGCTCAGTGAAGCCACTGCAATTTTACGTGCTGCAAGAGGGTTCAATTATGGTTCGTGTCGTGTAAATATACAAGGTAAAAGTTAATAAAGATCATAAACTGTGGGAGTGGACTCTGCAGAAATTTGTACTGCTTTTATTGAAGCAATTACATGCATGGATGTTCTGTGGATAAGGCAAGGAACAGGCCGTGAGAACATGTCGTCTTTTGTGTTATCTCAAATACAGTTGATTCTCATATCAAGCAAATTAGTCATGGACTGATCGGTGTGGCACCAGTGACAAGAGTGGTGGGCTGATAACCCACACAGCTGAGGGCACTAAAATACCTGCCCATGACTACATTAAATAGAAGGATGAGCAAAGAAGCTTTGCTGAATGCAGTAATGGTAAATATTTTAACATTGTAATGGTGTGGGAAGACACAGAACATGAAAAGGAAGATACTTATTTCTACATGGTATAAAAGTTTAAGCCATGCTAAGTGCTAGCAACTTCAGCTCTTAGCATTATTATCAGCTGTAGTCGGTATTGTATTTATGTGTATGTCTAAATATATACTTGTGTTTTTAACTGCATATTTGAGTATCTGAAAATGATCAGCAAAGGTGCTACAAACTGTCTATATTAGAATGTTTTGCTAATGTAGTAAAAATCATCTAATCTGCGTAGCAAGAAATCTTCTAATGTGTGCCTTTGTAAGTGGTAGGTGTTGATATACTTTAACGACTCATCTGTCATTAAAGAGAGGGTGAATGAATTATGTCAGAAAGCAGGAGCAGAGAAAGCGAACACAGGGAACTAGTCCATACAAACAGAGCGCTACTGGGGTTGACTGATAAGGGGGGGAAACTGTGTTTAAAAAGGAAAAATGCATTACTTCTGTTTGTAAGAACTGCATTTACCCACCCAATACTGTCTGTATAGTTTAATGGTCTGAGTACTCGAAGCACTTGCTGCTTGCCAGAGCAATTGCCAGAGCAGGGGCTGGTCTAGCTGGGGTAGTCACAGCTCCAAGGGCTATTCTGGTGACTTCCGCAACACACCAAAGTCAGAATTCAGGAAATTTTAATTTCTAGTAGTTGTTTCTTTTCTTACAGCTACTAGCCATGTCTGCAAACAGCAAGCCAATCTCTTAAATGAAGTGACTTTGCACCTCAGAGGTGTCTTAGAGTGTGTAAGATTGCTGTAACCTTTATTGCTACTAAATATAAATAAATAATATTAATATTAAACTTTCCCAAGTATTACCCTGGCAGAGAATCGTAGGCTTTTAAGGATCATGATCTTCCAGTATGTCAGTGTGAACTTCCCAGTGAATGTTTCATTTCAGTGAGGAAAAGTGCTTCTTGCCAAAATGCTTATCTTGCAATGGTCAGAATCTCTTCAATGATAAGGGGAGCAAGGGAGGGGCAAGAGGGAACATGGAGAGCAAGGAACATTTAATTCTGGTCAGTTTTTGTGGCTCTGTTGTTTCTCAGAGATTTGTAGCCTGGCTGAGTTATTAGTGTTTGTCCCAAATTAAAGCCAGGGTTATTTTACTGTCTGCAGGTGTTGAAGAAACTGCTTCAGTGGTGCTGCGGTTGCCTTGTGTAAAGGCAAACCTTTAACTAATTAGGAGAACTTTTACTGATTTCTTTTCCTTTTGGTCCCCAAGATTCCTAAGGACTGCGTGTTGCTGCACCTGTAGGATCCCTCTGAGGGGGAGTATTTATTGTCCTATAGCATGCTCAGGTCCCTCCTGTTCTCCTTTGCCAAGCTCCCGCTCAAGGCAGCTTGGACTTCAGGTTGGAAACACACATGGGAGAGGAGACCCACGGAAAGGAGAGGAGGGGGGTTCTTTTCTCTCTTATGGGAACTCAGACACCTTATTCACCTATGGAAATACAGCATAAAACGTTACTTCTTGTCTGCTGAGGATTTGCTTCAGACCTGTGGGTTGTGGATTGCTTTTAAAGGGTCTGTGAAAAGTAACCAGGGGAGACAGCACTGTTTTCAGGCTTGAATTCTATTAGAAAGGTTCCAGTCAGCAAGTTGAGGAATGTTAAAATAACAGGTTTGTGAATTGGTTGTTTTACTTTCCAGAAACCTCTGTGCCTGCGAATAAGTCCTAGTGACCTCAGTGATGAGTCTGGGAGTATCAAAAAGCACTTCTGAAAAGCAATCTCCTTGCCTTCCATCCTAAATTATCTTGCACTGCTGTGCACAGTCAAGAAATGATCAAAACAAGTATCTTTGCCTTGGTGTAGGAGGAGCTGATCTCTGTGTCAGCTTCAGTTGGTGAAGATTTTTTTGATTTTGCCCTGTACGTTTCCTTCTTTATGAAGCAGCCAGGGTGAAAGCATTACAGGTGGATCAGTTGGCTCCATGCAGGAGGTGCCTTCCATTGCTCCTCCACCTGAACTTTGTTTCCTGTGAGAAATTTTGGTGGATTGTAGTTTACACCATATCTTGCCTGTTTTGCCCAGGACATTTGCAGAAGTGGGCTCTGGGGCAACATAACCTCATATTTCCATAAGAAAACAGAAAGAGAAGCTAGAAAGATGAACAGAATTTAAAATTTAAGAATTACACACAGAGAAAGTGGCAATCTGTTCGGCTGCTTAGCTGTTTATTTGCAATAGCTAGAAGAGATTTGGGACTTAATCCCTTTTTATTGCTTTTTTTGTGAGACAGAAAGCCCCTTCATTTTCCTAGGCATGTACAGCAGTCTGTTTTGGTAAGCTGAGAAGCACCAGTCCCTGTTTACTTCATCGTTCTGGACCATGTAAGCATTACATAAGTTAATAAACACATGTGATGAGAAATTAGATATGTGTATGTCCCACTAGTCATCTTATTTAAGTATAGGTTTGATCAGGAAGTGCAAATCCTCCTGGGTCCATAATCCCAGGGCAGTACTGGAGAAGATAATGAGCTGTGGGAGCAGGAACCATTCTGAAGGCTTGATGTCCCTTTTGTATAAAAGCCACCTGTGAAGCCATCATAGTCTCTGAAGACCTTGGAGTCAGTTTTCCAGTGGTTTCATCCAGAGTGGGGGTTTTTCTATTGGTTTGTTTGTTTTATCTGGGGAACTCTAATGAAAACTGTGGGTTTGTGACCCAGTTTGTCACACACACACAAACACACACACACACTTTGATTAGAAGGCATGAACTAAAACTCTCCTTTATTTGAAAGTCCGACTCCAATATATAGTATCTCTACAAAGGCCAGGGATTGGGGGAGAAGGTTGACACCTCTCCCCATTCCATTGGTCAAGACAACTGTCTATCAGCTGTCCATGTCTCTAAGAACAGAAATGTAAACTACAGTGAAGTTATGATAAACACTTGCTAGTGTTTACAGACCAGAGCATGAAAAAGAACTTAAAAAATGAAACTGAAACAGAAGAAAAGGCTGAAAAAATTAGGGTGACAGGTTTGTCACTAGGAATCTGATAAGACAGTTCTCTAGATGTGCACTGCAGCTGAGTTTGATATTCTTAGGCATTGCAGTTCCATTGAAAGCTGTTACTTCTTCCATTTCACTCCTATTTTGTGCTTCCATCTTTTCGATTGTTCTGATGTATTGGGTTTTCATTATCCGCATGCTTCACGAGCTGTTATCCGTGTCTGTCGGATCAGGGATGATACAGAATATGAACAGTTTGCATCTTGAGCTGATGCTGAGGCTGCTGCAGCCATCATCTGAGCAGTGACAAACCTAAATCCTGGGAATGTGGCAGAGAAAGCCAATTATAGTCAAGGCTGTATGGATAAAAAGTTAGCAACACTGGCTTTTCTCAGTATATTTTCCCCACAGATTTCTTTGTAAGTTCTGCTTGTGTTTATAAGAAATATAAGTTATGTTTGTACAAAGTTCTCTATAATGAGAACACTGATGTAATGAAGTCCAAAAGTCTGATCTCCATAAAGAGGAACTAAGTTGCTTTGAATTTTGCCCTATAAAAGAATGCATATCCTTATTCTTAGGTCTGATATCACCCTTCCTGCCCCAAATAAGTTCCAGTTAATGCTGAAGTGTGTTTACATGAGCCATGAATCCTCTTTTATGATATATTAAACAGCACTTGAGATATCAGCAGTTATAGAGAGCAGCCACTCCAAGGCTTGGTGCATTGTTTTTTTGGCGTTTTTTTTTTGAGGCTCTGGAGTTGAATTTTGAGGCTTTGAAACTGTTCTTGGCATGAAGAACTCCTGTATGTGCTTCATAGGAGAAAATAGTTGATCTTACTAGAGACTTGTCCGAGTTCCACAGCCCATGCAGCTGCTTTTGTATAATATTTAGAGATGTGGAAAATAATAACACATTTCCTATGGAAGGTGTTTGTCTTGCCACCCTCAACATGGATACAAACAGGAAGCCCGTGCACCAAAATTGCATATTCAGATGCGGCAACAATACTTCTTTGTGAAGAACTGCTCATTAATATGTGTTATCCAGCACTTCCAACTGGAACATGCTTGTGAAATTCCAGTGACTTCTTCAGGTGGTGGCTTAACCCAATTGAACTGTCACAGTTTTTGTCTCCCAGTGCTCAGTCCCATGGCTGTTATCCCATGGCTTGCTTTACGAGAGCTCAGATCTCTGTGCTTCATCTCCTTGGCTGGGGCTGGGTTCTGGCCTAGGCCCGTGGACTGGATCACTGTCTTGGAATCTGACAAGGTCCTGTGGAGTGGAAGTGCAAAAGGAAGATGACAGTTGTGGAAAGCAGACTGCTTTTTTCTCATCTGTCATGAGTGTTGGGCCATGTGTTGCTTTGTACAGACTACTTCATGGTGTTGCTCTTTTTCCCCCTTTATTTTCATATGCTCGTGATGTACTCAACTGCTGGAGGGGATTGACTTTCAGCCTTTGGTTCTGTTGATGTTTCACTGTATTGATATCTGGAGGGATTGTCCAAACATGCTTTGGAAGCCTCTCTCAATTTGCTTTTTTTTTCCAGAGCACAGAAGCTAAGCCCCATAAATAATGCAGCTGATATCAGGAAGAAGCTGGAGTTGTAGAAGACATAGTGGAAATCACTGGTTATGTCTACCAGGAGACCTGAAAAAAAAGTCACAGCTTAGCCAGAGAGAAGAGGCACAGTAAAGGCATACATCTTCATGAATGTTAAACCTGAATCATTCAGCAAACTGCCATATACAAAAGACAAGCATTCCCTGATGAGTTAAGTTCTCTCCTCTTCTCTGGATTCTAGTGGTTGTTTAGTTTGTTATTTGTAGTCACAAGTCAGGTTATACTTCTGTAGAAAGTATTTCTCAATACACGGAGAAATCAGGAAAAAAGGAAATTGTAATTTTTCCCCAACCTGCTGCTTCATCTCATTTGCACAACAGAGGACCCTTGTGCCACTGCCACTCAGTGGCTTTTGGAATGAATGACCCTATTACATCCTAGGGCAGAAAATAGAACAACTAGATAGAGAAATAGCTCATAAATTTACATTGTAAAGTCTCTAAAGTGAACATTTGTCTCTAATCCTGTGTAATGAGGGATAAGGAAATTCACAGCACAGCAAGATTATGACTAACATTAAGTGACCTGAAAATAAACCATTTAGAAGCATGAGATATCAAGGGAGTAATTTAACACTAATATTAGAGATGGAAAAGTGATACTTAGGCCAAATACATGATGCCTTCCATAGGCTGCTTATCAGTGTGGAAGTACTGAAATAATGTTTATTTGTTAGTATTTTTCAGTCAAGATTGGTGATGTTTCTTTCCGTAGTGTACTTTTATGTAGCAGATTTTAAGACTACAAACAGAAATGGAGCCGCTTCTACTGTGCTTTGTTTTGCCCATCTGCTGTTCCTGTCAGAGATGACTAAGAAAGAACTTTTTTTGCTCTTTGAGAAAAGTGACTGACATGCTAATGCCAGGAAGTACCATGAAATACACTGCATGTTACCATCACATTATTGAACCAGACATAATTTTTCTGCTGAGTAGCCACAATTCATTGTCTGGAGAAGAGAGCTAAAGCCTGAACTGAGGTTGACATGCTCAGGTTGACATTTGTTGTTTGTTAGTCTTTTGAATCTACTGCTGTGCTGCAGGAGCAGGTGTGTCTTGGACAGGTCACTTGGTGGCATTTGGAGTGAACTGTGAATAATTTATTAGTCTGAGAGTCATAACTAGCTCCTTTCTTGTCTCCAGAGAAAAATTAATACGCTCCAGATCTTGGAAAGAAGATTGAACAGAAGCTTTTACTATGGGGCTTTTGAATAATGTAGGACTGGTAATAATTTTGAACACAGATAATTTGTTTAATGGGATGTTTACAATTCCTTGAGACTTCATGGATAAAACAGTGAAATCTGGCAAAATGGTGAAAAAGTTCATAGTAATTCCTGTCAGCTTCTTGCCACTGGAAAAAAAGTTGTCCTTACTCTCATACGTATTAGATCACTTACCAAGTGAGTAATTTTTTTAGTTTGCTCTTGATGCAGCTGCAGAAATTACTTTCCAACTGTCAGAAGAGGCTGATGATTCCGTTCCAACCCTACCTTTTATATTGCATAACTCACCTACACCATGGGTCTGGAAACTCCCTAATTCCTCTTCTTAATGCTCCCAAACACTTGTCACCAGTTTCTAAACTACCACCTTTCCCCCAGCCAGCTTTCGTAGCCTCTCTTACCTGTGAGGGGGGGGCCAATGAGGAGGGTGATGCTCTCTAGGATGGTGAAGAGCCCTAGGGCACTGGAGAACCTGTCCATATCTACCACATCCATCAGCACCTGGAAGGTGAGCGCCCCAACGCCACTCATGGCTATGCTGAGGATGACGCAGTAGAGGATGAGCACACTGAACTCAGCTGAAATGACACAGATGAAATTGCTGAGCCCACAGAGGAGCACAGCCAGGCTGAACAGGTAGATGCGTCTCCCTGTGAAGACTCTGTGTCCTGACAGCAGCCCTGTGAGAGGGCGGATGAAGATGTTGATGAACCCGATGACGGAGATGAGGAGGGCTGCCTTGCGTTCCTCCACCCCATTGTGGATGGCGTAAGGCACAAGGTAGACATGCGGTAAGGCAAATCCCATCATCATCCAGGTCACTCCAACAGTGTAAATCTGGTAACCTTTGTTTTGACAGAAGATGTCGAAAGCCAGGTACTTCTGCAGCATTTGGAAGCATTTTGTCCTTCTGGTGTGCTTCTGGAGTGTGGGGTGGTATGGTGATGCTCCATTGGACAGCTGTGCTTCTTCTGCTCTACTCTCTGGTTCCTCTTCAGGCTTGGCAGACTGTGAAAGTGACCCTGATGCCAGCTGAATGGGTCTCATGATGGCTCCACAAACACAGCAGTTCAGTAGTATTCCTCCAAAGATGAGGAAGGTGTTTCTCCAACCCATCTCATCCAGCAAAAATTGCGACAGCAGTGGCCACAGCGTGAAACCAAGGGAGACACCGGTGGAGGCCACGGCATTGGCCAGTGTTTGCCACCGTACAAAGTAGTAGCCCAGCGCAGTCACTCCTGCCTGGAAGCTGAAACATGATCCCAGACCTAAAGGTGAGAATAAATGATCCTTCTTTGTTCTCTTAAAGGGTGAAAAGGGCCCAAACTCAGGGTGTACCCACAGATGATTTCATCTGCCATTTTCTGATCTGCCAGGCCACACAGCCCCCAGGCTGTGTGATTAATATTCAGACACCCCACACCAGCGTTGAAGAAGGATGTGTGTGTAAATTAAACTATTTGTGTTCTTAGGTATAGTAAATATACTGATCTAAACTGACGTTTTTCTGGGACACACTGCAATTCCTAAAGTTGTTATGGAATTGTTCATTAAAAACTTGGGGTTTATACCACATGCAACAAGCAGTGCTGCTTTCCTGATGCTTTAATCAGGGCTCAGGGAGTTGCTTGTTTTTCTGTCTATGCAGTGGCCACTGCTTAACTTGCAAGATCCAGCAGGATTGGTTCCAGAGTAAGGAACTAATTTCTCTGTATTACTAAAAACCAAGAGTTGAACGTCAGTTACACAGGAGAAATATTTGGAAAGGAAAAGTTCCCATCTGTTACTTCTGTTCAAAATCAACAGGGTCATTTTTTAGAAAAAGATATCTCCATTCTCCCCCTGTTTGGGAGTGGTAAAATACAAACCCAAGGAACCTGGGAAGGACATTATCCCAACACATTATGTTCCAAGACTGGAAAAACAACAAAAACCCCTCCCTTCTTGAAAGACAAAAGGCTGAGAAGCTACTAAAAAGAACAGACATCCTTTTTCTCTGTTTTATCCTCTGGAGACCTGTAGCTTTTTCCAGAGAGAAGCACTTTCCAGCGAGGTTGAGTGGGTGAGATATTTGCTAAAGGGGTGTGAAGGCCAAGTCTAGTGGCTGTAGGATTTATGCTGTGCTGGGAGGCTGTTGAATTCTCCTATTTCACAGATGAGTGGAAAAATATGACCACTTAGTCGGGGCTCTCCCATTTCCCATCTCCAGCACAGCAGCTGAGTTTCCCTGCTCTCTAGTACATACCAGTGATGAGGCCAGCTGTGAGGTACAGCTGGCTGATGGACTTGCAGAAGGAGCTGGATACCATTCCCAGCCCACTGAGCAGCCCACCCAGCATCACTGCAAACCTGCAGCCAAACCGCTTCACCAGGATGCTGCAGAGGGGCCCTGGAAGTAGAGAAGGAAAAGGGAAGCAGTTAGGGAGGAAGGAAGTGTTTTGTACCTGCTGGAATGCTGCAATTATCAAATGATGTAGCCTAGAGAGCCTGAGGGTTGTCCTGGCAGCTTAATGTAGTGGAGGAGACAGGAAGAGAAAATATATTCCATGATCCTCCCAAGTACTTGGCCAGCTTGTTGGCTGAGAGGAAGTCGGTGATCTGCTGGGATTTTGACCATCCAGTAGGATATGATGGATTTTCATTAAAATCCTTGGAAGTGGACTTCTGGTGAATTCCATGAGGTTATGATGAATTACTTGTTTGTTAATGACATTTAACATCCTTCATTTTGGGGCAAGGAAAGATTAGTTCACACCTACAGCCCACCAGTGGGAACGTGCTTTTCTCTGCATGCTCTGGCAGAAGAGGATCTGAAGGTAGAGTTTCTTTTTCTGTTCCCTTGAGGATCCTCAAGGTTTTCCAGATTTTATTAACTTTTTTCCCAGTTCTGCATAATTAAGGTTATGGAAGCAACTGCAAAATTACTGTAAGATGCAGAATTAGGAGTCAATCAGTGAAAGGAATATAACCTGTGGCATATTTGTGACATAAATCAATGTCTGGTTTGAAATGAAATCCACACAGTCAAGTGAACAGTGGAATATTATTAAAATTAGGAGTGCAGCTGTCTGTTTTTTGATCTGCTTGGGATATTTTTGCCTCAGACTTTACTGGCCTTTGAAAAAGTGTCCAGCAAATGTGACTGGATTATTTTTCCTCCTGCTGAAAACATTAAGGATGATATTGCTGTTTAACTAGCCCAAGAAGGCATAAATTGAACACTACAAAATAATGAGATTGGCTCTAAAAACCATAAAGGTTTTTTATGATTACTTGTTACTCATGATCCTGGTTACTTGTCTGGGTTTCAAATGTTATTTCTCACTTGCCTGTGGCTTTTGTGCTTTCCTTTGTAAGAATAATATCAACAAAAGTGCTGCGTTTGTATGAGTTAGTGCAGAGTGTTCCACGTGCATGGATGTCTAGGAGAAGGAACCTGTAAGGGCCAGAAATCCCCTTTTGGAGACCGATGTAGGACCCTGAGGTCTCTCAAATTATCTTAAAATAATGGTTAATGGCTTTTACCTAGGAACGTAACACCGATAACGGGATACGTTTGGCTGAGTTATGAGCTATTGTTTGCCCAGTGCCCTTCCCCATTTCCTTCCATAGCTCTCCTGCATGGAACCTTCTCCCAGTACTGGCTGCTCTGCCCATATCCCTTCCTCTTCCAATTTTTGCAACAAATAATTCTTTTCTCCCTCAGTTCCTCTGAATTAAAAAGAATAAAGGTGAAGAAAACAGAGTGGCACCTCTAAGATATATTGGTGACAGCAGCATGCAATTTTGGGAAAGAATAAAGTGCTGAAATGATGGATGTAACAGGAGAACCAGAATCAAGTTAAGTCTGGCCCTCTACAAAGGAGGTCAGAAGTTGCAGCAAAAGCCATTGCTTGACCTGAGAGGGAGGCTTTGTTCTCTGTTTATTTTGTTGGTCTTTCCTTCTGGTTTATGTTACTGCTGCCTCATGCTACTGGGGGACAAGAACAAGCCCTCCCGTGCTATAACACCCTGCAATAGGAGACATAACTGACAAGCAAAGTACAACTCTCTGGCAGTGCCCTGACAAATTCTATTGCGAATATCAACACCAGTCTATTCTTTCCTTATCTAATTTATAACTTTTGGATCTATGTATTGGCTGTCTTTATATTACCTTTTACTGTGTTTAGCCTCCTACACAAAAATTACTTCATTAAAGATGACAGGATAATTGACTTTCTTGTGGATACTGCCAGAGTTGTCCTTCCTGGACATGCTGGGACCAAGCTGCTTCTGAGACCATTTCCCAGAGCCAGCAGGTCCCCAGTTGGATCCTTCCCACTAATCACAGAAGAATCACAAGGACTTCAAAGCAGGATGAGGAATACCCAACAGCTTCCAAATTCCAAGCCCTGAGGATACCGCCCTATTTCTGCTGATTCTCAGTCGTGATTCCTCCTTTTGTCGCTTCCCTCGACATCTTTTCCATTTGCACCTTGATATTCTAGACCCAGCTGTTTCTGCTAGGGTGCAAACTCTCAATTCCATGTGGGTGGCTGCCAGCCATATCCTGCATGGAACAGACTGAACCTGCCATAGCCTTCACATCAGTGACTCAGGGTTCTGGGGTTGGTTTTTTTTTCCTTTATAATGTAGTATCAACTTTCACCAGCATTGGAAGGGAGCAGGTATGAACTCAGGGAGAAGCTCAGATACATGGGCAACACTGGGAACTTTCCTTCTGAACTTTCCTTCTGTTGGCTGGTAGGGTTTGGATTGGCTGTTTATCAAATAAGCACAGAGTGCTTAATTTAAATAATAAATAATAAAATAAGGATTTTTATGGGTCACAAAGCACAGACCACTCATTGGGAAGTCCTTGAGCTGCTGGGGATTTGGTTTTCTCTCCGCAGAAAGAGAAAAGAATCCCCACATCTCTGTGTGGAATCTGGGACCACTGCCCTGTGCTGCTCCCATATTTTATTTCAAGGGGAAAACCAGTGATTCACTCCACTATCCACAGAGCGCAACGCTCGTTCCACCCTTGCAGCCGGAGGGTGCTGCCTGACCCACATTTTGGACCGATCCAGCCGCGCTAACGTCCACCCTGATGCCTGCGTAGGTGTGCGCTCCGTGCCACCGCCCAAGGAGCTGCTTTTAAGGTTTGCCCCAGCTGGCAGCTCTGAGGAGCTCAGCTTTTGGCATCTCTTCAGCTACAAAGCTGTCATGTGGCATTTGGAAGAAGATGTGCTCTCGTGGACAAGATGAACCAAGAAATCACCAGAGCTCCAGCACTGTGTGCTGGCTTATTCAAAGAGCTTGTGAGAAATAACTATGTTCTTGCTGATCTGGAAAAACTGGGCTGAGAAAGGGATTTGCCTCCTTTGACCAAGGGTCTTGGCTGACTCTGAGAGTGACAAAAGGGAGTATGGAATCTGTGGACATTTAGGTTTGGACTGTGGGATCTAAATGGCTTTGAGATCCCAAACAGCCACTCTACTTGGACCTCCCAGTCCCTTCCACCACCCGCCTTAATGAAATGCTGAAAGTATCCTCATTACATCCCCCCACCAGCAGCACAAGGGCAGGAGGTGGAGGAGGCCATTCCCTGCCATCACTCACCCCCTCCATGCAGCACGGCCACCATGATGGATGGGAACCACGATGTCTGGCTGTTGCTGGCCTGGAATTCATGCTGGAGGTCCGTGAAGAAGACACCAATGCAGCAGGGAAAGCCCAGCGTCAGCCCCTGCAGCACCACTGCAGCCAGCAGGACCATCCATGCCCATCCCTGGTCCTGGGGCTTGGCAGTGCCACGTCCTGCTGCTTCTCTTTGGGACATGATACCTCTGTTCTCCTCTAAGCCAGCCTGCTGGGGAAGGGAGTGCAGCTACCATGCAACCCACAGCCCAGCAAACAGGCCTTCAGGGAAGAGCTGATGGTGTTCCTGAGGCTCAGAGCACCGGTGTGTCCCACACCTTTCCCAGCTGACACTCTGGACTTCTTGCTCTGCATTTCTTCCAGCACCTCCCTTCCTTCTCACTACAGAATCCTGGCACCAGATTGTTTAAGAAACTACTGCCTTCTCCTTTTATATTTCACAAGACTGTGACCACAGCCAGGTAGAGGACAGGACCACACCTCTTCTGAGATATGCATTGGCTTTACCTGGTTCCGCCCTTATTTTCCTTTTCACCCGCTTTCATCATCTGGAGTCCCCTTGCTGGCAATTGCTAAGGTCACTCAGTCCTCGTGCAGAGGAGGAAAAACTGCAAATGCCAAGTAAAATAGAAACTTAAAAAAGTTGAGTGTCACAGCAGAGCTCAGTGTGAACCTTTCAGGAAAACTACACCTACCTACAAAGTGCTGGTGGGGAAAAAACATTTTAAAAGCCATTAATTAATTAGAATCTGGTGATGGCAGATAGGCTTTTGCTTTACCTCTAGATGTAAAACTGCTTCTGAGAGATCCCAGTTTGGATTTCTCTGAAACTGACAGCAGAAAACATATAGCAATAGCATTTCCCACCCTCTCCACATGAATAAACATGCATAAAATAATAATCTCTGGCAGCTGGATGAGCTCGGGAAAAGTGCCCATAAGGTCACTGCACAGCACAGTATTTACTTAGCTCTCAAATTGTGTTTTTTCCCTAAAACAACAGCTGCATTTAGGTTTTGTGTGCAGCTTTAGAGATGAATAATAGTTTTATTTTGCTCATTATTTCAATTATGCCATGGTGGCAGAAAGTTTGTTTCGTACCTCAGGCTGAGACCAGAATTGGTCAAACGAAGGGTGGCGCCGCGTGGCTCCGGTTCATCCCGTGTGCGCAACCCAGTCAGCTCATGGCCCACGATCAGACCCTTCTGTTTCAGTAGCGACTACAGGCTTTGATAAAGTCTTTTGCAATATTAACCTAGGCATTATTTCTGTAAACAGAGCTCTTAGGCTGGCTGGCTCACAGCCAGAAAACTAAAAAAAAAAAAAAACACCCCAAAAAAACCACCAAAAAAACCCAAAAAAACCCAACAAGCCCAAAAAAAACCTGGGGGCAGAGGGGGCCCGTGGGAAGGGGCTCTGAGATGCAAATCACGGTGGTGGTGCTCAGCACACTTTAATCCTTTGTCGACTTTAGCTGTACGCAGATAATGCAACTAATTCAACTGCTTGTCTCTGTGGTGTGAATTAGCTGGATGACAGCCTAAAACCTCTCCCTGGCAACAGCAAACGTGCAAAAAAAGGCAGAAGCACAGCTCTTCTCTGTTCCCAGCTGCTCTATCCAGCTTTTGAGTTTGTCCAGCAGATTCCTGGCTCCCCTTACATCTCCCTGGGAGCCTGCTTACGGGGGAGAACTCTCCAGTGGGGCTGCAGACCCCATGGCTTTCGTCCACCTTCTGCCCCTGGTTGCAGGACACCTTTTCCCCTGGGCAGCCCGACCTTCACGACTCTGCCTCCTCGCTGCCTCCTGCCTGCACAAAGGTAAAGGAACAAGTTTTTTCCAGCTCTGGCTTAGCTGGCTGTGCCACACCGAGCAACGGCAGCACCGAAAAACCTTGGATTAACTCTTCCAAGGTATCCAGATAGGATGGACAGTATGAAAGTGAAGGGCTAGTGTGTGTTGTCTTGCACCCATGGGTGCAGGTGATGGGACTGGGGCACCTGCGAAACACAGACAGATTTTCACATGCACATGGTCATCCCATATTAGTAGGGTTGGGAATAGGATTGGAGTTCATAGCAACAGCCACACCTGGGTGCCTACTGCAAACACTGTGCTTTTGTTGGGAGCAGGTGAATAGTGCAAAGGTGCTTCTCTCTGCCAGACTGTGGAGCACCTGAGGACATGGATGGGACACAGGGAACAACTGCCTGTTTCCGACTTTCTCTGTAGCCACTCTCTGGCAGTCACTGCCTTGGTAAGCTAATCCTCTCCTGTTCATGTCTGAATGTTGTTTCTTCTTGCAGTGATCCCCAAGACATCAGCATTCAAACCTTGGATTTCCATACCTGTTACGGAGCAGCCCTGGTAGCTGTTGTTTATGGCAGCAGACCAGCAGTGTTCACACAGTGACTCTCCCTTCTTCTTCTGTGCCTCAGTTTCCCTCCGCTCCAATGGGAGACAAACAGCTGCTGGCATGAGGGCTCCTGGCTGCTCCCTGCAAGACCAGGGAGCCCTTTATGCCAAGAGACACAAGGACCTGGGGCATTTATGTAGCTCACCTCAAAGGAAGAGGTTTGCATTTCACAAATTCAGGTTTATGCTGTGCAAATAATGATATTTATAGTCTTCAGTAAGATCTTGTAGCTGGTGGTGCCTCTGCAGGGAGATGAGCAACCCACTTCTCTGGAGCCACTGAGGAGGGAGACCCAGCCACATGATCCAGCAGGGACGTCAGGAGTGTGGCTGGGGGAAGGCAGAACCACTGCCCAAAGCAATGAGGCTTGGAGGGATGTTCAGAGACTGGACAATGCCTGCAGCTTGAGAGCAGGAATGGGAATGGAGAAGAAGGTTTCTCGCACCTTCCTGCCATCAAGCTCAGCCCTGGCATTAGCTGCACACATATTTTATGAATATGTTAAATAAGCTGCATGTACAGCAAGATGTTAAATGTAAACTGAGTGAGGTGGTAAACTGCTTTTTGGGGCCAATCAGTGTCTGTTGAGGGTAGAAAAGCCAAGAAGTTACCTTGGTAAATACCTTTATAAGTGACTTTTTAAGTACTTTTTCATCCTGATACCGTGGCTTGCTTTCCTGGTAGCTCCTCTGCCAGGTAGCTTATATTATATCCCAGCTGACTTTTCCCAGGTCACCAAGTGAGGTGACAGCAGAGAATCCATATTTAGCTCTGATTACAGCATCAGCCCAAGTGATGCAGCCTGGCCCAGTGCTACAGGCTTGTCTCTGCCGGATGTCACTTGTCAGCCCTTGGTTGCAGCCCTCAGGGGACAGGCTGTACCTGGGGCATGATGGCGGTGGCTGCAAGTCCCCTGCGCTCTCCCTGTCCTTACCAGCACGTTACGGCTTGGTAAACCAGCCCTGTGCTCAGGAGCCTCAGCAGGAGCTTTGGGGCTTAAAAACATGGTTTAATGCTGGCCTTGGCAGTGCTGGGTTAACGGTTGGACTCAATAATCTTAAAGGTACTTTCCAACCCAAATGGTTCTGTGATTCTTTGTGTCTAGAAACCAAACTGCAAATGCTTCAGAGCTTGCAAATCACATTTGAGAAAGACCAGTTGAATTTGTTCCAGAGATCCAGATTAGCAAATCCTCTGGCAGATTGATTCTTGCAGAGGAAGTGGGGGGAGGTTGTTTGGTTTTGGGTTTTGTTTTTTGTCTAAAGCAAGGGAAATAAAGTGAAATTTCAGCCTTGGGATTGCAGAGTGCTTTGTGGTGGGGAGCCATTCCTGCCCCAGGTTCAGTCACAAATTAAACTCTTGTTCTGATCCATCCCTGGAACATAGACAGACCCAACAGAAACCGAGATCTCAGAGCACCTGAAAACACGTTCCTGAGGCTGGGACAGGATCTGAACAACCCTGGCAAAACCCCTTCAAACCAGCTCTGCTAGTACTGAGAAAATGGTGCTGTGCCAAGGATGGAGGGGGTGCTGGTTTATCCTGAATTTCCCAAGCAGTTCCCGTAGCATCACTCCCGTATCCTCTCCCTGCAATAGGGATCAAGGTCCTGCCTGCACGAATTGGTCTTAATTAGCCTGACTAGCCTCACCTGTGTCCTCCTCCCACACCCCTTCCATCCTGTTTGTTCCCCAGCTGCATTTAAATCCAGATCCTTGTGTGGATTGCTTTTTGCTCAGTTTCACCGCTGCTTTTTGCTCTCCTGGGTGGACTTTGGGTCTGCCTGTCTGCTTTGTGCTCATTAATCACTGACAATGTGAATGTAAGACTCTTTTGGGACTAGGTTTAACGGCCATTAACCAGTGCTGGGAATAACAGTGCTTAGCCTGGAGATGGGAAATGGGAGCTGAGGAGGCAGCTGGCACCAGAGCATGCACTGACTGATCCCATTGACCTGCAGGAATTCAACAAGATGTGGCTTGTCCCTGCTCTTTATCCCAGTGGTAGATTTCTGGCTGCAGATGGTCTGTGGGCATGCTGGCCCTTGCCCTCCTGACTGCCACTATCCCCCTTGATCCCTGGCTGTCCCAGAGCCTGTGCTTTGTGTACAAAGTGTGGTGCCAAGAAGGGCAACATTCCCTTAGGCAATGGGGATCTGGAGATGAGTCTGAGGAAGACATTGCATAAACTCACACTGAAGGTGGTTTTGGAAGTGGCTCTGGCTCATGCTGTGTGACGCCCTAACCTGCCACACTGCCCCTGACTGCCCTGGGAGTGGACAGAGAGAGGGACCAATGGTGGCATGGAGTACCTGAACAGATGGACGTCCTTGCTAGGAACCTGGCTGAGGTTACTGAGGATATCTGGAAGCTGCTGGCACTTTTCTTCCAGTAATTGCCTGCATTTGGGAAGATGAGGAGGGGAGGAGGTTCCTGGGAAAATGAGACTTTTCAAGAAATGAAGTTACCTTGTCAGTAGCTGTAAGAAAACTCCTGCAGTAGGTGAGGATATGCCAGAGGAAGGGGGAACTGGGATGTGATGCAACTGTGGGTACAGTCTAACCCTGCTGCTGGGCATCTCTTTTATAGATTGACATTTTGATCCTGAGCAGTGGCTGAAGGTTCTCTCTAACAAGCTTTTAATTATCATTCAAACAGGCTTTTATTAATAAGGAATAAGGGACTCAGTGGGAATTGGATCAAGAGAAGTGTTTCGTTTTGGCTGACTGCTGGATTCGGGAAGCAGGTGGAGGAGGTTGTGCGGGGTTGAAGGTGTTCAGCCAGAAATTTTGAAGCATGTTTTTTAGGAAGCCAGCTGGGTTTTGGACTCCAGCTATTCAGCTTTGGCTCTTTAGCTCTCAGCAGATGCTCTGGCATCCCAGTCAGGCCCTGCTGAGATCTCCTGTCCAAGGAAGATGTCCTGCACTGAGGAAGATATAGATGATGCTTAGAGGTCACAACAGGGTAGGAGAGAAGATC
The DNA here is from genome assembly GCA_013397315.1 of Donacobius atricapilla. Taxonomy (NCBI): domain Eukaryota; kingdom Metazoa; phylum Chordata; class Aves; order Passeriformes; family Mimidae; genus Donacobius; species Donacobius atricapilla. The sequence goes on along the minus strand of WBMY01000154.1, from coordinate 822,247 downwards.
CAGCAACTATATGCTGACACGGAGGCTCTTCCTGCCCATACCCAGAGGGAGCACGATGTTCAGTTTTGTGATTTCTGGAAAAGGAAAGGCAGGAACTCTTTACCTGAGTGGGAAGTGCCGGTCCCTGTGTGCCTTAGGGTCATATTATTAGGGGCAGGGGGGGGTGTGGAAACAGCAAAACGTGGCCTTGAACCTTCGTTTCATGGGCAAATCCCCTTTGGTTTGGCAAATATGACCCTCTTCTTCCTACTTTTTACATGTTTATTTGTATTAAAATTTTAGATTAAAACACACTGGAACATTAGGTTGAGGATGACCATTTATTAGGTTTTTTCTGTCTGTTTAGTGTCTAATCTGCCTGCTTTTCTAAGACATCTTGAACTCAGTGGCCAGGTTAAAGGCCTGTCTCCTTGCTTGGTTGCCCAAATGTTTTTCCTCATTTTTAGACTCTGTCATTTGAATTTATCAGGGTCACTGGTGCATATTTTCCTGGCTGTGGTAAAGGACCTGCTGCCCAGATGGCCCAGAGCTCAAGGATATACTTGGCGACACACAGACCAGTGGAGTTCTCAGCTCACTGATGAAACTTGAGGACTCTGCACTTCAGACTGCTGATGGACTTGGGTCAGACCCCCATCTACTGAAGTCTGGGAAACACCTAGGAGGGATGGAGGCCTCTAACAGGAAATATTACCAGAACATGAAATATCTTTACAGATAAGCCTTTGGTCATCTGTTGCACCACAATCTGAAGGTAATTACTAGGGCATTGCAATACTTTCTTTACTGTGATTTGGAGTAACCAACGTGTTTCTCCAGCCTGGAAAGCAAGAGGGTATGTGGCAGTTATTTAGCCATGTGAAAGTTGGGTTAAACCTTTAATTACTGCCTCCAAACCAGATCTAGGTGGAAGGACATGGCCAAGGTCCTTGTTTCCCAAACAAGTTAGTAAGCTGAGTTGAAAATACCTGCAGGCTTCCTGTCTGCAGACAGATCTGGCTTGATTACTTTGTTCCGGGTGAGGGTGGGCGGGTAAGTGAGGAATTGACCTTCATTTGCGTGTGAGAGCCTGAGGCAGAGCAGAAAAGTGTGGAGGCGTTGTGCAAGATGCACGTATGGCTGTGGCAGGACATCTGCGTTTCACCCTCCCCCATGTGCAGAGGGGAAATGCAACCTCAATTTCCACTGCATTTTGCTGGAGCCCCAGGCCAAGCAGTGGGATGCTGATAGGTGCCTGACACTGCTAAAACCCTTTCCTATCTTTAATGTCAATTACTATTTCCTCTTTGTCCACCGACACGAGCAGGCAGACCAGAAAACCAAATTAATTAATTGGGTTCCAGGCAAAACTGTCAGGGGCGAGGTGAGCTGCCAGCTGGGGTGCACTAATGGGAGTGTTCTGGGAAGGTGAGCACCAGCCCCAAGGAGACTGGTGGGCCCTGGACACAGCCTAGGGGACAAGAGGGAGCCTGAGTCTCTCTTTCCAGAGAAGGATGTCAAATTGCTCCTTTTATGTGCTTTCCAATGCAGAAGTCTGATGAGGGGGTTTTCAAGTCCCTCTGCCACAGCTTAGTGCATGCAGTACCTACTGACTTTACTCTGGCTATCAGAAAATCTGTGATATTTAGTCACTCATCTTTCCCCCAAGCACTTGGCAAAGCCACCTTGAGAATTTTTCCCCCCTAGTTGTCTCTGGGGGTAGGAGGGACCAAATCCTGCTATGAGCAGATATGAAATCCCTTGGGTGTTTTTGTGGTGCTGTTCACCTCCTGCCTTGGTGGTGGCACAGCCCTATGGACAGAGCCCCTGACTCGGAGCTGCTTGTCTCTGGGGATGTGCCTTCACTGAGTGTCCCACATCTTCTTAGGGCAACAATGTTTGGAGGCAGCCAGGGGTGCTCTGATCAACCCAGACAAGAGTCAGGGCTGTAACCTTCTGCTGAGGCCAGTTCTGCTGCAAACCATTCCCCTTTCCCCTTCTGCTGCTGTAGCAGCCCTAGAGCAGCCTGGGTTTGGCAACAGGGAGAGCTGAGCTTTGGGCTCCTGGCAGCAGCAGGTCCAGCACATTAAGAGCTGATGTACAGGATTGATTTTTATTTTGGGTAAGTTAACACACGCTGACAATCCTGTACAACCTCTCATCACTTGGTAATGCTGATGCATCACCTGTTTCCTGCAGCAAGTAAAGAAATTAATTTTTAAAGGAGTTAATGGGTTTCACAGCCTTGGATGGGAAAGTAAGGGATGGTGCAAAGACCTGGCAGCTCCAGCTTGCAGTTTCTGTAGAAACCACTAATTCTTGTGTCTCCTGCATGGTGACACGGCATTGTGTTAGAGGAGCCACCTGCCTGGCAGACTTGGAGCTGGTTAAAGGTCCTGCACAAAGGCTTTTCCAGCTTATGCGGCCTTATAGGACAGCCCTAAGGTGGGGTAGCAGGGAGGTTATGGCATTATGTAAATGACAGCTCTAATCGGAATTTCTGCTGACAAGCCCTCCTTGGTGAACAAGGAGGTGTGTGGTGTCAGCAGTGCCAGCCCTGCAGTTTCCGCCTCTGCCCAAGACTGCTAGCACTTGAAGTGTGGCTTTGTTTGGGCAAATTCATTGGCAGTGCAGACCAGCAGTCATGTCTGGGATAGAGAAATTGGTCAAGAGGTTTGAAAATACTGTCTTAACTCATGCTGCATGGTGACTTGGTTCAGCGAAGGTTTCTGGTGAACTCCCCGTGTGGGGAGTCTCATCCTCTTCCACTGTGCTGGTGTTAAACCCTGGTTTGGGGATGTGTCAGCCTATCCTGCTCTGTGGCTTTGAGGTCCTGTGGCAGTGAGGATGGAGACAGGCAGCCTTCAGCGTACCCAGAGGAGGCAATAGCCACTTGTAATCAAGAGCAGGATTAACTCAATCCAAGACTTCCAATTCTTCATTTGTGTCCTTGCTCTTCCTTTTCACTGTGTTGGGCCTGAATTGGCAATGTCATCCAACTTCTGGCAGTGCCAAAGTGGTCCAGTGTTGAGTAGGGGTTTAGCAAATGACAGCTGAAAAAAAAAAAATCCCCTTCCTGTTTTAGCTATTCACATTTAGTGGTTGTATTAATGTTCTACTTGCTTGTGGTTATCAGTAGAAATTGTTAGGATAAATGTAGAATTTGAGATTATTTTATAGATGAAAACATCAGAAACAAGCTTCAGTTGTACCTTTATCCCTGAAAGCACCTTAGGAAGACTCCAAAATCTCATTAGATTCTCCTTCTGGCAAATGATTGTTAGAACTGAATTGAAGCCAGAAGCAAGTGTCAGATCTGCACATTTCTTCCCCCATAATGCAGTATCTGTGTGGTGCAGGCAAAGCAGCAGGCTGCAGACTGCTCTTCAAACTTTTCAAATGCATTTCAGAATCTTTATTGGAAAAAAAAAATAATCACAGCATCTCAACTGTTATTCAAACACATTTAATAAACAAAGAGAAACAGTAGCAAAGGGCACTGACATGTGACAAACTGTACAAAACCTCTAGGTAGAAGCCCACGGCCTGGCTGCTCCGGCCCCTGCCCCGCAGCCAACCAGGCCCCCTTTGCCTCAGCCCACTCAGTCACCCCTGAGAAAAAATCAGTTTTTAAAAATGTGCAGAAACAAAGACACTTCAAGAGGTTATTTCCAGTCTTGCCATAATGAACAATTTAGGCCACTGGTAAAGTTTTTTCAAAAACCAAAGTGTCATACATTCCATTCCCAGGATTAATGCTTTAAAGTGAACCTTCCCAAGAGGCATAAGCACTCTTGGACAGCCAGTAGATCTACCCCTGCTCTCCTACTCTACTCACCACAACATGCTACACTTTTTTAGAGTGAACGGGACAAATTTCATCCTAATTCAGCACTAATTTTGATATAGTTGTGACTGAGTGAAAGGCAATGGAAGGAAAAGCCCTGTTTGATCACAGAAGGGATGCAACCGGTGCATAATGCTGAGACCAGCTGTGTCTCAGGATAAAGGTGACCTAGCACAATCAAGAGAAGGAGAGAGCCTTCACTGGGAATGTACCTGCTCTGGATACACTCTAGATATCACCCAAAAACTTGAGCATCCAGTACCAATGATTGGTTTTCTACCATAAACTTGTAGTGCTGAACTTCAGAGGACCCTGCAATGGAACCCAGAGTCCATGGTCCCCTGGCACCTCCTCACTGCCAAAAGCAGCACAAAAGGGAAAACCAAGATGCAACTCTGATCTTTCTTGTGCTCATCAGTTAAGCATCTGTGCCATTCACCTGCAAATGGTCACTTTTAGGCTCTCTGTGGCTCAGAGGGGAGAGCGATGGCATCACTGCATCAGGCAACCCTCCAGTGGGCTTCACAAGTGGCATTTTTGGTGACACAAAAAAGCCAGGGAAGTGTTTGTTATTCTTATCTACTTGAGCTGTACTGGACAGAAAGTCTTCCTCTGCAGCTAGTGTTGCATTGAGCTCCACGGTTTAACAAGGTGCTCAGCTGGCATCAATGTGACAAACACAGCCTGACCAGTTCCTGTTGCTTTGATATTTCTTGACCAGTTCCCAAAAACTCCCTCCTCTTAAGAAGGGGAATAAGATAAATGAGAATGTTAAAGGGCTTTTCAGGCTGCTAACTTGCATACATGTGCTTGATGATTTCTTAGCTGTGAGCAAAGACAGTGGCTGAGGCTACAGGATACGGACAGAGGAGAGAGATCTGTACACATCACAGTGTTGTTCAGGCCCAGCCAAGGTGTGTAGTCTGATCACACCAACACCAGCTCACCACCACATTATATACAGGGAAGAAGGAGGGAAGCAGAGCTGGGTTTTTCAGTGTGATGGAAAGCCAGCTGTGATTCAACAGCCTGACGCTGACACAATGTGAATTCAAAGACATTTGGCACAGTCTGTTGTTACCAGGACTAATCTAGCACAGACAATTAACCAGTCTGTCTTGAGAATGAGGCAAAGGCTCCACTGGAGGAGGTACACTGGCAAAGCAGGATGGAGGACAGGCAAGAGGACATGCAGAAGGACTGGTGAGAGGCAGAGCACAATGCTGCCACTCAGTGTCTTTGCTGCACATCTTGGTCACTGAACTGGTTGCTGGACTGTTGGCAGGATCCTCTCAGCAACAAGTGGTTAAGATGAAAAACCTGCCTAATTCTGTGTCAAAACTTTCAGGAGAACATGGGTAGCTCAAGCCCTCCAGAAAGAAGCCCAACCTTTCAGTCCAGGTGAGGAATTTTCTGATAGCTTATTCAGAAACATCTGCTCTGAGCTTGTCAATGTCTGAATTCCAGCATCTCTGAAGCTTTGCTGTAATGTCAGTTTGGGACTTGACTGAAAATGACCCAAGTGCTGGGATACTTGGTTTACAAAGAACAAAGCCAGGATGAAAGGGAAAAACATGCAGCAAATTCCTATGAAATTCCATTTACCAGACTAGGAGGGACATGCCCTTAGATAGGGGTGGCACAGAATAACAGAGGGGAATCAGTGACTGCAGTTTGGCTAAGATTAGAATTCAAGAGAGGCACAAACAAACATTTTGCACATCCATCCAAGGCATTCCAAAAAAAAACCAAGAAGGAAAGAAAAGTCACAAAAGTTGACACATCACTTTGGACAAGAAACATTACAATAGTTTGGCAACTTTTCACCAACCCCTCACCCCAGCTCTGTGATGTCCCTCTGTAATTTGAGGTGATCTCTTAAAGGTGGGGACATGAGAGGGCTGCAGGTACATCACTGTGTGTAAATAGGGGATCTCCTCCCCAAAGAATCTCATGGGGTCAGACAAACCCACCTGCTTGGTACAGTACAAAAGAAATTCTGCCTGAATCCCTCCCTGGTGAGAGGGAAGGAGACAGAGCCCACACTGCTGGAGACAAACAAGGCAAAACTGAACTTGGCAGCAGCAAGTCCCTAAACCTTGTGATTTTGCACCAGGCTAGGATATGGCCATGGCAGGGTACTGGAGGGGAAGATGTCACCACTCTTCCTCTATGGAGAAGCTTAAAGGACAGGACTATCACTCTATCACTATTTTGGGTGAACACAGGCCTGTTTGTTTATGCATGCAAAGTAATGGGCTTTGGAAAATACCAGGAGCCCATGTGTAATAGTGTTACCAGTAAGACCTGTGTCAGATGGACATACAACTCCCCTCTCCTCAGATCTCAACACAGCTCTTAGGAATTGAACAAGGAACAAATACAATGCAAGGATGGAAGAGTCTGTGTGGGTTTTTTAGGAGTGGTTGTTTTGTTCCTCCTTTTAAAGCCCTGTTCGTCAGATTTGGGGGAGAAGGGGGGAGCATCACAAGGTCCCTGCACTTTTCTGGTGGCAGACCTGGGTGCAAGAAATGGCACAGCTCAAATATGGACCTTCCCACCCACAGCAGCCTGTGGAAGGTGGGACTGATTACAAGGGCCTGAGGACCTGAGCAACCTCCACAAAGGCTCCGACTGGGAATCCAACCCAGCCATTGTCGGAAAAATTCAATACAGCGCTGGCCAAGAAAATAAAACAAATACTTGTGGAAAGGACTATCCAACTGGAAGAGTCTTTTCCTTCTTCAGTTTCCAGGGTAAGAGAAAAGCCTTTGGTTATGACCAGAATTATTTGCCATTGGCAGGACAGGCTTGGCTTTGCTTTGCATTAGGTTGGTTATTGTACAAGGGCTGGGCTGCTCTGCGGAGAGATGCTCTGCCCAGCTGGACTGCTCTGTGACATCTGGGAGTTTAATGGAGTGGACACTTGAATTACATCCGGGATCCTCGCTCCTGAAGAATCTGAAACAGAAGAGACCTTCTATGAAAACCTCAGACAAGTTTAAATGCAAAAATTCCTGTTCAGAGTCCTTGTTTTATGCAGAGAAAGGAAACACAGACTAATGCGAGAGCAGCTTGTAGGCTTTTACACCACCACAACAATGGATAGGCTGGTTAAGGGTGTGTGAGGCCCTTCTCTAGAAATCCTGCTCAGCTGCTTGCCAGGAGTAAAGATGTTGCCTTTTGTTTCTATTCTGGGGGAAACAAACAAACAAACAAACAAGTGGATTCACAGAATGGTTTGGTTTAGGAGGGACCTTAAAGCTTATGCTGTTCAACCCCTGTGCCATGGGCAAGGACATCTTCCAGTAGACCAGGCTGCTCAGAGCCCCATCCAACGTGGCATTGAACACTTCCAGGGATGGGGAGGATTGAAAGAGAACACAAATTTTGTTTCTCCCTGCAACATCCTTCAACCACAAAACTTGGAATAACCTCAAAGGTCCTTGCTACTCTGTTCTCCCTCTGCAAGTTACTCTCTCCTTCAGTATTTTGGTCTTAATTTAAAGTGCACAAAGAACCTTAGCTCTTATCCTACAGTAAATAATGAAATATTCCAAGAGGGGATGATAGAGAAGGCAGTGGGAAAGCTGCCTACAGAACTACAGCTGCAGCTTGCTGCAGGAAAGGTTTTTCTTTCTAAGGGAATTCAGATTGATACTTCTGAGCAGGTGCCTTACCTTGGCCTTCTCACTTGGCTCCTTGACAATGCCATTGGTAGAATTGTTGAGCTCCCTGGACACAACACAGAGGAATTCTGCCTGGTCTTCATTTCCATAGTTATAGGAAGATCCAATGCTGATCAGCTGTGCAACAGGAGACAGCCAAGGTAACTATCAACAAGTCTTGATTTTACTCCTACAATTGCAGTGAGATAGGACTGTCCCAGGAGATCTGTTCTGGACGAAGTGTCCCCTGCAGCCTCCTGTGTGTGTGTAAGGCAGGGACACATCAGAGCTCTCTAGTGGCACCTGGAGTTCCGGGAAGGAATTCCAGCTTGAAACTAATGCTGAACACAGCAGAACATAGCCCAGTTTCTGAGGGTGGAAAAAGGGAAAACAGATTGTGCAATATATAATATCCAGTTCACTCAGATGTGGGCAGGCATTGCAAATTGCCTGGTCCTTGCTGAACTCAGCTCTCAATGAACTCAGCTCTCAACCTGCCTTGTGACTGATGTGGAAATGGGAATTTTTTAACCCAGGCAGATGTTGGATTAACTGGGGACATGTGGCAAACAGACACCATCCTTTATGTGGATGCTGCCAAGATGGAGTCTGGTATCTGTGTAAACAGGATTATATTCTATTACTGTTGTGTTGAGGCAGTCTGGACTTAATCCAATAAATCCCATCTGTCTTATTCATCATTATTACATTAAAAGGACATCCTAGAGTGCAGAGCTAATTTGTCATTTACAACTCAGTTCTGCTTCCCAGAAAATAAATCCAAGTCATCTGAAGAAAGCATTGTGACTCTTACCAAATGTGTGTATCCAGGAGACTTTAATGTGCAGTATGCATCTTAACTTCCATGTCCTAATAGATTTTAGAAGAGCCAGCTCCATATTTACAGATTATAGATTCGAAAAGTAAGATTAGGAAACGTCTAAGGGTGCAGGTTCCCATGAAAGGCACTGCCAGTAGCCTCAAGGTTTTGGGGGTGTAGGTATGGATGTGTGAAAGGCAGATTCTGTAAATTGCTGGACAGCAAAACCTGGTGTTGGAGAACTGCATTTCCATGGAGCAGTGAGTGGTTCTTGGTCATAAGATTTCACAATTTCCTCACGGGGCAGGTTTTTGGCTGCCTTTCCACTCTGAGATAGTTTTCAGGCATTACAGAACAGATCCACAGGAACAACTGATGGGAAGTGGTGTTCCTAATCCTCTGCTTCACTCCATGTCAACACATTTCCCACAGCATCTACCTGTACTGAAGCTGGGCTAAATGGGAAGACACTGCTGTAATCCACAGAGCCTATTCTGTAGTTTCTTAATATAACATAACACACAGGCCAGCTGGCTCCAGTTCTCCCTCCTCAGAAATAAGAGAACTGTGCTTGATTCCAGAAACCAAACCTGGAACTAAGACCATAGGCAACTGCAGTGACACCCAGCCCTGGAACCAGCTGCACTGCAAAGACATCTGCAGGAAGTTCTCATGTCACTCAGTGCCTCTTTAGCAAATGCAGCAGTCATGGCTTTGAGGTTCCAAGAAAGTTGTGCTGTGTTTTTTTGTGGCTCTGGTAATTTTTGTGGATAGAATTGTTATACTGTGGCCTAGTGTATGTGATGAAATGCGAGAGAAGGGAAGAACTGCTCTGGGATTTGACAAGGAGACAAGAAGTCCTGAGAGAAAATGAAATCTCTCTGGCAGCTTGAGTGACTTCTGCTCTCCCTTGTCAGTAACTGGACAGTAAGTGGATTGCTGCTCAGGTCAGGCTGCTTATTCAGAAGAGCAGAGCAGAGTGAAGTGCAACTCAAAAGGCAACTCTGCTTCTTCCATATCCAGTTTTCAAAGGAATTGTGCCATTCTTTGGTAATGATACCTGTTCAAATTTCCATCCATCAGACATGGTGGACACCATCTGTGTGAGCTCTTCCTCTTGGCACTGCAGCACTCTGTACACGTGTTTCACGTGTCCCTGGAGCACAGAGAACAATTGTTGTGGTTTAGTAATTGCTTTGCTAGTATCAGTCTATAAAATTAATAAGGTGAACCTGCTCTTTTTAGGAAGTCAGAGCCCCACAGGCTTTCTAAGGGCTTTTTTATCCCACTGATTCCAAAAGAGAACCATATGCCTGGCACTCCTCTCTTAAAAGCTGTCTAGGTGTCTAAGCTACAGTGGAAAGCAAAACTTTAGCTTTCACAGCCATTTGCTGCTTTTTGAAAACATTTCTGAAATTCAGTCATGTGCTGATATTAGCTGAGCATCAATGGGAAAAATGTCATAGAGAGACAAAGGAAGAAATGGTTTAGAGCTGTTGTTTACCAAGCAGTATGTTTTGCTTTATAACCACCCATTTCTGCTCCTGGCCCCTCTCCTGTAAGTGTCCCTTGCCTTTCCCTACAGTGCTGAGTGTGGCCTTATAAAGCCACACTGGAGAGACTCTTTCCTAGCCATGCCCTGCATCCACCTAACAGCATTTATTCCCCTGTTACTGCTGAACCAAAGAAGTGCTACTGCAAAGGCCTGCAGCCATGCTTGTCCTTCAGTGCCACAGAACTGACTCTGTAACCCAGAGGTGCATTACTTGAGAGGTTCTGTTCTCGTTGTCCCGTATCCGCTCCTTCACCAGCCGCACAAGGGATGCGATGTTGTAAAACTCAGCCTCTTCCAGCACCCCTGAAAGCACAAATTCTGTTACTTTGCACAGGGCAGAATGAAGATGACTCTGTCACAAGGATGCAACACCTGCTCCTGACTCCAAATCCAGCCCAAACGTCAGAATCCCAAATGTGCCCTCCACCTCCTGCTCTTAGAAAGTCTAGGAGAAAATGCCTGACTACCTGTCATCTCCTTCTGTGACTTAAGAGGATCTTTAAGAAAGACTATTCCCCTGTCCCTGGGATTATCAGAAATCTCAGGGTACAATGTCTATTTCTTCACCCAGCCGCATCCAGAGAAAGCCCTCAGAGCTGCCTGTTTGGGGAGAACAATGATCTGTGAGGGGCAAATGGGCTGTAACAGACCTTGGGCTAAGCAGAACAGTGATGAGGTGTGCTGTGAGCTGCAGCCTCTGCTTTTGGGAAGACGAAGAAGCTGATGACTTAATCCCCGCTAATGAGCAATTAACAGTACTAACAAGCACTCCTGGGAAACTTTCTCACACCCTCACATCAGTCTTTGGTGAGGGCTCCAGGATGTGCTATCAAACAGCACTTCCAGCCTTGCCTGGTATTTTTCTCTCACCTTCTTCTGCCAGCTCCTTGTTTATGATGAGCTTCCCGTGCCGGAGGTAGTTCAGTATCGGACCAAAGTATGTGGGGTCTCTGTCAATGAGATAGGCCCCTGTCTCATCCTGAGAACAGAACAGGGATGGTTCAGTGGTACCAGGAAAAAATAATTTCCAACTAACACAGTAAATTGGACAGTTTCTCTTTGCGAACCTGGATTCATTTGCCTGTGGGAGGCAAACAAATGATGCTACATTTAAACCATTTTTATTTTTCAGTATCTAATCTAGAAATGTTGCAGCCTAGTAATGCTGGCAGATGCCTTACATGAAGCACTTGTACACACAGTCTATGGACCTGGAGAAAAAAGCTGGGCTTAGGAGGGTTTTTTCACTGCAGTAAGAACCAAAACCTGGCAGTTGTATTCTGGCTAAGCCTGTTCTCCAGACTAGTTTAACTAGGAGGCTAGCTAAGGGCACCTGACAGCCAAAAAAGTTTATTTTTTCCCCTTTCCACTATTGCAAACACACACTGCAATGCTCCAGCCATGTGTCCAGCAATACAAAAACTATTGGCATTAAATAAGCAACAACTGACAGCCAAAAGCATCTCTTGAGCAGCTCTGAAGCACTGACAAGCCCTCTGCAGAACTCTCACATCCCTCTCTTAATGACTTCAAAGCATTGTTTCTCCTGCCAATCTACTCTAAAGCAGTAAGAAACTGTGCAACCCCACTCTGAAATATCTTCTCTCCTCACTGATACTGCAAGCTGATATTTCGATCACAACCAGGATTTATCTTGTGATTAAACTCTGAATGGAGCAACAACAGACTCGAGTAATTCTGGCTGACCCACTAACAACATAGTTACAACACCTTGTGCAGCTGATCCTATGGAAAATCTGCAATTGCAAGAACAATTTCTTGCAAAATCCTTACAATAAACTGCAGTGACTTCAAAACTGTCCAACCATGCAAGGATTGTGCACCATGACCTTTATGAGACTGAAGTGAAATATATTAAAAAACTAAAACAACAGCAAATATGCTCAGGGTGAGAAATTGTAACATTCCTGTTTCTAGGAGTTTCCTTCACTGCTGTAACTACTGTGGGAAGGTGGGTAGCTCCTTGAGTGGAGTCCATGGGAAGCAGAGGGATCAGAACCTGCGGCTCCTGCGTGTCGCAGGCACGAGGGCAGAACCAAGTCCCGTTCCTGGGGATGCCACCACCTCCCTGACCGTGGGACACGAGGGACAAGCCCATGATGTGTCAGAGCGACGTGCCCCAGAACCGTGCGAGATCGGCGCATCCACAGCCCGGGACCAGGGGCCGCGCAGGAGGCTCGGGGATACCGGCAGCGGGGGGGGGCCGCCGCCCGTGGGACAAGTCTGGGCACCCCGGTGACGCCGGCTGCCGGGGCGGCTCAGGGAGGGGCTGTCCTAGTGTGTGAAGGGGGTCCCGGCTCCGCCGCGGCCTCACCTTGTCGGAGCCGAGCTCGGGCCCGTCCTGGCAGCAAAGACGGCACAGGAAGGACTTGGGCTCCCGGCACAGCGTCTGTCGGGTGCTCACGAAGTACGTGCCGCCCACGTTCAGCCGCACCCACTTGGAGGCGGCGGCAGGCGGGGACAGCGCCCCGGTGGACCCCGCCGCCGCTCCGGCCGCGCGGGGGCTGGGCGGCCCCGGTGCCCCCCCAGGGCCCGGGCTGGGTGTACGGCCCCTCGGCGGCCCCTCGGCCATAGCGGAACCTCAG
>WBMY01000154.1:724124-793861 GCA_013397315.1 Donacobius atricapilla | reverse complement strand
ACCCTCGTGCTAACCCCGCCCACCCAACTGGCCCCTTACTAAGACCCCGCCCACCAATAACGATCCATTAAATAAACCCCACCTTCCCGCAGTCAATCAATCAATAAACCCCGCCCAGACGCCGTCCTTCGGCGTCTTCCTCTTTCCTCCCGCCCCTCTGACCGTGGTGCGGGTGGCGGCTCCGTCCTTCCCCGGAGGGTACAGCTTGTCCAGGCTGTGGGAGCTCCGGTATTCGGTGCCGGCCCGCTGCGAGAACCGGGCGCACAGAAGCGCTGGCCCCGGCCGGCACAGGCCCCGTAGCGCGTGCGCCGCCATGTTGGCCTTCCCGGTGCGCTCCCGCCACGCGTCCCCGCGGAAACGGCGGCCGCGTGCCGCGTTCCGGGGCGGGGCGGAGGCCGCAAGGGGGCGATTTGGAGGCATAAAGAGGCTCTTTTGGGGCTGTGGGGATGGATCTTGAGCGTGTGATGTCCGTGCTGGGGGCGGGTGTGTGTCGGGGAGGTGTCTGCAGCACTAATGGGAGGTGTATAGGGGGTGCCACTAGAGAGGGGTATGTGGGGCGTCCTGGGGCCACATGGGGCCTGTGGGCCACCGCGGGTGGGTGAGGGAGGTCCGGGGTGCCAGTGGTGTCTGCGCCCCCCAGACCTGCCTGGTGGCCAGTGCTGAAAATGAAAATACATCCCGCTTTTTAAATGTATTGTGTAATTTTTGCACCTAGAGTGCTTCAGTTTACATATTTTTATCCTCTCAAGAGCAGTAGAGAGTTACATATAAACAGACGTACATATGCACAATTATTTATTTGAATGCTGATATAGCAGCACTAGATGTAGGATGCAGGGGAGTGAGGCAGTTGTGGAAATCCTTCAGCTTTTACTCTTGTTGGAGCTGTCAGGTTGGCTTGACAAGAAGGGTGTGTGTTCCAGAGGGGCAGGGATTACTATTCCTGGCAGCAGGAAAATGCACAGGCAGGGATGGGCTGTCATTTGCTCTGGTGTTTTGACAGGAGCTGACAATCTCTTATTTAATGCTGTAGGTGAAGCCAAAATGGGTGTTCAGAAGCTGATACAGACTGTGTGACTGATCTGAGCTGAGTCCCACCCAGATAATCCATTTAAAGTCAAGGAACTCAGTCCTTGGGAGGGAGCAAGTCCTGAACATGGATGGTTCTCTGCCCTGGCTGCAGGTGAGCACCTCAGGGCCACAGAGGACTCCACACTTTGCTTTAATTGAACTTCTGAGTCCTGGAGTTCTGCTCCACTGCCCTTGTCCAAACTCAGCTATAACAAAATGCTTTAAGGAAAAAACCCAGAGCTGTCAGAGGCAAACTGTGCCATCTGGTGACCTTAATTTCTAACAGGGAAAAGGTAAATATTTGTGATTTGTAGCCAGAGGGATGGGTAAAATACTCAAGGCAGGGTGACTCATTTACCAGCTGTTGTCAAATGTGTCTAGTGGTTGTTGTGCAGGAACACCCTCCAAGGACAGTGCCACAGAGGGCCTGGGAAAGGAGCTGGGAGGTCACACAGGTGAAGCCAGATCAGTCTAAAAGGACATTTGTCTGGTTTTGCTTGATTTCCACACTGTGTTGGTCCACAGAGCCTTGGTAAAGAGCTGGGTGATCTCTGCTTGGATGGTTGGAAACTGCTGTCCGTGTCAGACAGGGCTTGGGATGGCAAGACCTGACTTCGGTGTGAGCCAAGGAGCCAAACCTTTGGTGTTCCAGCTGGAGAAATGAACTGCTTTGTCACTGGTCCTGGCTGAGGAAGCCACTTCAGCCTCTTGGTGGTCACTGGTGAGCAAAAGCTGTCAAGAGCCATCCCAGAAACCTGAGGGAAAGGCTGAGGAGTCCAAGGATCCGGTCACTCCTTGTGTGAATGAGGGTACAGGCTGTTAATGTAGGAGCAAGGGCCCTCAGGGCTTTGAGGGGCCTTCCAAAAGGTCTCAGTTGCTGTAAGAGAGGGAAGATGCTGAATCCTTCCTGTGGGAGCTTGAGCTCTGTAAATCTCTTGAATTTATGCTTCAAGTGACCCCTCCCTTTTTATAACAACAGGTGCCCTTCTGAAGGGTTATTCTAGCTGGTGGTACAGTTAGAAGCCAGGCCAGATCTAATGGAACTGCACGTGTCTAATTGTCAGCTTTTAAATTCAGCAAGAAACCAGACAGTTGACAAGCTGTGCCCTTACTGATCTTAATGCCGTGAGCTGAATACGGTCACTGATTTTGCCAAATTCTGAAATGAAGAATTATTTCCTGTGACATTGTACTTTTCCTCATCCATTTTAATTGCATGCAGCAATTTTCCTTTCTGTCATAAACCATGGGGGTGTGCTATTAAGTAGCTGCTGCTCTCTTGTTACACCAGTTTCTCTGGCAGAGTGGTTGCTCAGCACTCTCTTGTTCCCTCTCAGTGGAATTGTGTAGCTTTCTTTGGTGTTCCAAAAGCAATTGGAAAGTTTAGATGAAAGGTGGCACAAAAGGCCAGAAGATGCTTATTTTCTCCTCCTCTGATCACTGAAAGCCTCAAGGCAGGAATTAAGTGACTCTGACTCACACAGTCAATCAGGATGTGTATATATGGCCACTAATATTTTTGGATGCAGAAAAAAATTGCCCTCAGCCCTTTGCTGAACATGCCACTGATACATGGCAGCTGTGCCTTTTTCAGGCCAAGTACTAATATCATGTTACTTACATCAGTCATTTTTGGATTTGTGGTTTATAAAAAAGGCCAAAAGAAAAATAGGATTTGAATTGGGAGCTTAGAAATTGTGTGGTTTTACAGAGACTTCTGAGCTTACAAAAGAGGGGTTTTATCGCTTGGCAGTGTTGGCAGTCCAAGTGCACAAAAATGTGTGTTACATAAATAACGCAGCAGAATAGTTCAGCATATTCTCTTTCCTTTCTGCAAGGGTGCCTGAAGCACTTTCTTGACCCAAATTGTACATGAAAATCAAATAATTCACTCTTATGCTGTTCCTAAAAGTAAAAAGAACTCTAGGAGTTGTGAGAAAATCAGTGTTTCTTTGTATTTGAGAGGAGAATAGAGCATTTAAAAATATATTTCATTTGTTGTGCACTTAACTGTGATGCTGATCCACATGGGATTGTTTAAAACAGAAAGTGAGGGTGATTCCCTTCCCACACCTTTGCAGCATCAAATGACTGCAGGGCAAACACTGCCTGGCTTAAACCAACACTGCTACAAGTGCCAAGTCAACGGGTGGTGAACACTACCAGGAAATCAACAACATTTCTCTTGCTGTTGTTCATTTTTATTTATTTTATTTTATTAGACAACTGCTTTCCATTATAAATAAATAAGGCATGAAGGTTCTCCATACTGTTACAGGGCTGGTAGCCACAGCGATGCGTACGGCTCCTGATGCGTCTGGGGCCGTGGGGCACCTGGAAATGCAGAGTGTGGAAGAGCAGAGCAGTTGGTGGTTTTGAGGAGGAGACCTCTGGAGCAGGGGTGGCTTGTGCATCACACTCCTGCCAACTTACCTCTGTGGTACTCAGCTTAACAAAACAGGGTGGTTTTGGGGTTTTTTTTTCTGCATTAATTCCGCATGGAGTGAAAGAAAGGTTGCTCCTTGTAGCATCAAAGCCCTGGACGTGGGGGATAATTCCAGTTGGACAGTCTTCCCCTTCCAAAGCCACGTTTGCATTTCTTTATCTCAATGTTGCAAAGGTTCCAGCTGTTGACCCAAGATTTTGGGTTGTAAGCTGGTGAAAAGAGAATCCAGATGTAGCTGATGGTTGCTCCACATGGGTACAGAGTAAGTTGCTTACACTGAACTGCTGGATTTTGTGGCTCAGTGCTCAGGGTGTTGCCTAAGCTGTAATGGGATGCTACTTCTCTGCCTAAAATGCATATGACTGTACAAGGTCATCATCTAGTTCACGGAAACTGGGAACTGGTGTTTCCTGAGACTGCAGTGGCATTGTGGCTGTGTGTTTGCATGTCTGTGGAAGCCAAAGTGAGGAGATTTCAGTGCTGGAAAGGGAACCGTAAGATGAGAGATGACAGTGTCTCAGCCAAGAAGGATTATTGTCAGCAGGAAGCTGAAATCTGTCCTCATAGCTGTGGAGGTGGTTGGAGCAGGAGTCAAGGGTGATGTGTGACCCATGCTACTGCCAGGGCCAGACTCCTGACCCGGGAGATGCTGCATCCCCTGGCTTGTGTGCAAGTCTCTGGGAGTCAGTTTTGTGAACCCATGCAAGCTGTTTTTAAGGAATTTGCTATGATGGGACAATGACTTCTTGAAGAGCACAGGACAGAGAGCTGGTACCCAGACCGTGAGATAAAAGTGTGTCTCTGATATTGTAATAGCACTTCTTGTCTTGTTACGGGAAAGCCCTGGGCACCAAGTTCCTACCAGGCATGGTGCTTTACCTGGGTTGAAATACTAGGGCAGACTTAAAGTGAGTAAATCTCATATGCCTGCAAGGTCTGGAGAGTGTGGACTGAAATACTGAGCGATGCTGATGGAGATGGAACAATCAGTTTTATGTTTCTCTTCAAGTTTTTCCAGTTGCAATAAGCTTGCATTGTAAAGAGCTGAAAAACCTGACTGATTAGAGAATGGCTTAAATAACAAGACCATACCACCCTTTGGGGAAGGCAGAGATGGAAGTCTCTTGGGTTCAAGAATAGGTTCTCAGCCACAAAACCTAACTGGAGCACTGGGCTGCTGTGCTGGGGCAGCTCCTAAAGTTCTGATGGCTTTTTGTTTTACTTTGAGATGCTGTACTCCAGCTGTGGCAGGACGCTGAAGTACATCCAGGCTTTTGTTTGCAGATAATCAGGCTGTAGGACAAGCTGAAAAAGGGTGGAGGGGGAGATTGGTTTCTTTTCTTTCATAGTGGGGTTTACATTGCTGTTGTGATGTCTGGCAGCGGCAGTAAGTCATGCAGAGATCCATCATGTGGTTTCTGAAATCCTCTAACTACAATGTACAACTGTCCTAACAGGTTGTCCAGAGCCTAAGCTTACAAAAGTGAATTGGGTCCCTGTGACATTCTCTTGCTTGCAGACCTCTTGAACCTTCAAAGCAGAGGGGCCACGTGGCATTTCCTGGGGCTCAAAAGAAGATGTGGCCGTTGCAATTGCACGTGGGAGCTGCGAAGAGCCAGGACTCATTTGCTGCTCTTGTTTTTCACCTTTGTGGCATTGATGTCCGCTTTTGTTTTCTGGATGCGGGAGAAGATCTCCTTAAAAAGAGCCTTGTACTCGGGCTGGCTCTGCTCCAGCCGCTTGTCCACGGCCTCCACATGTTTGCTGATGGTCTTCTCCATGGTTTTCCGCTCTTCCAGCTCATGCCCCTCTCCTCGGAAGTCCCTGAAGGAGCTGTCGCGGGAGATGGGCCGGGATGTCTGGACCCCTGTGTGGCGCACACTGTCCTTGTGCTGCCGGCACTTGCTGAGTAGCTCCTCGTACTTCTCCAGCAGGGCGTGGTACTGCTCGTCCACCTCGCGCAGGATGGACATGCCCCGCTTGCGCACATTGTTGGCGTGCAGGGTGTAATTGCCCTCATGCCGACTCACGGCGTCCTTGGTCACAATAGCATTCAGGGCCGTGTCGCTGCAGCTTTTCCGCACAGGGTGGTTTGGGGAAGGGGTCATGGATGTCCCATGGCTTTTCCCTCCCTCCTCCTCGGACAGGTCGATGTAATCTGCTTCTGGGGCATTGTTCAGCGGCTCAAGGAGGGCTTCGGACAGGTTGTCCTCTCTGCTGAGCAGGTACTTCTTGACTTGTTTCATCTGCTGCAGCTCCAGGAGCTCTGCCTCCAGCTCCTTGATGCGCAGTTTGCAGTTCTCCATCTCACACACCCGCTGCTCCAGGTCTGAGTACTCCTGAATAACCGAGGTGTACTCACGCTCCACCCTCTCCTTCCGCTGCTTCTCCTGGTTCACCTGGGACCTCAGTGAGTTCACCATGGCTTGGAGACGCTCATTCTCCCTCTCCAGCGGCTTCTGGTTGAACTCTGTGGAAGAACTGTGGACCTGGAATGCGTCCTCATATCTGAAAGAGGAGAAAGATCCTTGAGAGAGTCTGACCAAGCGATACTCCCATGATAGATTTGTGTTTTATTGTTATGTAAGTAGTTCCACTGATGTCCAAAAAGGACATGAGCTCATGGAGTGAGATGTGCCTTCTCCATGTGCCAAGAGACCACAAGGTGTAGCTCTTCTGGACACAGAGAAAGATCTCTGTCCCACAGAACTTGCAGTTTCATTGCAGTAAAAAAGACAGGAGGGAAATGAGATCCTAAAAGGTAAAAGACACCAGGTTAACAAACAAGCCACCAGCAATGCAGTGAAGCAAGAATGAGTGTTCAAGTGCTACCAGTCTGAGCTGAAAGTAGTTGGCTTTGGGTTTTTCCTGGGAGAGTCCATCAGCTGCTCTCTGCACCATCTATGCACTGCATATGGCAACAACCCCAGACCCACCCAGCCAAAACCCTGAAGCACATGTGCTGCTGCCTGTGTACCCCTGTGTCTGGGAGGTGCTCTGGAGGGAGTGAGGGAAGATTTACACAGCAAGGCAGACAGAGATTTTTGATAGAGGTTGCCCTTCTTTATTGCCTGGCAATTGATAACAAGCACTTCCCCCTTCCCTTCGGGAATTTCGGTTTTCCTCCTCAGTGAAGCGCCCATGGCATCCAGTTTGTTTAGAACAGATAGGAAAAGTGCAACCTCCACGGCTTCCCCTGGGAGGCATGGCTGTGGTGGGGGGTATTGAACAGATTTCAAGGCATTGAAGGGCAGCCTGACCTTCAGAGCCAACTGTGGAGCTGCAAGGGGACCTAAGGTCCTGTGGTATGGGGGGAGAGTGGGACTGGGGGACTAGGGGAAAAAGAACCACCGAGACATTAAGTGGATTTTGCTGGGGGTCAGGTTATGGCCTGATTAACATCCCCATTGCTGCTGCAGTGAAAATGTCTCTGGTTCACATCCTCTGGCAGAGGATACTTTCAGTAACAAAGTTTATTGATTGCTAATCTATTTAAAGAACCCTCTTTTGTGGACAAAGCTGAGCAAGAAGTGCCCTCATGAGGTCAGTGAATTAACACAGTGGCTGGGTTTTGAGGAGGATTAAGGCTGCAGTAGTGCTGAAGGTGTTTGTACAGCACTTGGCAGCTCATGGTGT
This sequence comes from Donacobius atricapilla, assembly GCA_013397315.1. Taxonomy (NCBI): domain Eukaryota; kingdom Metazoa; phylum Chordata; class Aves; order Passeriformes; family Mimidae; genus Donacobius; species Donacobius atricapilla. The sequence continues at coordinate 786,708 of WBMY01000154.1, read as the reverse complement.
ATCCGGGTGTGTGACTGGTGTTCCAGGGGAGTGCTGGAGTCACGCAGCACAAAATGCACCATCTCAACTGGTTTTGGTGAGCCTGAGGTGTTGGTGCTGTGCTGGAAGGCAGCTGGAAAGGGAAAATGGGCTAAGCTGGTTTGGGAAGAGAAGTATCACTGTGCTGGGATCCTGAAGGCTCTGCTTTGCCAACACCACCTTAGGCAGGTGGGTTGGTGAGAGGAACATTCCCCCTTCAGCTCCAGCCATGGGTTTCAGGCTCTGATCCCAACCTGTGTGTCTGAGGTATTTCTGTGCACGCCCAGAGGGGCTCACCCCCCACCTCCCCTCTTTGTGGGGAGCAGTTTGGAGGGGATGCCAAAGCCAAGGCTCTGTACCTGGGGCTGGAGCACAGCTCCTTAAGGCAGGGGAAGGTGTGGATGGTTCGGCGCCGCTCCCTCTTCTCCCTCCGGATGCGAAGCTGCTCCAAGCTCCGCATTTCCTCCACCTGCTTCTGCAGCTCCTCCACCTGGTTCTGCAGCCCCTCGATTGTTTCTGTCAAGCTGCAGAGAGAGGAGGGAGCACAGGTGAGGAGTCAGGTGCTACAGGTTCCAAAAAGGTGTTGTTTTCCTATAGAGAAATTCATTCTAGGGAAGGTGCTTCCAGTTTCTAATGTGTGCCCTGGGATTATGACAGCACTTGTTTTTTGTTGGTCTTTCTCTGAGTAGTCACTCTTGAATGGGGTTGGCTATAAAAAAGGGCCAAGGGAATTGATCTGAGTCCTGTCCTCAAATCAGTCAGCTGAGAGTCACCTCTGGGACATAAGCACTATCCTGGAATATGTCGGCACTTAAAACAAGCATCTATTCCTTTTGTTTATCTTGTAGAGAAACACAGAGACTGGGCAGAAATTTTGTCTTGTTCTGTCTGCAGATAGTTTATAAAACACTCTGCTCAGAAATTCCTTCGCCACACAGTTGTTTGCAAACGATGCTGCATTACAAGGACATGGCTTAGGGTGTTTGTAGGGATGACCTTGATCATGGGCTTGTTTTAGGAAAGAAATATTATTGATAAACTGGTGTTTCAGCATGGACTACCCAGTGTTTCATGAGTTGCTGGATCTGTGCCTACTGTTGCTTCAGGGCTGTGTGCTGGGGATCACCCTAATAGCACTATGTGTCTTTTCTCCAAGGAAACACATCTGAGGAGAGGCTGCTGCGCCACTCTCCAGGTAGCTTCAGACACTCCTTTATCCAGGCCTCATCCCAGAGATGTCTGTGCTGTGGCTGACCCCTGCTAACCAGCATTACTGCAAACACACTTGTGTTCTAAATAGCTGCAAAACTGGGCTGATACAAAAGAGAATGGCTCAAATAGCAACAACAGGGTGCACTTTGGGGCAGGGGAAAGGTGAGCTGAAGGCTCTTGGATCTTGAAGATCCAGGGGAGGCTGTACCACTGGATCTTCTGTTGGGAAGTCTTGCTTTCCAGCACGAGCTTCTGGTTAGCCAGCTCCAGGTCCCGCGCTGTCAGGTCCAGCTGCTCGTAGACTTTCGCATGCTGTTCATTCATTTGCCGCAGCATCTCCAGTTGCTTGGTCAAGTACTGCAAGGAAAAGTGAAGCATGAGCACTCCATGTCCTAAAACCAGTTTTTTTCACAAGCAGAAATTCCTACAGCCTTTGCTTCCTCTGGCAATGTGTTCTGTGGCTCTGCCTGGTTGAATCCTCTTCCACAGATTCATCCCCCTGACCACTGTAAATATTTTTGTGTCTAAAATACGATTGAACTTCCCTTGCCCTCTGTGAAGGGCACTAACCTCTATCTCTCTCTATTCAGCAGCTTTTTTATTCCCAGTACTGAAGAAAGTTGATATCCCTGGGACTGAAAAGTTGACTGAAATTGGCCAGTTGGTTACTGGATCCTCTGACAGATCGATTGCAGAAGCTGTGTTTCCCTGGAAATTCAGGCTAAAACTCTGAACCCGTGAAATATGAGGAGATCTGTGGTTTCTGTGGATTTGTACACCCTTTTCTGTAAGTCTGCCATTGCAAAATCTTATCCTCGGAAGACTAGGAGGGGGCATCTACTCAGATGCTGATTCTCAGCTGGGGCCAGATTCCAGATTCTATGGTGGATGTGCTTCTGACGGGCTGCTGGATGGCTAAATACATCCACTAGTTCCCTCAAACAGCAGCTGTCTGATCCCTACAAAATCATGTGCTGCTCTTGTGAACTGGCAGCCCTCCTCTGCCCTGTGTTCTTTTAAATCAGGGACTATCCAATCTTTTTTAACTCACAGAACCCTAGAAGGTTTCCAGTGGATGAAAACCCTTCCAGGCACAGCAGGTTTAAGCCTCTAAGATCAGTTCTGTGAGCTCTTAGAAATACTTAGAAATACTGCCCTGACCCCACAGGATGCTTGAAATGGGGGTTTAGATTGTAGCTCTTGGAGAAAGAGCTATTTTATGCCTCTAACAAAGGGGGCTGTGTTATAGGGGTGCTGAGGGGCCAGTTGGGAACAAATGCGATTCTAAATCTCTGGGATCAAGGGAAAGCTGCAGCAGAGCAGAGAGAAATGAGTGTGAAGCCTGACAGATGTGCAGGGGAAGGCCAAACCTAACCCAGATGCTGGCTGGTGCCAAAATCTGGTGTGCACATCTGGGCAGGGAGTGAGGATGTGAGAAAAGGGCAAATGCCAGTTAATGGGGGAATGAGACCCTCACCAGGGCTACGATGAGCTTTAATCCATCAACAGATTTTAAAACAGACTTTAAAACTCAATCAGACTTTTATCTGTCCCACTTCAGGCACTCACAGAAGATACTTCAACTTCTGTGCCCCACAGCACATCCCTGGCTTTCTGCTGGCATCTGAGCTGCTGGCAGTGGTGGAAGCAGTGCCAACATAAGGTGGGAAAGGGTGGCACCCTTTCCCACCTTTGCCCTTAGGTGACAGCGGTGGCCAGGCAGCCCCTGTCCCCACCCCTGCCCCGACTGTGTCCCTACCTCAATCTCCTGCACTTGCTCCTCGTTGGTGGCATACATCTGCTGCAAGGAGTCCTCCAGCTCTTTGTTTCGCTCCAGCAGTGTCTTGCCTAGCTCTGCAGCCAAGTGCAAGTCTGAAAAGCAGAGGGATAAAGCTGCTGCAGTTCCCACAGCTCCACAGCTGCATGTGGTGGGATCTCCCCCCCACCAAGAAAATGACCCCACACCAAGCAGCACATTTTTCATGGCACTGGTCTTACTGGCATGTTTTGACGTGGATGCATGCTCACAGACCATACAGGATCTGGCCTCTTGTCTTGCTGGGCCGCAGGAGCAACAGGAGGCTGAGCTCAGGACTCTGCAGCTCCTCAAGGCAATGATGATTTTGTGCTTTGCTGGCTGCAAAACCATCCTGCACTCCCTGCACACTGTAACCAGGATCAGCCCAGGATCTGGGCTGTGGCAGGTGCTCAGCATATCCATCCCCTATTGCTGAGAAGGGCTCAGCACCCATTCAGAATGGAGCAAAGGGTTGGTAAAGCCCTGCAGGGCCTTGGGGATGCTCTCTAAATTACATTATTATCTCTAATGAAGGGAGTGCCTTGCCTTCCCTGTCAGCCTCCATCCATCACCCACTAATAGACTGACAGGAGTAATAAAACCCCATGTGGCCTGAGGGGGCTGGAGGCACCTCCCAGATGTGCTGCCCTGGCAGTGATGCAGTGACCGAATCCAAGGCTCTTTCCTTGGGGCAGCTCCAGAGAAAGGACAAACTGCTTTGTGTTCACTTTCTGCCACCTCTAAATGCCCTTAGGAAGCTACTGAAATACTTGGACTTCAGGAGAAATGCAGGGGGAAGTATATGTTGACACTGTGGTCAGTATAAAATGCTGGTTTTGCCACTGGGAAAAGAAAAAGCCTTCAGGCCCTGTGAATTCTGTGTTGGCTAAACCCTAAGCACATAGGTGATGCTGTTTGTGAGGCTGGGACAGCACAGTTGGCTCTGAGAACTGCCCTTTGCTTTCACAGGAATTGGTTGTCTTCTTAAAATCTGACAATGAGCAGGTGGGTTTCATTTTTCTTGGTGCTTCTAGAGGTAACAGCTCTCAGGATGGCAGAGTGAAAATCTGACCTTAATGCTTGCAAAAGGTAAGGAAACAGGTCTTGGTGTGCATTATTGCTCTTTCATTCCCTGGTGTGGTTATCATGCAGTTGTAGATAATTAAGGAGTGACAGTCCTGCAGGATGTGAGGGGACCTGGGTCTCCTGCCCTGGCACTTTCTTAGCCTGTTGTAATGCTCCCCTCTAGTCTGCATCTAATGATATCTTTTGCAAAGGCTTTGCCAGGGCTGAGAGTAGCTATAATTTTCTCCAGTGGTTCATTTGGCCATGCAGTTGATTGGGAAAGAGAGATACTTGGTCACTAAAACAAGAAGAGGAACCAGCATTCCTGGGATGTATTCTGAGCCTAGGAAAGCCCTGACCTCTCACACATCACAAAATGAGGCTCATGCTGACCTTGGATACGAGTGCTTGCCAGGGTGTGAGCTACAGTGCTGTCAAGTGCGCGGATGGGGCTTTCCTGATGGATAATGCTGTGCTGCGGGGTGTGCCGATATGTTACTAGTTTGTGTGTTGCCTGTGTTTCCCTCTACTGGCTCCCCAGAGTGGTGCTGCCAACAGCTGCTCAATATGTCCTCGAATCTCCCCTTTCCATGGGAATGTGCTCTCCAGCTGTGCCCTGCATTGCCGGGTGTTATTAAAAGGGCTGTGACCTTTTTAATTATAATCCTCTTCATTGCACAGTGACCCAGTCTGAAAGCTGCAGTTGCAGTTCTCCCTGCAATCAAGTTATTGGCACATTTCCCCATGGACAGACCTCCTCCACCTATTTGGTTTTTTCCAAGCACCAAATTTCCCTAGTTTATAAAGTGCCCTTGGGAAACCCGAGTGTTTGCTACACCAGCTGGGGCTAGGGGAACAGCCAGATGCCAGCAGAGATGAAGGATAATTTGTGCCTTTAAGCTGCTTGGGGCTGTGTTTAATGTCAGCACCACCTTGTCAGAGTCAATGTTGTTGCTGGAGAGTGGCACCTCGGAAATCACATCCCTGGCAACAAGCAGGGCCCCGACGTGGAGGTGTGTAGCGAGAGGGCTCTGTGCTGTGCTCCAGGTAATGCGTCAAGTGTGTCCCTGTCCCTGTGGATTATTCCAGTGCTTTCCCACCATATGGCATCCAATTTAATCAGCTGGGGTTGAGTTAAGTGGATTAGGCAGTGCAAGATCCTGCATTGTAATTTAAAGGGCTCTGTCAGCAATAATTTAATGGGAGAAATGGGCAGCGTTTGGGGATGAGTGGGAAAGAGGAAAGAATGGGGCTTGGCTCTGAGGAGAAAATTGAGTCTTCGTTTCCATTTTGAGCATAAGGGCCTGGGAGACTCCAGGCTTGAAGGACATGGGGGAATTGGTTCTTTTAGTGTCTTTTAATTGCCTCAACCATTGTCACATACACTCCCTCACTCTCTGGCTGCCAGCCAAAACATCATGGTAATCCTGTCTCATCCACCCCCTTTTGCCTGAGTCCTCTTCCCCACCTGTTGATCCCCCCAGCTTGCGGGGTTGGGGGAAGGGAGGAGATGCTGTGGAAGTGCTTTAATGTCATCTTTAGACCAGATCCTTCTTGATCTTTGTACTAATTGTGGTTCTGCATGGGCTGAGGGAGCACATAGCTCGTCTCCACAGAGACCTTGGAAACCCGAGGCTGAATGTGAAATTTTACCAAGCTGTTTGGGGGAGAAAAGGAACTGTTTAGGAATTCAGGAATACTTTCTTCATAGTACTATGGTTTTCCCACATTTTTTTTGTATTCCTCTTTGCTTCTCCACTGTCAGATCAGCCAGCCAGTGCTGAAGGACTTGCCCTAATTTAGCAGGTACGCTGATGCCTCCCTCCCTTCCCCCTCCCCTCTGGATGCAGGAGGAGAAATAAAGTGCCGTGTGTCTGTCTGCTCGATGTGCCCCATCCCTCCACATTCTGCCTGTGCTGAAGGTACCACTCTGAAATGGCCAATGTTTAACTTCAAAAATGAGGTCTTGATACTGCCAAATCCTATCAGGAGAGAACTGTGGATGCAGACTGTTCCAGGCAGCACCAGCCTGGTGCCCTCTGGCTCCCTGTACTGCAAGCACTGATGTGACCCTTCTAATTAACACCAGCCAAGGAAACACGCTGTGTCCCCAAACAAAGGGCTGTGCCTATAGAGCAGGGTAGGGAGGGAGGGATGGAGGCTTCATTTCTCTGAAAGCTTCCATGGGAAAGGCCCCTGAACAAGGAGGGTGGGGATGAGAAGAGAGACCATATGGTGGGAAGGGAATGGGAGCTGAATCCAAGCAGTGCTTGGTACAGGGGAGCAGAGCTGGGCAGAACATCAAGGAGGCACCGTCCTGGAGCTGCAGAGATCATCAGCAGCAGCCCAGCAATAATTCTGCTACCTCTGTGCCACTGAGGAAACTTGAAAAAACCCCAATCCTGATCCAAAAACTGTAGCAGGTTGCCGTTGATGGAAAGAGGCTGAGGGACAAACTGCTCCCTCACGGCAGCATCTTGTGGCAGTGCTGGCACAGGCGGATGTTCCCTGCATGGCGCTGCAGCAGAATTGGTGCTTCCCAAACCTTGCAACAAGGTTCAAAGAGGATTTGGAGCTGTTTCTGCCTTCCCAGTGCTGGCCTGCATCTGTTTGAGCCGAGCACTCTGCCACAGCCCTCTGGAAGGGTTTCTTCCCTTCAGCATCTCCTGGTTGTCACTTTGGGAGAGCATAAGCCTGGTGTTGGGCAGGTTTTGGCTGTTCTTGGCATGACGATGATCCAGTAGCTGTTCAGATGCCCCTCATAAATGCAGTATTCTGGAGGAAGCCACCATCTGGTGCAGCTGCTTTGGACTTTCCCCTGTCATCTCTCTTGCAGTGAGGGATTCTCATGTTTAGGCTGTGAGAGAACTGGGAAGAACACTGCACTTGGCTCCTCACCTTTAATAAACCAGCCCTGTCCCTGTCCTGCAAGGCCAGCAGCTTTGCAGGGGACACAGGAGTCCTTTGCCGTGCAGTGCAGATGAGCAAAGGTTTATGGATTTGCAGGTCCTTTTCAGCTGAGCATGTATAAAGGAATTACTTGTGGCCCCTTCCTAAATGTGGGGCTGTAGAAAGGGCTGCTCCTGTCCTGTGCTGCACATGGTGAATGCATCTGCTGAAGAGCAGGGAGGAGGGTGGGGAGGTCTCTGGAGGAAGCTCAGGGTGCTTGTGAGTTGATGGATGGGGTACATTGAGAGTTAAGAACTGATGTTTAATGCTGTTGACGTTTAATGGCATTTGCTGTCTGCTCCATTACACACGGGTACTTAAAGTCAAGGGTGGGTGCAATTATTCCTTTCAAAGTCTAAATGAATGATGCTATGCTGGTTTACCCCAGCATAGGGTATACTTGCTACTCATTTATTTTCCTTCATAGTTGCAAGGGATTGTGCTGTCTGGGTATACTACAATAAAGATCAGCTTTTGTATATCACTTACTGCTGCTCCATGGCAGGTGATGGAAACTGGGAACTGGTACTTGGCCTGTATAAGGCATTGCAATGGAACTTGCTGGGGTGCAGGGAAGTAAATGTCATCTGGCAACATCTCAAAAACAACCTGAAAAAACAACCTGAAAAAGCCTTTCCAATGTGCCCATTCCACAGAAGATGGCATTTCCCAAGGCCAGCCAGAGCTTCCAGAGAGTCACCAGTGTCACTGCTGAGACACTGATTCCCCATTGCTTTTTACACCAGCATAACTCAGACATTGCTGCTCAGTTCAGCTTTGCACTTGGTGTTCTGTGTATTTTTTAGGAGGATCTGCTATTTTGGTGTGGTGGGGATGTGTTCCACAAAGGCAGGGCTTGCTTTGTAAAACAACCCCATTGAAGCAGGTGGGGAAAAGCCTCTGTTAGGGCTGGGTGAGAGCAAACAGGGTGCCTAAGCCCCTGGTAGCACAGCCGCCTCTTCCTTCTCCTCCTTTCAAACTGTGGCTCTTGCTGGGCTGAGCTGATGTTGGTCACACTGGCATTTTTGTTACCCTAATGAGATTTGCTGAATTTCCTGCTTCTTTTTTTTTCTTCCTTTTCTTTCTCTTGTGTAATTTGTTTCATGCTCCTGTGCTTCCTTTGGCTGTGAAAGTGTCCCTTGTCCCACCCAGGTGGGGGTGCTCAGGTGGTGGCAGGGGGTCAAGGCAAGCCCAGTGCACTGAGAACAGCTCCTTCCATGCTATCTTGAGCCCCCTGAGCAGAAGTGGTACTACCAAGGAGTGGAAATCCCTGACAAGGGGCTCAGGGACACACTGTACTGTGCTGTGCTGCATAGAAGCCCTTCAGCTCTCTCAGCCCCCACTGCTCTCTTCTTTGCCTTCTATATTTTTCAGTTCTATTTGATATTTCCTCTGTCAGCTCTCCTTTATTCTTCTCAGATGCTCACCAGACTTTTTAGATTTAATTTATACCTTTTCTTTCTTCCCTCTTACCATCCTGCACCCCAAATTCTCCCCCGTATATTAATGCTTGAGACCCAGGATTGTCACCTCTGCTTATGAGCTATGTCTCTACAAACACACACAGAGCAGTCCTGTTCCTGTGCCCACAGCCATTGCTGTGCCTTTTGCCAGGTCGTCAGAGCATGAGAACACAGAGGATGTTATTAGACCATGGCTGAGGCCCCATCTGCATCTTTTTCTGCTGTTCTCTTATCTAAACAGCCTCAGTGCCCGTGTTTGCCTTATAGGCTAAAATGGTTTGAAAGAGTTTGGTGACTCTGAGGCTCTGATAGTGCACCTGGATCAGAATGTCCTAAATAAATATATACAAGTGGGGCTATTGAAGAGAAGGAGCAAAGAAAGAGGCGGGAGAAAGGCAGCCAGAGCTTTCCTGTGTGTGCTCCTCCCCCAGGCAGCAAATCTCCAACTAATTAATTATGTTGGGTTGCAGAAAACCATTAATAAAGGCTTCTACTCTTTTAAAGCTAAAGACACAGACATGGATTGCTGCCATGTGGCAGAACTCCTCTCCCCTGTGTGTTGTGGGGGAAGGAGGTTGTAAGTGACCCAGGATGGACAAGGAGAAGGAGCAGCAGGGTGCTCAGCACAATGCTGTGCACGTGTAGAGCCCTGAGCAAAGGCAGCCTGCAAAGGACAGGTCACTGTGCTCACATGGCAGGGGATGGTGCCCACAGGGCTGGGCTGCCACGACTGTGTCAGTTCTCCTGCTCACACAACATATTTCCCTACTCTGAGCCATTCCCTGCCAACTTGGATGTCCTTGCTCCCCTCTTGCTGGGGGGAGGCAGGTGGAACCACTGATACTGAGTGAGATTTGGACACTTGGGGAGCAACCATTCCAGCATAATTGTCACATTGCAGCTGTAGCAGCCACCAAGACCTCGGCCTGCGCTGCCACTGGTAAATGCAGAAACAGCCTGACTCTCTGCAGCAATGCAAAACACCTGCCCACCTCTTCTCTAGCAACCCTTTTTCCTGACTTTGAAGAAAAGTGTATCATCTTGCAGGGTGCTGCCCCACTACTGTTCCCATCTACTGCTGGGGAGTTTAGGAAGCCCTGTTCCTCCAGGTGCTCAGCTCACAGCCCAGCTGCCTTGTGCCTGGCTATTGGCAGAGGCTGGAGCTGCTGCCCATGTGGGAAGAGACCCTGTCCTCAGATGAGTGATCAGTGCTGTTTGTGCAGCAACAGAGGAAGAGCACAGGGCTGTAACCTTCCAGTCTGAGTTGCGGGGAAAGGGAGTGATGAAATACTTGATGTACTCTCAAAATGATATTATGTCCACCACTAGTCCTGAACAAGATGCAAAGCAATACTTCTTTTGGGGGCCCAACACCAAAACCAGTGTTCCTGACAGTTCTGCTGCAAAGACTGATGCTTGTAGGGTATGCTGGGCTGCTCCTTGCTCTGCCTCCTCCTGCAGACACCCGTGCTTGGCCACCACCTCCCAGTGCAGGTGCCTTCCCAGGACTCAACACTTCCTTGTAGACCAAGAAAACTTGGAGGATGGCATGATCATGTCCTTGCTCCAACACCTGGTGCTGCAGCTGCATATTTGGCAGAGGCCAGCATGGACCTGGATATTACACACTTGAAGGTCTGAATTCTTCAGGGAGGAGGCAAATTAACTGAGCAGGGCCAGGGCAGCTGCACAACACATGGGATAGACTACAGTGACTTCCCAGAAAGCTTCAGAGGAACAGTCTGTCTAAACCATTAGAACTATCGCTTTTTGGAGAGATGGTTTATAACTGTTTGTTAAATACACATGGAAAAAAACCAAAAAACAAACCATAACATAAAATCCCTTTGAAATTCCCAGCTGTGCAAAAAGTAGCAGTTGTCTAGCATCCTGTCTCCTTCCTCTGGGGTATTTTGTATTGGAGATATTTTCCTAAATTCTTGGCCCACATATCTGTTTTTGGGCAGATTAAATAGAAGCTTTGGAAACCCTGAAGGTGTATTTGGTGCAAGCACACAAATCTGTTGGAGTGAGATGAGGTAGAAATTCAGCACTGTGCTGCTCTGGGAAAGCCTTTTGGGAGAGGAGACAGAGTGTGTGAGTGCAGGAGTGAGTGAGTAGTGCGTTATCCTGAGTGCTGGCACTGCTTTTAGCAGGAGCAGGATGGGACCCTGGTGCTGTCACTGCTCTGAGTGATTCCTGCCTGTCGCCAGCCAGCACTGGTTGGTACAGGAGCAAAGAAAGAGGATTGGAAAATGCTGGGGTGGGGGGACAGGCTCCATGTGCACAGTTAGTGGCCTGTGCCCTGGCTCCCAGTCCCTCAGGCTTGGAGCTGCTGGAGGAAAACGTCCTTCAGGATTCAGACCATAAATCCTTCGTGCATGGCCTTGCCAAAGAGAATTGCCACTGTCAGCTGATTGTTTCAGGGTGGGAGATATGGAAAACTCTGATTGTTTTTTTTTTTTTTTTTCCCAGTTTTGTTTTGTTTTGTTTCCCTTTTCGCTTTCCAGCAGTTCCTCTAATTCTGCTCCCTCACACAGCTGGAACTATGTGCCTGAGTTCAGCAGATGTGAAGAGGAGCTTCTGGTCTCTCATTGAAAGCTGCTGTGTGGGGCTTTCTTGTGCCCATTCTTCTTGTGCCCCTTTTTCTTGCTGCCTTCATATAACAAGGGAATTTTCACTCTAGGAAAATACATCTATATATATATTCTTTTTTTTCCCCCCAAATATTTGGAGCCTGTCATCACTTCCTTAGACTAACCTGTCATCTTATTTCCTTGTCTCCTGTGACTTTTCTAGTCCCTCTTGTCATTCCTAAGCAGCTCAGCAATTAGTCACTGAAAACTTTCCACTTCCATAAGCTACCTGCTGTACTGTACTGCTAAATAAATAAGTGGCTCAGCTACTGCAGGCAAAGCTGTGTCCTTCTGGCTTGCCTCTGGGGAGAGAGGGAGGGGAGATAACTGCTGTGCTCCTGGAGGACAGGCAAGGTGTGTGCCTTGCCCCTGGACTGATGGTATAACTGCCTCATGAGAGGCAAAATATGGAGTTTCACCAGCTCCCCTGTGCAGTGAATGCTTTGGGGAAGCTGATAATAAATTGCAGAGCTCTGGACCACTGGGTGGTGCAGGTATGGGTGCTAGTGGGAGCCAGCATGGATCCCCTGGGCTCACCCTGATGCCAGGATCTGGTCACTGGAGGACTGGTGACCCTGTGTCTTTACACAGATGAGTTAGGGGTGGTGCAAGTTCAGCACCTTGTGTCATTTTCCTTCATAGTACTCAAGCAATCAGATGCTTGGCAAGAGGAGGAAGAATTAAAAAAGATCTGGAAATCTGGAAATCTGGAGACCTTTAGAGGTTACAGCCGTAATGTCCTAAGCCTGCATTGCAGATGGTTTGGCCCAAATGTTTCTGTGTCTGCCCAGGAGGACAACTGGTCTCTCAATGGCAATGAGGTGATGTTCTGATTCTTGCACTCCCTCTGGTCCTGCTGCCTATCTCAGAGCAGCGAGAGGCTGTTTATTGACATGGGAGGAATCATCCCACACTTACAGAATCCTAGGATATGCTGAATTGGAAGGATCATCAGGCTCATCAGTTCTAAATCCTGACCCCATGCAGGACACCCAAAAATCCCCCTATGTGCCTTAGGCTATGGTTAGGTCCAGGGATCAGAAGGGTGGCTTTGAGAGGCCTCCTCTTGGATGGCACTCTGCTCTGAGACCTGAATGCTGGCAGGGGGATAGGGAAGCTGGGAAGATCAGGGAATGCAGTGGGATGACTGCAAGGAAGATTCATCTTGTGAGATTGCTGCGGGGGAGATGAAGGCTGGAAGTGGCTGGCAGAACTGCTGGGTCTGTTTGGATCCAGATGCAATTGAGTTGGCACACAGCCCTCTCAAACACAAACGCTCCTGATGAACAGGAAAGGTGCCCCCACTTATCCGCAGCTCAGACTCTAATTTTAGCTCATTCATTCTCTTGGGGTCTGGCTGCACGTAGGCACAGGGTGTGATGCAACTGCAGCCACATCATCAGTTCTCAACGGCTGGAAAAAGGTTCACCAGTATTTTATCCTTTTAACACTTAGAGGCACAGGCTCCCAGGCCCATGGAAGGTGGCTGGACCAAAGCAGCACTGATATCTCTTCATGCTTACAAAGCAATAAGCTAAGTCATGGTATGAGGGAATTGCAGCTCCATTTTTACCATTTTCCTCAAATTAGAAAGCCTTCCCAGAGGGAACATTGTTGCAAAGGAAACCTCACAGGACACCGCTGTTGTTACCATGTCATTGTTGAGGGTCCTGGCTGGGATTTGCTTCTATGTGCTAAGGTATCTTGGTACTATGCCTTGTGCCATAGAGTGCTACAGTGTGCAGGAAACAGGTAAAGGCATCTGAAAGGCACTGGCCTAATCTGAACAAGGCTGGAAGAGCCTCAAGGCTGGGGACCAGATCTTGCTGCTTCCAAAGCATGTGGTGGATGCACCCAAGTGCTGTGGACACTTCAGGGCAAAGTAAGAGTGATTTGGATTTATTATTTTGAAAAAAAAGTTACTTTGGCAAGGTGAAGCTCATGGAGGATGAAGTAACAGGTGCTTGGTGTGGAGCTGGAGGCAAGATTTCCACTCTGGTGCTAAAATGGTTAATTAACATAATCATCACAGAGCTCCCAGTTAAGCCATCTGTTGCTTAGCAAACAATTTTGGATGTAAATGTAATAAATATTTGATGATGCTGTGAAATGATGATAAAGGCCCACCAACTACCTGGTTCACAGAAGAACCTTCTCTGTTCTCCTAGCTTGGATTGTTTCTTGTTTCTCCCACCCCTTGCTCCTAAAGAATGGTCTTTACGCCTCTGCTTTTGTCCTCTGCTCTCCCAGTGCTGCAGCCAGGCAAGGGTTTCTGTGCGACCCTGGGCTCTTGGCATGCCAATCCTCTTAGTAATGCCTCCAATCATGCAACGCTGGATGTGCTGCACTTCCACCCCCCATCCCCAAAGCAACAGATCCGTGGCTGTGCCGCCACCAAAGACCTCTGGGTGTCATGCAAGGGCACAGTGTATGTGGACAAAGTCTAGCACTGTCCTTTGTGATGCTTTGTGCATCATGCAAATTAATTACGGTTGTAATTACCCCATAGGACCTTTCCATTTGGCTGATTCCAGTTAAAGCCTTCCCGCATTTCTCCTTGAGTCTGTGCAAGCCCATGCAGCCCCTGTTCAAATGCAGGAGGCTGCTAACACACAGCTGGGCTTAGTTTTGGGTTCGTGTTTACCTCCAGTTCTGTATGCGCTCAAAAGTGGAGCCTGTACCCAGCATCAATCCATCACCTGGAGACAGTAATTCTGTTTTTGGGCTTCTGGGACAGAGCTGGGAACCTGGCCTGCAGTAGAAAGGTGCTTTTATTGTTGTGAGCCAGTTGTACAGTGCCAGTGCTGACTCATGAACCTGACACCAGGGACAGTCTTAGGCTAAAAATCAATTGGTCCCATGTTGAACAACACTCCCTATATTCATCCCTAGTTCTGCTGTTCCTCAGCCTACATCCTGCCCCTGGACCAGCGCCCAGGGGTCTTGTGAGCCACGGGAAGACGTCACCCAGAAATGTGAATTTCTGAGCATTCAAAGGCTGCACTGTTTATCCAGCTGATAGCTTCATCTCTGTGCTCTTGGCTTTGTTTGAGTGTTGTATTTCAAAGAACAGGCCCAGTATCCCACTGCTTCCTGTTAATTGAGAAATTTGGGTTAAAGCCCAGCTGTGACAACCACTGGGCGGTTGCTTAAAATTCCTTGCTGCGCCCCTGTCCTGCAGCTGAAGTTGTATAAACTCCAAAACATGACATAATGTACTGGAGTGAGGGTGGGCTAAGGCAGTGCAGCTGGACTGCACATCCCTGCTGATAGTCAGCTGGGAAAAGCAAATATAAAACTGTACCTATAGCGCAACGTGCCAGAGGAGAACCGTGTTTAGGTAGGAATGATTTTTTGCTATGCATTGGCAAATGAGTTCTGTTCCTTCCTGCGCCACTGGCCTGAAATGGGACTTCTTCCAGTTATTTACTTACTGTGTGTTGACTCAAAATATTAAGATAAGAAAAATAAAATCAAAAAAAGGCCCAAATACCAGCAAAAACTGTCCAGCCATAGGATAAACATTCCATTGAACTAGGTACAGTTACTTCAAAGCAAACTACAGAAGTGAACATTTATCTTCTAATAAGGCTTCTTTTGCTGTTTGAAACTTGGCCTTGATTTTTTTTTTTTCTTCCCCTCCCGTATTTTTCCTGGTCTTATGGCTGACTGGACAAATCTGCAGAAGTAATTAGGTGACTAAGGAGCTGAAGATCCCCTTGGATTTGGGCTTGAACAGCAAAAGCTTTTCAGAAAGATTTTCAGCATCCTTAGCAATACATTATTTCCCATGTATTAATTTCCAGCTAATGTGCCTGGTAACTCTACTTTGTACTACTCTGAAATAAAAGCACTGTCAAAACTACCCCTATTTGATTCTACCTGCAGCAAGTTTTTTTGAGGAACAGCCTCCTTAAAGATGTAACACATCTGTACTAAGCCCTGGTGCTTAGGACAGCCCTGGGCTCCCTGCCTCTATCCATCGGCTTTAAACTTTCCTCAGCCAGGACAGTGGTTTGGAGCAGTGGAGCCGAGATTTGCCGCTGCAGGATGAGGCGCTGGCTTTGCCAACCAAATAGCAGTCCAGGAAGAGAGTAACCTACCCTCCTGTCCCCAGGGTTTGCCCGTTTTTTTGCCCGCGCATCCCCTGGCCCTCCATCCCTGGCAGCTTGCGGCGTGCCCCTATCCTTACCCTGCTCCAGGTCCTGCTGGTCGTACCAGGGCTCCTCTTCCTCGCTCTGAAACTCCTCCATCCTGTCAGCGCTCAGCATTTAGCACCAGCGGCCCGGGGAGACGCGCAGCATCCGCCAAAGGGGAGCCCGGCGGCTCCGAACCGCGGGGCGGGATGGATGCGGGGATACGAGCAGGGATGCGGGCTGGGATGCGGCCTCGGTGCCCCGGCCGGGCCGGCAAGGAGGAGGTGTCACGACGTGGCAGCCGGTGCCTGGCCACTGCCCCGGCTCTGCGTGCCCGGAGGGGCGGCTTCCTCCTGCCTCCAAGGCTGGGGGGGCGCTCTGGAGGGGGGGATGCAGCGGGGACGTGGCGGCCGGGGCGGTGGGGCTCGGGCACGGCTGGCACAGGGCTGGGGGATGCACAAAGAAAGGAAGAGGGCCCGGCGCAGCTAGGCAGATCCTCGCTCCGCAGCTCGGTGGGGACCTCTAGCATGGAAATGCTGCAAAGAAAACGGGCGAGAGGGAAGGGGGAGGTGAGGCGAGACCGGCCTCCTTCGCCTCCTTCTCCGCCTCCGCCTCCTCCCCTCCGCCCATCCCTGCCGCGGACAGCGGGGCGGGCGCGGGGCTGCGGGAAGCGGAGCGTGGGGTACCAGGGTGGGGCTCACCCGGGCGGCGAGGAAGGGGAGCTGTCCCGCAGTCCTCCTGCTCTGTCCTTCGCGCCTGGGAGGTCTGCCAGGAGCAGGGCTTGCGGTTGGTATGCCGTGTCCTGGCCTTGCCATGGGCTTCACCGTGATTTAGGGTAATTATCGACACCTCTTCTCTGTCTTGCTGAGTTTGTGTGGGTTGTTCTCCAAGAGTAACATCCATCCCACCTGCTCCGGGGCTGCAAAAGGGGACATGCCATACAAACAGCCCCACAACATTTACTCAGTGTGGTGTCTTCCTCCAACCCTATGTTGTTTTGCACTCTGATGGGAAATCAGTGCCTCTGATGCGGATTCCTCTTTCATTTTTCTTATCTCTGTGAAGGGTGGAATGAGCTTAAAATTCAGGGAAATCAGGATTTATAGAGTTCTGAGAAGGAAATGTCTCTCTTCCATATAAGTAAATACAGAAAAATCTTGGGATTTTGGTGCTAGTTTAATGGAAAAAGGATTAGAGATGGCGGCCTTTCTCCTAGCTGGAGGTTGGCCCAAGGGATTTTTTTTTGTGCTTGTCAGCCCTGGAATCTATCAGAGATTCTGAGATCCAAACCAACTTCTGTGACAGTAACAGTGTGTTTAGATAATGGGGGTATTTTTTGGCGGTGGCAGTGGGTTTTTGTTGTTGTGGTGGGGTTTTTTTTCCTTCTGTGTGATGGAACTCCACAAATTTATATTTGATTGCATTACCTTGCAGTGGTGCCTACAGAAAAGGCAATATAAAGTGTCTACACAACAGCAGTAGACTGTGCATCCTGAAAAGATGGGATTTGTGTCAGAAAACTCTATCCAATCCAGCAGTGAGAAGCAGCTAGGAGCCCCTGGATGATTAAACCAAGGATACTACTCAGCTCCTGTGTACAGCAGCAGAAGAGGGGGATAAAGATGGGAATAAGAGAGGAATTATAGACTATTCCTCTCCCCTTTTTCTCCTCATAGACCTCTCCATCACATATACACATTCTGAAAAATCAGTGGCTGCCTGGAAAGTCATTTGCCTTAATACAGTCACAGACCAGAACCAAGGAGTCTCTTTCACTAGGCATTTATAACTCAGCAAACATAATCAAGCACTTCTGGTGTATCTGGGAGAAAGCCATGTCTAGGTCTTAGATATTTTTCTAAGCAATTTTAATACAGAAATGGGAAAATCTTAACTTTCTCATGCCTATTGAAGAGTCATGGGGACAATGCCCTTAATGACATGCTTCAACTTTTGGTCAGCCCTGAAGTGGTCAGGCAGCGGGACTAGAGTTCTATTATTTGTGAGAAATAATTGCTTTTGAAAAGTATTCTGTTCCTAACAATAAATTCTTATAATTTATCTGTATACTGTAGCCATGTTGAGTACTTGGATGCAAAGCTCTAGGCTGTTTGGCAGCAAAAGGCTGCCATGATTTTGTGAAAATATTGAAAAGTTTGTGAAATATGAAAAATCACATGATTTTGTGAATTTTTTTTCCTGTAGGTTTTTCCAGAATGTCTCAGATCTGATACATCATTCAGTCAAATCAAACATCACTCCTGTACAGGTTATATGCCAACAAATGAGAATTCCCACAGTTTGCCCCAGCTGGAGAGTCAGCACACTGCTTTCTTTGCAGAACGATTGGAATTACCTCACTTCCTCTGAAGAAACGAGGTTTGCAGAGCTGAGCATGTGAAATGTAACTCAGGGACACCAAAAAGACCTGCTTGCAGTTCACAGAGCTGCTCGGAGCAGAAAACCACAACGATAGCCTCAAAGGCAACACTGAATGCCCTCAAACAGCTGCTTCGAGGTGTTCAGTGAGTGCCAAGTCCTGAATTCCCAGCACCTAGGGTTATAAAACATCCTCTCCTTGTGTGTGTGTGTGTAATTTCATTAGGGTTAATGGGCCACTGCACGCAATGAGCTCCTCATAAGGTGCTCGAACAGGGTCTGTGTTACAAGCGTGCTTGTTCCTGGCTCCTTTCAACGCGGCTAGGGACAGACTGGAGCTGGCTGGTGTCCTGGCATCCTGCTTGCGCCTCTGGACCATCTGGGCTTGGGACCAGGCTCCGAGAGTGGGCAGTGATGGCTTGACAGAGCTTGGCCCGAGCCTGGCAAAGGAGCTTCAGGGGACAAAGGCTGCGGGCAGAGGAGTGGGAAAAGGGGCAAGAAAAGGGGAGAAGCGGTAACATGGGAGCAGAGGAACTTGATGCAGGGATAAGGCAAAGGATAGAGCAGAAGAGAAGGGCTGTGAAGGAAAGCACAAGGCAGAGAAGGCAGAGGGAGCGTAGGCAAGAGGGCATAAGGAGGGAGGAGAAAGGAGAAAAGCCGTGCTCTGTCGTGAGTGGAGATGAGGCAGGGTCTGTGGGGAGCAAAGTGTGGGAGGGGAGGGAACGGAGGGAAGGGGCTGCAAGGAGGAGGGCGAGAAGGCGAGTGAAGTGGCAGGCGGATGACAGGCGGAGGTGGGAAAAGAGGGGCGGCGGCGGGGCGGGATATAGGGATGGAAAGCTGGCGGAGGAGGAGCCGCGGGTGGAGAGAGGGAGGGATGCGAGGGAAGGGCGGGGAGGGCCGGGACCGGCGAGCCCCAGTTTGACAGAAGGAGGGAGGGAAGGAGGGAGGCCGCGGGAGCCGCCGGCGCGGGGTCGGGGATGGCGTCAGCGGCGGCCCGAGGAGCAGCGGCGTGAGGGGACAGCCCTGCCCGGCCCTTCCCACAGCCGGGCCGCACCATGGGCAGCGCCGACTCCAAGCTCAACTTCAGGAAGGCGGTGATCCAGCTCACCACCAAGACGCAGGTGAGGGCCGCCATCTCGGGCGGGGGGCGAGGGGGGCCGCGCCATTTCGGGAACCGCCGCTCTGAGGGCCGCTCACGCCCGGCCCTACCTGAGACGCCCCCGGCGCTCCTGTGCGCGGTCCCCGAGCGGGTCCCTGAGTGTGCGACCGGGACTGGGGCTGCAGTCACGGCCGGTCCTGGCCAGGCTCTCCCAGCAAGGCCGTGCCCGAAGGCCGGAGGCCCGTGGGGCTCAGGGCAGGCTGCGCCCATCGCCGTGTCGCCGGGCTGTGGAGGGGCTCTGGCCAGTCTCCGGGGCAGCCGTCAGACCTGGCCGGGCCCTGTCAGCGCCTCTGGTGACATCTTGTGCCTTGCTGAACAGTGTCTTGTGCTATCAGAGTAGACGCTGCTGTCATAAGGGGTGTCCACAGCTCCTAATGTATTCAGCTTGCGGGTTTACATCACACGGTTTGCCACTGCTCCCTTTTCTGTATCCTTTCCCCCACCCCCGTGCATAATGGGTGGAGAACCCTGCCCTGTTTTTAAGTAATAGCTGATGGAAAGGGCTTTTGGGCAGCTCTGCTGTTTGCAGCAGAGGTTTCCATATGTGACCTGTGAAATAATGCTTTATTTCTGCAGGCTGAGGAGGAGAAGGAGTTAAGTGAAAGTCAGGGCTGTGTGAAGGGAAAGTCACTGCCTAGAGGTCTAACATATGTTATGCCTGTTCTGGGAGCTTGCTTAATTTTTAAGTGGAGTGCCCAGTAGCAGCAGCACAATGGCAAAAGAATTAGTAGCCTGGCCTTCTGTCTAGGGAGCAGAGGGATTTGGTCTTATGAGAAGTCACATCTCGGGTTCTTCTGAGCTACAATGGAGAAGAGCAGTTATGATCCACCTTTAGAAGTAAGGCAATAACAGCTGCTAAGAAAACGTGGGGCTGATGGAAGAAAGATAGTTAATGATGGGGAATGAATTCACAAAAAAAAGGGTATGGATGCAAAGGGGTAAAGGGTGGTAGGAGAAAATCTGTGAAAACTCAAGAGAGAGAGACTACCACTAGGAATTGAATTATAGATGGGTAAGGCTGTGGAAGAACCTGGAAAAAACCAAGTTTATACTTTCTAAAGCAGTATCACATTTATCTGCATTGCTAAAGAATGGCTTTTACGAATATATTCTTCAAAACCACTAGTTGTGGATGTAGGTAAAGAGAGAAGTGGGGGGGATTAATGTTTTAGAGGGATTCTTCCAAAGTCTCTTCTGCGTGTCAAATAGTTCAGAGTATCCTCAGCTTTGGGCTGTCCTTCCTTCACGGGGAAATGTGCTTATAAAGTGAGATTGGAGGGTGGTAAATGAGGCTTATAGGGCTCTGCCCAGTCTACTGTTCACAAAGAAAATCGTGTATGAGGCAATCCCTTGGATCAACAGCCCAGGCGAGAGCACTCCCCTCCCCTGGTTTATCGACCTGTGTAACGGAAGAAGGTTCACTGGGGCCCAGAATAAAAAGGAAGGAGTAAAAGCTTCATTCTTGGCTGGATTCATTTCACGTGTCTGTGGTCTAGCTGAGACTGACTACATGTGGAAAAGGGTGGGGTGTTGGCGCTCCCATATTTACATTCTGGAGAAGGGCACCAGTGTTTGCTTGTGCAGAACGCGTGACTGGGCTCTCCTGGAGCCTTCTGATCTCTTACCAGCAGCAAAGCCTCCTGGTCCATGAGATCCTGGATCCAAAACCAGGCTTCAATAATGGACAGAGCCAAGTCCTTCCAAGCTATTGAAACTCTGAGCTCAGAATGCACTGTGAGGTGGGAAGAAGTGGCTGAGCAGAAGTCACTGTTCACTCATTGGTGAAAGTTTAGAGTGAGCACAAAAGTTAATTTTTTCTTAAAAATAAGTTTTTATAATCTCCAGGCTTTTCTTAATCAAAAAAACAGTGTTCCCATGTGAGCATTTAAAAAAATTTAAATAAATCTGTAAGGAACATAACACTTGAATGTTTACAGCACATGTGGAGCCCAGAACTTGAAAGTGGAACCAAGTCTGGACACAAATGGAATTGACTTAATTGATTTTTTAACTGCCAAAGAGAAACTCTAAAGGTGTAAGAGCATTAAAAATGAAAAATCACTTCAGAATAATTTCAGTGATTAAAAAGGGCAGAAGGAAGAAATTAACTTATGCCACAGATGTATATTTATAGTCACACATGGAGAAATGGTCTTTGGGATTTTTATATGATATGTATATATTACATTACACTGCACACATTATACTGGTAGGGCCCATCCCTTTGATAATAAAACAGATGTGCTTCATAATAGAGAATGTGTGAGCCCTCCCAAATTGCCCATAAAAGTGCAGCCTATTTAACAGACAAAGGGAAACATGGATTGTGGATATGACAGTGTGTCAGGGCTGGTCAACTGCAGGGAACTGGTCTGGGGGCTTTACCTGCTGAGGAACTACCTTTTCCCAGTCAGCTGGGTTCCTCCCAGCAACCAGTGGGAAGATAAGAACTTTCGATCTTGTCTACCAGCTTGTTAGATTTTAATGGAAGCTATGCCTCTGCTTTTAAAGAGACAAGAAGAATCAAACATGAGGGACAAACCCCAGTCCTTTCCTTTTTCCTTGTGTGGAAATTCAGGAGTACAATGGGCTGTTAGCTTGAGTCTGATAAAAGCACATCTTGTGCTTAGAGAAAGGTTGGTCCCTGTCAGACCAATTCTTATAGAGTTCAAGCTTGACTCAGCTGTCCAAGAGTCTCAGGTTGATCAAAAGCAAATCTGTAACTAACACTTCACACAGCTGACTTTCGTCAAGGGTTTTCCCTGCCAGACTTCTACAAATCCCATTTTCCAGATTGCTTTGCAACACTGTCTCTGCTGTGAGAGCAGAGAACTGGTGGTACACTTGAAGTCTCTCATTGATTCTGCACTGCTGACTGCAAAGATCCTATAGAAGAAAATTATTATTGCTCTGAAGCTTATGTAGAGGTGTTATGCTTGGCAGGAGGGATAAAATCTTACCAGTTATTTATATTTTGAATAAGTCTGTTTTCAGGCTGTCCTTTTGCACAGTGGCTCACAAACAGGTGGTACAAAGATGTGTGGATTGCCTCAAACTAATCCCTGGCCCTCCAGGGTTACCTGATCTAAAGCTCAGTCAAGTGCTCCGTGAGTGGTCATTATACACCACAGTTCTGCCACATTTGGGGTGAAAGGAGCAACTGCTGTAATGTATCACCTAAGCTTGTGCAGTTTGGGGCAGGGATGAGGGACTTCCTCTGCTGTTGAGCTCAGAAAAAGGAGAGCCCCTGCTCAGAAGGATTGCTGCCTTGGCTGGTGGGATGCTTAGTTGGCATGTTGGCAAGAAGCAAAAAGAGAACACACTGAGTAAAGCCAATGGCTGCTTGTCCCTTGGTTCTCTGATGATGGTCTGCAGCAATCTTAGAATTAGTTTTAGGACAGCCCTCCAGTGGGGGCCTGTTGGAGGAATTGTTAGGAATTGACAGTTGATTTAAGTTGTAAGTGCAGAGAGCTCTTGGCTGGGAGGAGGTACAAACACACACACACACACCCTGCCAACGTTTGTGAGGAACTGTGTCTAAAAGAGAAAGTGAAGGTGGTGTTGGTGTCAGGCTGAGGACAGTAACAAATAGGGGAGACTGTGCCTTGGGAGCTTTTCCTGTTTTTAGGACATGTCAGGCCCTCTCTGTTTTCCTGTTTCCTGTGAGGTATCCTGTTTGTCTGGGGATTGCCTCCTCAGGCTGTGATTCTCTGCTCAGTAACTGGCATGAGGCTTCCAGTGTGTCTTCCTTTCCTAACTCCTGCAGCATGTGTGCGGTGTGCTTCAAAGAACCTGAAACACAACATTTACAGCTAGTACGAAAAAAAGAATGGAAGTGTCCAGAATGACTGGTTTTGCCTTTTTTTGGGCAGCATGCAGGTGGGGAGGTCTTTACTGAAGGCAAAAGTCCTCCTTCCTTGTCTGCTCTGTCACATCACCTTGGATCTGCCCACTGTGTCCTCAGCAACACTCTGCTCTACAGTTACCTCAACCGTTTGGTGTGGAGCTTGGTTTGGGCCTCAGTCTCTCTCTGCCAGTCAGCTCTATACCTTCAGCAGCTTCTACCATGAGATGTGTGTGAGTCAGAAATTCCTTTGCTCTCCAGATGTGCCAGTTGTGTTTCCAGAGTAGGGTCGAGCTACTAATCCCTCAGTTCTTACTCTCATTGCACTGTGGGTGCAAAGCTGGTTGTCTGCACTGTGCCGGAGGAACATTAGGCTCTTTCTTACCTTTGCTGAGGATTCAGCTCCTTGTGAGCTCTCTGGCTGAAGCACTGTCAAGGCTAGGGGTGTTCTGGGATTTGTGACAGCAGTGTGTGCTGTACCAACACTTGTACCTAAATCTTGACATTTCCAAATGAAGATATTCCTGGCTGGTGAACAAGGCTGATTTAGGTCTCTATATTTCTCTCCTCTGTGGGGCTGGATACAGTCTGTTGGGTGAGCTCAGCTGAGGAAATGGATATTTAGATCCCAGAGGTGCTGCATGCAGAATACAAACAGCTTAAAAACAGCCAGTAATGTTCTATCAAGGAGATGAATATTATGTGGATTGAGTAGCTTCATGATGCCAGGCTAGTAATTAAAACAAGGGGACTGTGGGGATGTGAGTGACTCAGTACTGAATCCATATCCCAGGATTTTACGTGGGATACCGTCTGTTGATGAAGAGCATTAAAAATGCAAGGTACCAGTATTTTAGCATAATCTGGTTGCCAAGATGGCAGCTGAGACATGAATGCTGCTCTACATCCAACATTGCAGCTCAGGGAATCACCCCTGTGCTTCCCTGCTCCAAGGGACTGCAGTCAGTTCCTCAATCTGTGTTGTGCTGCCATCTGTAAAACAGTGGCTGTGTTCAACCTCTGAGGAGGCCTCAGGCTAGTGGGAGGTAAAGGGATAGGTGTCTACTGGAGGGAAATGGTTTTCTGCTTCCCCTCCAGAGGAGAGTGAAGGCATTATTTATGCATGATGCCCAATTAGCAACAATTGCTGCTTGCAGTTGTCAGTGGGAGTGGCTGTGGCAGGCAGCCAGGATGTACATGTGGCAGTTCTACATGAGGTTGTGGTATGTGCTTTGAAATGGGGTGTAGGATTTGTAGGGTATTTCATGCATTACGTAGATCAGATTTGCAAATACTTGGCTCTTTTTGAGGAGTACAATTACTGATGAGATGTGCAAAATAGCTTTCCTTCCATTTAAGTGTTTCATGGCCAGGTTACAAAATGCTCAGATCCTTCGCATGCTCTGCTGAAAGTCAGGTTGTGAATATTGGGTTGGATTGTTCCTACAGATCCCCTCTGAGGAGCTGTGGTTTGAACCATTTGGGAAAAGTTGCTCTTCCCTTGGGAAGAGGTTTGGTGAGATCTTGCTTTGGTGTCCAGGTGATAAAATTAGGTTTTCAACGCTAGGGCTGAGTTTAATAAGATGTCTGAGCACACATGGGTTTTTTTCTGGTTTTGTTTTTAAAGACCGGGGAGTCATTTGGGCTGGCTCATTGCATGACTG
The DNA here is from genome assembly GCA_013397315.1 of Donacobius atricapilla. NCBI lineage: Eukaryota > Metazoa > Chordata > Aves > Passeriformes > Mimidae > Donacobius > Donacobius atricapilla. The sequence goes on along the minus strand of WBMY01000154.1, from coordinate 762,385 downwards.
GAAGGACTAGGACCAACAGCACCAAAGCATTAAGGCAAAGAGCTGCAAAGAGCTGCAGAGCAGCAGCTGCAGCTGCTGTACCAGTCTGGGGTAGCTGGCGCCCTCTCACTTTTTGGCCTTTGGTGGTGGTGGCACATCACGTGCTGTGAGCTGGGGCTGTTAGCTCAGGAGGTGACCTGAGCAATACGGGGCAATGCAGCACTTCTCTGTGTCAGAGTTGTGAATGACCTGTTCTCCCTCGAGTGGCATCTGAGCTGCATTTAAACACAGCATAGAGCTGGGCAAATTTTCCGCCTTTCTACAGCAGATCTGGAGTGGGCAGGACTTTGAGTTAAACACACAGTCACATTTTTGCCCCTTTCGTGTCTGACCTCCCAAGACCCACCCAACAGTGCTGTTTAAATATCACTAAGGTGAACACTGCTGTTGGCTTTGGAGCTGGTGCCGGCGGAAGGCTCCTCCTCACCCCAAGCCAAGCGCTGGGGGTGCTCAGGTGAGCAACTCTTCTCACCTGCCAAGTGTGCCCACACAATGGCTGGTTGAAACTCGTGGGGAAAGCTCACATTTTCCTCTTCTGATTGCAGTCATGGATCCATCCCTTTCATGCTACTTGCCATAAACAGACATGTATTTATCCCACTCCTGTAGCTGGACCCCAGGGTGGGATGAGCGCTCCTACCTGCGTTTGGGCAGTGCCTATCTCTTGGCAAGTATTAACAGAAAATGTAGTGAAAAGAGGTGTGTTCCCAGGGCTGGGTTGGGGGCTGCGCTTCTGCGATGACAGGTTTAAAATAGATTGTTTTCTTTGGTCTCCTTCTTCCATCTCCTCTTTGAATGGCACACTTAATGCTTTTTAAAAAGAAAGCCTTGGCAGCGACCGGCTGCTCTGAGTCCAGTTCTCTATAAATATTTGATTCCGAAAGATCAATCGCATTTTATCTGTAAGTGCTTTGAGGCGGGTCTGTCAGTTCCATGGGTCTGTTCGTGCCCTAATGAGATGTCCCTGATTGCTTCCCTGAGATTTTGGTTACGACAGAAGTAATTCCAGTGCACACTCAGGGCTTCCTTGACTTGCGGCGCAGGTGGCAGAGTGCACATGGACAGCCTGGCCCACGTGAAGATCTTGGATTACTTGCAGCAGTTGCAGACAAACATGAAGCCTCCTGTATGTCTGAAGGAATGTTCATTTTGGGAGATAAATCATCCAAATCCCTGGAAACAGAGGCTGACATATAAAACCAGGGCTAGTGTGTTTTATTGAACCTCTTCTTGCCTCATCCGATCCCCAAACCAGGCATAATTGCAGATGATTGGATCTTATGGAACAGTAGTTCTACATCTGTAAACACATTTGTCTCTCCACAGCCTGTGGAGGCCACGGATGATGCCTTTTGGGACCAATTCTGGGCAGACACAGCCACTTCAGTGCAGGATGTCTTTGCCCTTGTACCAGCTGCAGAGATCCGAGCAGTGAGAGAAGAATCACCTTCAAATTTGGCAACTTTGTGTTACAAGGTAAGTTTGGTGCTGTTTTATTCCTTGAAACTGTGCTAGAAGGGGTGTCCCCGGATCAACAGCACTGTGGTTTCCACAGGATCACAGGTACCTAGTACCACACAATGTGCTTGCTTGTCCCTGTCTCCTCTTGAGGGTCATTCTCAACCTTTTCTGTCATAGGTTAGCACAGACCATAGCTGGCATTTGATCAGTTTGTTCCTCTTGTGCCCTTCCTGGGTTTCACTCTATCCTCTTGGATCTTGCCTGTTCTATAAACTGCGTCTTTCTCAGGGGACTTTGTAGCAAGGCTGCATATTTGTGATGAGGCTGAAACATCCTGTTCCTTCTCAGCACCTAATTGTACCTCACCATGCACCAGTCTGGCTCAAGCTGAGCGATCCCAGATGGATTTGCAGACTGCCACTGCACAAATGCCTGGATAAAGTTTGAGGAAGATCTTAAGGCTTTTATTCCTTCTGCAGTGATAACAGAACATTCCTGGCGCTGCTTTTGGTGTTGTAGCATCTTTGTATGGAGCACAGGGACGTAGCATTTTCTACCCTGCCAGGTTTGGCAAATTGTCAAGCGAATGAGCAACAACCTGAGACTTACTCTGCCTAGGAAAGTGCAGGTGTTAACAATGCTGATTTGAGCCATGCCAAGTAGTAGCCTTGAGTCTGTAGTTGAAACATTTGGAATGGCATTTTTCCACTTTTAAATAGTTGCTGCCATCCTGTTTTTCTTTCCTCTTCTACAATATGTGAATGAAACTTACTGAATCATAGTGAAGGTACCTCTGACTGTGAATTGTAGGCAGATGTATGTAGTGGATACTTGAGAAAAAATATGAACATGAGGAAAACTGCAATGTTTTTTTCCCTGGTATTGGCTTCTGGCGATGAGCAATTTGGGAGTAGAGAAGGGCTTAGGAGATCTGTAACCCCTTTGTGTCTTCTTTCTTCCAAAACCAAGACTAAAATATGGTCTCCTCTCCCTACTGGAAATAGGTGTGTTGGGAGGCTTTGTGACTGCAGGACTGTCTATCCATGAGCTGTAGATCTTGGGATATCAGTGTCATAAGAGCCCACAAGGCTCCAGCAGTGCTTCTGCCAATCTGAGGGCCCTGACCTGTGCTGTGTGCTGAATGCCAGTATGCCACACAATGCTGTGTGTTTGTGGAGAAATGTCATTTACAGCCATGGTAGGAGATTCAGGCTCAGTTAGTGTGTGACAGGCTGGGACAAGCAGCACTTAATACCCATTAATGCAGTGACGTAGGCTGGCAGAGTCAGTGACCCAGGCGGTCTGCCATGAAAATAAACAGGGGCACATGACCTCATGAATTAAAAAACAGCAAGGTGAATCCTTGTTAAATGCTTTGGCTTTCACTTCCCCCCTGTTTCCCCTTGGGATCAGAGAGTAAGAGCAAGTAGGTGCAGCTGTGGAGGGAAGAGGCTGCTTATTTCTATCTGTGGGTAAAACCTCCTGTCGATGCCTCCTACGGCTGTGGTTGCTGCCTGGTGAGACCCACATCTATTCTGAAAAGCCCAGTGACCCTCCACTGGCAGTTGCAGCGGCCACTGGATGGGCTGCAGTGTCTCAGCCCAGAAGCTTTTTCCAGAGCAGCAGTCCTGTTCACAGGGGCAGTGGGGAAACCTGGGCTACCACCCTCTTCTGCAGCAGGACCTTGACAGATGCTGCTGGAGGCTGTATCCCTATGCCAAACACGGGCAGCAGCTTAGCTCCCACCTCCTGAGTCAGGAGAGCTCCCTGCTGTAATCACACAGTCAGACAGTTTCTGTGTGATCATCCCCTGCCAACGTCTCACATGGTGCAGCACAGTGCTGCTGCCTTGGTCCTTCCTGCCTGGATCTCAGGTACTTGCTGCAGCTGATTAATCTCACCTGCCCTTTTCAGTGCGTGGTATCTTGGAGCAGCCCTGGAAGGAGCCTTCTGGTGCTTTGGCTGTCTGTCTCGCATGGCACCACACGTGTGCTGCATGGATTAGCCCTGGCATTTGAGGTCTCTTGCAGTGGAACAGCAGAAATTCAAGAAGGTCTGTTTAAAATCATTAACCCTGTTTTTTACAGAGTTTCAAACAGCAACGGTGCCATTAAACTGAGAGAAAATGGACTCCCAAGAACTGCTTATAAGTCTGTGTGAGGGTATCACTAGCTGGACAGACCTGCCTAGCTCTTGCTAACTTGTGCCCAGGCTAATGCTTCCTTGGGTTTGTTTCCTTCAGGCTGTGGAGAAGCTGGTGCAGGGAGCGGAGAGTGGCTGCCACACGGAGAAGGAGAGACAAATTGTCTTGAACTGCTGTCGGCTCCTCACCCGTATCCTGCCTTACATCTTCGAGGACCCAGACTGGAGAGGTTTCTTCTGGTCAACTGTCCCTGGGGCTGGCCAAGGAGGGGTCTGTGTCTTGTCACTTATTCTTCTTTCTGGAGGGTGATGGGGAGGCTGCAGTGAGGAGACACTATGTGTTTTTGGGGGCAGTTTTATTCCAGTTATTTCTATGTGCTCAGAAACTAGATGGCGCTTTCTAAATTCTTTCCCTTCCTTTGGTTCTTGCTGCATCTTCTGAATACTTCACTTGTGTATGTAGCTGTAGGAGAGCACTGATATGTGAGGAAGGGCTTCTCCAGTACAACTGGAGGTATGACTCTTAAAGAATATGAGAGCTGTACTGAAGGCTGTATGACTTTCTTAGACTGAAACATCCTTGTTCCATTAGTTACAGCTGATTTAAGTTTCAAATCAAAATGCAACAGGGTGTTGTTTGTACTAATTTTACAATGTCACATTGTAATGGGTTAAAGTTCACAACCGGGCAGAAACACCAAAAAATGTAGTGGTTTCACATTCGCTGAATTTGTTTTGTNACCCTTGCTTGAATCTGGAAAAGTCATCTCCCCGTTGTTAGTCCACAATTTAAAGGAAAAATACAGTCTGTTACCATGAATTAAGGACATTTAAAGCCCAAAACTAAGGCAACTTGTCATCTTTCTCACTTAAGAGATCACCCTTTCTTTACTGACTTTGATATCTTCATATTATCCCTTTGCCTACTTCCGATTTACTCTTTCTTCTCTCTTTGAGAAGGGGTAGAGTTTAAAGAAGGTCTCAGTCGAGGTTAAGAAAGAGTTAATGTTCTCCTGCCTGGGCCGGCAGAGGGCATCAGTAAAAAAGCCTTAAATCCACGTGGTGTAGAAAAAACTCAGGAACGGCAGCCAGGGTCTTTTTCCTTTTCCACCCCTTGGTCTTATGGGGTGGGTTTTGGCCCAGCCTGGGCTCGGAGCTGCTCTCTGGGGACCCGGGGGGCTGGGGGTGGCCGGGGCCATCGCCCTTGGCCCCTCGGCGGCGTTTACGACACTGGCTCTCACTCTCCTCCCCGGCCGCCGCGCAGACAGCCGCCTGCACGGGGGTGTGGAGCTGGGGCGAGGCCCGCGCTTCGCCTTCCCCCTCTCTGCGGCATCTGCAGAGCTCAGAGACCCGGCCTGGCTCGGCTCGGCTCAGCTCCCACAGGGCCAGCCTCGGCACGGCCGCCCCAGCCCGACCCCAGGGCCAGCGGGGCCCTGGGCCCGGGCCCCTCTGCTTCTCTGATGTTACCTCATAGCGAGTCCCTCGAAAGGGACGAGATTTCCCAAGATTCCTATATTTAAGCTGTGTGTCCCCAGGGGTGTACACTTTTTACCTGATTGGCCAATTTGGCTGTCAGTTCCAAAGCAGATCACCGATTGTTTTTTTTACCATTCATGCCAAACCAATACACACATTTAAAGTGAACAGTGCCAGAGAAGTTCTTGGCATCATGTCTCAATACCCTCTTTATGAGCTGAGTGATACAGTTTTAGCCGGGGGCCTAACCTGGGAGATGAAGCCCACAAATGAGCAAGAGTGGTTAAAGAGTGGGTCTGTTTCTGGTTCTGTCAGTGATGTACATTACCCTGGGGAGTATCTCAGCCTCCCCACATTTCTCTGTCTGGAGAGCAAGCACAATAGTGCTCAGAGGAATGGAGTGGAAGTGCTTTAGGATCTCCTACAAATAGGAGGAATAGTAGCACTGAGACCACAGCTGAGTTATACCAGGAGTGTGTATTTGCCTGCTTGCACCCTCAGCAGCTGTTATGTGCATAGAGAGCCTTCCCCTGAGTTTCTGATCTGCAGGTCAGTGTGGCTGTACTGAAGAATGTGGTTCTCCTGAGCCTGAGTGCAGTACAGTGTCTTTGGGAACAGTTATGAAGGGTTGGCAGTGGTTGTTACAGTGTAAACTGGCACCTCTTGCTGTCTCTGCCTGTGACCTCTATTCTGCTTTTTCTGAGGGCACGACAAAAGGTAGTTCTGGGTGGTGAAAAGGAAAATCTTTGCTAGTCCTGCTTTGTGATTTGTGTGATTGGGAGGGTGGTGGTTGTCCATCCTTTCATCCCTGCAGGGGCCAGGGAGTGCTGGAGAGGCTTAACAATGGAGACACTTGTTTTGGGAAAGAACATGCAGGGGTGCCTGGTGCTCTGATCCAGCCAGGCAGCTGTTACTCCTATTTTTCCACTTTGTTCAGCACCTAGAAGAGAGTTTCTCAGCCTCAGAGTGGTGGGGTCACCCCAAGGTGAACCAGCCCAGTCCACATGTGCTGTGCTGGGGAACCTTCCTGAGTGTGGGTGGAGCTGTTGTGGTTCAGTGTGCTCAGTCATTTAACCAAGTGCATTTAACCTGTAAGGCTGGGATAGCAAATACAGCCCTGAGATGTTAGGGAAACTAGGATCGCATACAATCTGGGGCAACAGCTTTGCTGTTTGGTGGCTGATTTCTCTCTGGGAACCGAAGATGATGGTAAGCCTGGACTCTTAGTAAATGTCTCTGTCATTATCCTTCACCTGCTTTATGACGTAGTGATGAATGGCAGAGCTCCCTGGAGCCATGGCTCCTCCCTCCTCTATGGGAGTCTGTATTGTGTTGAGATCTACTAGTTTGTTGTGTGTCACCATTTTGGATGTGGTGGTACCTGCAGCCTGCAGGGACATTTTTTTTCTGGCAGTCGAGATACTCTTAGCAAAAATCACTCTTGGAAAAGAAGTCCCCTTGGACCCTAATGGTTGTCATTTCACCTCTTGTATTTTTGACTGTGAGCACAAACCAGAGCATCTTTGCTGGCTCCATCCTTCCTCTCTGTGCCTGTTCTTACATCTGGGCTCTGTTTGTGGTATCCTCCCTGCTGTCATCGAGGCAGATTCAGAGCCACACAGACCATTATCTCCATAGCTGTCTGCTGTGATTGAAGAGCTGTGTGTTGTGCTCAGGCTGGCAGAGGGCTGGCTGAGGTAGATAAGCTCCTGCCATTCCTGCTCTCTGCCTTTCCCTCCAGCACCAGTGTGTGGTGGGAAGGCCTCCCAAGCAGGATGTTCTTTGACAGGCAGGATCTGGCAAGGTTTCCCGTGGCAACGGCTGCAGAGGAGTAGCCATGCATGATTAGAGAGATTTCTTTGAATGCTGCAGATGGCACAATCCTCTCTGCTGTCATGCTCGCTCTGCCGTGGCAGGCTGGGCAGCTCCTTGCCTAATGCACACAGCCTCACCCTGTTCTGTCGCCTCCAGTTCTGGGCAGCCCAAGCAGAAAGAACTTTGAGGGGTTTATACCTTATTGCTGCTTCTCCCTATTGCTGTCTCTGTGCACCAAACAAATCACCCTCCTTCATGAATGTAAAACCCTCTTCTCTGTCAATGCTTCCCTTTCCTTTTATCTTCAAGAAGCCAAGCCATGTGGCAAGGTGTACGCAGTGCTACTCTTCTTTTTCCCTCACATTTCCAGGCCTTTGTCTGCTCAGTTTGCTGTCATTAAAGAGCTTGTTCCTGTTTAGTCATCACCATCCAGGGGGAAATTTCTTTCCTGTACTGTCTGGATTTTTGTTCCTCAGTTCCTTTTGTTCCCTCCTGTTCCTCTGTAATGTCTTGCCTCCCTGTGTGTTTTGAGGGAGTGTATCTTCTTGTGCTGTGGCATACTGGTGTTACTATGTGCTCTTTGCTCACCCTGAACTGACAATGCTGTTCTGTTTGTCACTTCAGGGAGATGAAGAGGATGAAAATGCCCGGCCACTGGCTGAGTCCTTGCTCCTCGCTGTCACAGATCTGCTCTTCTGTCCCGACTTCACTGTACAGAGCCACCGGAGGAGCACAGTGGTGAGTTGAAAGTTGAATCATAAGATTATCTGCATAGAGGCAGATTAGCTGCATGGTGGGAGGGACCTGGGAGACCCCAGCAGCTTTCTGCAAGCCTGCAGGGAGGAAAATACAGGTTTGCTGAGCTTGAGCCCACAGTGAGTAACATTGATCATCATTTTGGGTTCATGGTATGTTGTTTGTACCTTCTAAAACAGATGTTCTGGAGATGAGTCTCAAATGGAGTGGCTGGCAACTACCCCCACACTACAGCTCACCCCTCAGGAAAAGATGGTTGTGCTGGTAAATGGTTGCTCTTCTGTTGTTGCCAGCAGAGCAGAGACCTTTAGCACCTTGTTCCTTTCTCTGGCCGTTTGGTGCAGTCTGGGACAAGAAACAGGTGTTTGCCTGCTCGTGTGTGCTGTGATCTGAATGAGTAGATGGCCTCTGTTGTGTCTTTCCACCTCTTCTCCCTCTTTGTATCACAGCAGCAAAGACATTTAAATATGTTCTGATCCTTATGATGACTGTTAGTACTTCAGAGGAATTTCCTGAAGAAGGGATCTCCTACTGGGTGTGCTAAGAACAGAGAACAGATTGTGGTGCATCTCCTGCCTTCTTTCTCCCTGCCAGTGACTCTTGTCTTTTCTGTAGGTTCGGTCTATAAACAAAAAATGGTGCTCTTTTTTGGGATAGGTCTGACACAAACTAAAACTGAGCATGCTAAACCATGGTGTGTTTGATGGCTGTAAAGTTCCTTGACAAATCTAAGTACTGAATTGATTGTTGGGGTTTCAGAGTAGTACAGAGTTGAAATCTGTCAGCTGGGGCTGAAGGGGCAAAGCTGGATCAGAGCTACCCATGTGCTGTTGTGTAAGTGGTGCTGAAACAGATGGACTCGCTGTCTAGTGCTGTCACCTGGGATGGATTGCACAAGTCAGGGTGACAATGGGTTTTCCTGGGAGACCCTCCTCCCACCACTTGCACCTGTGATTTTTCCCTTGGCAGCAGCCAGACTGGTTTTTCAGGGTTCTGGGCAACTGGAATTAGACACTAAGATTGTGAATGATTTATGTTCCTTGCTGCTTGGCTGCCTGTCTGCTGCCTGCAGCCTCTGTAGTCTTTGTTGAGCTGATTTTCCCACTCTGGGTTTGATCTGACTGTAGCTTAAGAGCAGAGAGATAGGTACCACCTCCTCGTTTTCATGGCAGAGCAGCATATGGCCCCAGAGATATAGGTCATGGTGGATGTTGGCTGAAGTACCACCGAGTAAAAAGGAAGAACTGTGAGGGAATAGGCAAAGGAGACACAGGACTGACCCATATTCCCACTGAAGTCAGCCCTAAAATTATGGCTGGAAATGTGGGTTCCCTCCATCATACACAGTACTTATATCTCTGTGTTTTATACCTTGCTTACAAAGGCTGAGCTCTTTGAAGACATCAGCACCTGCTTTTTCAGGCCTGGGGGGGGAGCTTCTGTACCGTCCAACTGTCTGGATGCTTCTCTGCTATTATTTCCTAGTGAGAGGGACTGAACTGCCTTGGATATACCACCATTGCTGCCAGTTCTAGCTCCTGCCTTCTGTGATTCAACCTCTTATTTCTCCCACAGGACACAGCAGAAGATATCCACTCCATTGACAGCTGTGAGTACATCTGGGAGGCGGGAGTGGGCTTTGCTCATTCTCCACAGCCCAACTACATCCATGACTTGAACAGGTAAGAACTTCTGCTAAGGCAGAATAGAAAGCAACTGGACTCAGGAGAGGGAGATCTGGGGGAGATGAGCTCTCTTTGCCTCCTCAAGTATCTGTGATTCCAAAGGAGCTTTCTGCTTGCTCCATTCCAAGATAACAGGACTGGCGACACAGAAAAAAACCCAGCTGACCTTTTGAATAACTTTTTGTAATATAAAATGGGAGTTGGACTGTCTGCACCAGGAACTGAGTAAACACTGCTGTTCTGGAAACACCAAGGACCTCTGTACTGGATTTCCTTTTTGTAAGGCAGCAATTCTGCTGAGCTTTGTGCCAGTGACAGCAGTATGGCTTAGGAAATGAAATGGGCTTAGCTGTTTCTTGGAAAGACTTTCTGGATGGGACTGAGCCTTCCTTACATGTTGTTGTGGTGATTGTGCCTCCTATGCCCAGTCCCTTCTCCTGAATGGCTAAGAAGGCCTTTACCTCTTCCAGGACAGAGCTGCTGAAGCTTCTGCTGACCTGTTTCTCTGAGGCCATGTACCTGCCTCCCTCCTCAGACAGCAGCAACACCAACCCCTGGGTACAGTTTTTCTGCTCTACGGAGAACAGGTGAGAGTAGAAGGTGGGGGCCTGGGTGCCAGGGGGAAAAATACCTTCAAATCTGTTCCGTGGAGTATTTTGGTAATGGGGAACCATAGGACTCGTTACCTCCAACATCCAGGGGCTGTTCTTTTACTTTGTACCTGTCTCATGTACACCCCATTAGTATTTCTGCTTACTGAGAGGTGTTCCTCAGCAGCAAAAGGAGAGTTCTGAGCACGGTGCTCACTGTAGTTTGCTGCAGGATTGATCCCTGCCCTGTGGGAAATGGCAGGTCCGTTCCCTGCTGTAGATCCTGTTCCCTTGGGAGGAGGATGTGGTGTTGGTGGCCGATGAATGCCGCCCTCTAGTGACATTGTACCTCTGGGACTTCAGCTCCTCAGGTGACACTCACCGTAGGGAGCACAAACCCAGCTGGAGGCTGAAGAGATATAGTTTTGTCCAGAGGCTAGAGAGCTTTGAGATCCTTTCCCATATTCACATTTTGCACAAGATTCCTCTGGGAGCCCTCGTGGCATTTTTCACCTCCCCTCCCCTCTCACCTGTAGTCCAGGAGCCCAGCTGGGAGCTGGAGTGTTGGCTCTGGGGTCTGGGCTACTCAGTCACAGACTGCTGTCACAGGTTAGAGAAAATGATTGTGGTTTTTCATGGCCCCAGACTCTTGGGGAGAGATATGCCTGTCCCTCTCCAAGGCAGTGCCTTTTATTTCCTGCTGCTGCCTTCTGAGAGCATTTCCTCCTCCTCAGACATGCACTCCCACTCTTCACCTCGCTCCTGAATGTCGTCTGTGCCTACGACCCCGTGGGTTATGGGATTCCTTACAATCACCTGCTCTTCTCTGACTACCGTGAGCCGCTGGTGGAGGAGGCGGCCCAGGTGCTGATTGTCACCTTGGACTATGACAGCTCCACCAGTTCGAGTCCCACTGTGGATGGCACAACCACTGGCACAGCCATGGATGATGTGGATGTGAGTGATACTGGAATCTCTATTTGCTGCTCTCCTGAACTCACTGGGGTCTTCTCGCACCAGCTTGTATTGAATGTTGGGCTGTAGGACCCAGCACTGCTACTCCACTTGCAGTCTGCTCTCTCTGTTCCAATCCTGCTTCAGTCCTGTAGTCACTAAAGACCTATACATGGCCAAAATACTAGATTCTTGTCACTGATTTGAATCAGGAGCATGTAAGTGAAAAGTCCCTGACTTTACTATTCCATGCATTGCTCTGTCTCCTTGCGTTTAAAGCTGGATCATGCAGAGCAGAAAGCTGAAGTGAGAGACCTTGGTGGTTATACTTCAGCTTCCTGAATACACCTTGTTGCCAGTAAGCATTTCCCTTCTTTTCTTTGAATGCAGCCTCCTGGACCAGACAATCTGTTTGTGAATTACCTTTCAAGGATACACCGGGAGGAGGTAACATGTTCCCATCCTGCACTGTGCCCTGTCTGATTTCATGCTGATTGCATTAGCCTTGGGCCCACCACAGTCTCTTTCCGGATCTGTTGGCAGGATTTCCAGTTCATCCTGAAAGGAGTGGCTCGCTTGTTATCAAACCCACTGGTCCAGACCTACCTGCCAAACTCTGCCAAGAAGATACAGTTCCATCAGGAACTCCTTGTCCTCTTCTGGAAACTCTGTGACTTCAACAAGGTTTGGATCTGCTTCTTGCTGAGCTTCACCCCAGCTTGGCTGCTGTGGCTCTGGCTGGACCAAGCCCTGATGAAGGGCTGTAGTGGATAGTTGGCAGTGGCTCTGGGGTGCTGTGGTCATGAGCCCCACTGATGCAGGAGCTGGGGGTCTGGTTGTAGGGACAGCCTGGGAGAGGGGCTGCAGCCCCTGAAGGTCTGTGCTGGAAGCAGGTTCTGCAGCAGGTATTATAACTCTACAAATAACACTGGAGTTGATGAGCTGCTGCATACACCAGCTTTTCTAATGTTCTTGAGAGATTGATTAGCTTGAGACTGCTTGTTCCAAGCCCTGTGAATGGTGTAGGGTATATGCTTATGATTGCCTGAAATCCTCCCATTTCTTCCAGAAATTCCTCTTCTTCGTGCTAAAGAGCAGCGATGTTCTGGACATTCTTGTCCCAATCTTGTATTTTCTCAATGATGCCAGAGCAGACCAGTGTAAGTTGAATATTTTCAATATTTGGAACAATTTGTGCTCGACAGTCGAGCTATAATGTTTTTGAGATGCTTCCTCCCTACCACTTGACAACATCTGGAGTGCATGTTCCTGACCTTCTACAGACATGGAGTGGAGTTGTCCAGTTAATGGGGTTTTAATGTTTTTAAGAGGCTAGAAGCAGGACACAATCTATCCTGCAATATAGGGAAGGGAGATCCTTCCTTAGTATGTGTTAACATTTTGAGTCCTCGTGTTAAAAATTGTGTCCCTGGACCAGTGAAGAGGGAAAAATGAGCAATCTGCTCTTGCCATGGGAGTAAATCAGACATAACTCCATTATTGTGTAGTGGAGAGAAGTAGTCAGATCTTCCCTACTATAATGATGGGCTTACATTAAGAATATAATGAAGAAAAGCATCCAAGACTTAGCACTGATAAGCCACAGATGTGCTTGGGAAGGACACTGGTATTGACAATGGAGGGAGCACTGTGTGGGATGTCCCTTATCAGGATGGTTTAGTCTACAGTCTTTGGTCCTGTAGTGTTTCTCCTCTCTCCTCACTGCCCCTCACAGGATTCTACTGGCCTCACTGTGACATGTTTTTCTGTTGTTTCTTTCTCTCCTTGCAGCACGAGTGGGCTTGATGCACATTGGGGTCTTTATCCTCCTGCTCCTCAGTGGAGAGCGTAACTTCGGGGTGCGACTGAACAAGCCGTATTCTGTACGAGTGCCTATGGACATCCCTGTCTTCACAGGGACACATGCAGATCTGCTCATCATAGTGAGTACAGCTCCAGCACTTCTTGGAACTGTCCCAGTTCTACAAATAATTGTCCTCCCTCAATATACTCACCCTTCCTAGACTAGAGCCCCACTGAATAGATAGGAAGTGTGTGGGATGCCCACTGTTAGCCTAAGGTGATGTGTCTGGCAGGGTGCATATGCATGAGGTGCAGTTCCATCTGCATGATATGATCCCAAAGAACAGAACTCCTCCTCTGTCATGAGGGGGTGGGTGCATGCCTTCTACTAGACTTGATTGTTGGTAGGGAAGGCAAGAGATCTGGCTCTGTCTCAGGCAACCAGAGGTGTGTGGAGCACATCTGTCAATGTGGTCAACAGTGATCCCAAGCTGAGCCCTACAGCTTTGGGTTGCTGCAAGTTTCATTGGCCTTTGTCCGTCCACAACACTATGAGCAGCTGTGTGCTTTGCAATATGAGCCTCAGGTGCTTCCCTTCTGTCATATTCTCATTTGCCAGAGAAGAATCTCTCAGCAGCTTCTGATAAATCTCCAAGAGGAGATTCCTATTAAAAGGAGTAGGAAAAAACCTGCTCACTGTAACTGCTCTTGATGCTATGTGTTTTGCTCTTGCATTCCATTAATATCAGATCTTTGTTTTAATTATGTTTAGGACTTCTCTACAGACATGCCAGCTAAAGGTGGGAAGGCCAAGATTGCTAATGTCTGAACTGGTTACAAGGCACTTGAATCTTTCCATGTCTGAAGATACAGTTAAAAATAGAACAAACATTTGAGTTAGAAGTTTGCACTAAAATTAAACGTAAAATGATTAGTTCTCTGGCATTTCAATCAGCTATCATAAGGGTTCAGAGTTGAAGTCTATTGGAGGTGAAGGTGTCTCTTACTTCCTGGTGGTTTAGTTTTGTCCCAGGCTGCCTGAACCTTGTGGAACAGCTCACAGTCAGTTTCTGTTTGCGGTGTTATAGGGCACTAATCACGTTTCCAAGGTATTCCTTGTAAATGAAAGCTTGTACTCCTGGAGTGCGAGTCTGCAGTGAGAGCAGCCTTCCCCACCTGTATAATTGTGGAGTGGGCAGGGCCCTGCCTAGGAAGGAATGGTGTCAGGAAGCAATTAGTGTGGGGGTGGCACTGGTTTTGGTTGAGAGGGTGCTTCCAGTAAGGTACTGCCTTGCTCAAGAGCTCCTTCCTTCCACAGGTCTTTCATAAGATCATCACCAGCGGGCACCAGCGACTGCAGCCCCTCTTTGACTGCCTGCTCACCATCGTTGTGAATGGTGAGCACCGTGTGGGGAGAAACCGCAGCCCACAGTGCTCTCACTCCCCTCTCCCTGTGCCCCTACCTACGTTCCTTAACACTGGCCAATGCCTGCTGCTGGAAACGCATCCCTTCCAGCCTATGCTGGAGGGGCCAGTGCAGATAAGATCTGCCTGCATGGTCAGATGGGGCAGAGGGAGGGACAGCAGAGTACTGGAGCTCCCCTGGGGCGGCAACAGGACATTTGCCAGCAAGCCTGGTGAGAGTAGTTAGCAGTACTGTCGCTTTCCAGCAGGGAGTGCCACCTCCTCACGGTGGTGGTGCTTCCCCTGCACTTAGTGAGTGCCCAGGTGGCTACAGTTGTGAAGCTTTTCAGGACACACAGCAGAGGTGCTGTTATTAGTGTAAGACTAAACAAAACCCTCTAAAAGCAGCAATGCTTCCTTTTACTAGGCAATATCTCTGTTTCATTTGCTTTGTATTTGGAAATGTTTCTGTGGAACCATTTGGCTCAGCTATTCCATGAGGCTTTCTCAGAAGTGCAAGGGTGGGAAGGTCATAAAAGCAACATTTTTAGTGATGTATTTTTGAGAATAAATACACCTTGGTTCTTTTTCTAGTTTTCATTTGTTTGCCTTCCACAGTGTCTCCATACCTGAAGTCTCTCTCCATGGTGGCTGCTAACAAGTTACTGCATCTCTTGGAGGCTTTTTCTACCACCTGGTTCCTATTCTCTGCTGTCCAGAACCACCATCTTGTTTTCTTCTTGCTGGAAGTTTTCAACAACATCATTCAGTACCAGTTTGATGGTAATAGACTGCTTTATTTAGTGGGTTTGCATTAGTTTAGTCCAAGAGAATGTCAGATGGAAGTTCAGAGGAAGTCCAAGGAGATGAGAGGAGGTAAGAAGTGTAGAAATCAGCTACATAGGACTGAGAAGCTGGGTTAGTAGATAATCAGCGTTGGGTCCTGACCCAGGCAAATTTGGTTAGAGTAAAATGAGATGGCATCTAATTATCAGCATATCCTCAGCCCTCCTGCAGAAGGTGAGATGCAGAGAGGAGAAGAAACAAAGTGAGTGTGTAACATGTAAGTTGTGACTGGCTAGCTGTTGCTGTGACACTGCTCATGTTGCTCAGCAATGTAGGTGATGGGACAAAACAACTTTAAAGTGCCTCTCAGTTCTGCTTTGGCAGGTCTCTGGGGGCTGAAGACCAAACCGCCTCATCCAAAGGAAATTCTGATATTTGCTACTTTCCAGGAAATAACTTTCCCTCTTAATAGCATGACAGTCTTTTACGTAATAAATAATAAAGTAAGGTCCCTAAACCTGGTCAAAATTTAGTGTTTTGCTGTAAACTCACAAATCAAGAATGGCCATTCTTCCCTGATGGGAATCTTGCCTGTGGCAATTACCAAATCCGAAACTATGGATGTAATTCGTGGGTGTAATTTGTGTTTTATATTAGAGGATGGTTTCATTCTGTTCTGTGCCATCTTGCAGGCAGTAAGAATTCTGGCCTTTTGGTTTTGCTATTTCAGGCCTGTGTCTCCTCAAATTAAATGCCCTGATTTGTTTTGTGAGTTCTTTTGAAGATGGAAAAATGTTGAACCTTGGCTAGTAAACTTTTCATCCAAATAAGATGCTAATACATGGTTTAAACTGTCCTGTTTGTTCTCAGCTGTTTGAATATCCCTCACCAAGCCTTTTCTTGTCAGCTTTCTAGCCTAGGAAGGATTTCACTGAATTTTCTGTATTCCTTTGTAATGGATAAGAGGATATTGAGCTCTGCTCTTTCTTCCCTGTGCCACTGCCTTTATGGGTGGGAACAGTCAGGCATTGTGTACCCAGCAAGCTATGCTGGGTTGGCAGAGCTCTTTGAGCCTTAGTTCTCTGTTCGTTTTGTTGCTGTGATTCCCAGGGAACTCCAATTTGGTCTATGCTGTTATCCGCAAGCGAAATGTCTTTCACCAGCTGGCCAACCTGCCCACAGACTCCCAGTCCATCCAGAAGGGGCTGCAGCGCAAGAAGAAAACCCCTGAACCCATTTCTCGCACCAACTCCCAGGATGGGGTCTCCATGGAAGGGTCACGTCCTGCTGCCCCTGCTGAACCAGGGACACTGAAGACCAGTCTGGTGGCTACTCCAGGTGAGCTCTAGTTTACCTTTGGGCCAGGAGAGAAGTTTGTTTTCTCTGTGAGATACGGTATGGACTCACCCTTTCACTGGGTGTGGAGAGATTAAGAGTTTACATTTGTGAATAACTTAACTGCCTTTCAGTCTGAGTTTCAGATCAGTTGGCCCAAGCTGATTACAAGCAAACTGCCTTGAGTTTCTGTCCTCTCAGACTTAGTGTCCATATGACCATTTGTCCTAATCTTGACCTGTTGCCTCAGGTTAACTCTATCCATGTGAACCTGTGTTCCTCCTCAGTGAGCATTTTTGTAGCGAAAAACTCCTTTGGGGTTGTGAAATCAAAGCTAAACCTTGCTTCTCCTGTTTAAAGGGGAGCTTTTCCACTATCAGTAGAGACACAGGATGTCTGTGCATAGTGGGGCAGAGAGGAGCTCTCTGCTTTTAAACATACTTGATTAACTTGTGTTTCTGAGCTTTTCTTGTTTCGAACACAGGGATTGACAAGCTCACAGAGAAGTCCCAGGTATCAGAGGATGGGACCATGCGTTCGCTGGAGCCTGAGGCTTCCCAGCTCTCACCAGAGCGAAACCCACCTGCAGCCTTGAGTGATGGAGAGCCCTGGAGTGGGGTAAGGCCAGACACTGGTGTGCAGGGAAGGTCTAGGTGTGAAGTGAACAAAAATTAGGGGTTAGAAGAAGAGATCTGTTGGCCCATTGAAGAAAGGCATCACACTAAAGGCAGTGTGCACACGTGCAATGTGCTGGGACACAACGTGGTTCAGAAGGGCTGTTGCATCATCTTGGGTGTTTCATGTTTGTGCTATGACACGAGCTGGGGCACTTGAGTAAGCCTTCTCCAACATGAAGACTATGACAGAGCAGTGAGTGCAGAATTGCCAGAGGATGTCAATGAAACCTCCTGATCCTGATGTTTTCAACTCAGGTTCTTACTGCTACTTCTTTTTCATCTCCCTTGGGATGGAGAGCTCTACCAGAATCTTTTAGCTAGCTGGTGCAGTGAACAATGTGTTCCCATGAAGGCTGGGCTGAGGTGCTGCCCTCAGAGTGGCTTTGAATTAATTGGAATGTACAGAATTCCCAAATACCCCAAGACCAATGTTACTTACTCTTCCTGGCCTTGCCTGGTACCAGGTGAAGGCCCGTGGCCAGTGAGACATCTTAAGCACACAGTTAATTGTGCTATCATTAAATAAGGTCTTGACTGAGAACTTGTGGAAGGTTTTCTTCTTCCAGCAGTCCATGAAACCTAATCATGGGTCTTTCCATCTGTGCCTAGCAGCTGGCTTGAGCTGTTCCCTAGCCAGAAAAGCACTGGCACAGCTCTACCCCAAGCTGGCTGTTTCTGGTTGTGAAGGTGATGAGCGAATGAGTCCATGCGTGTGGAGGTGCAGGATGGCTGTTGTAAGGAAGGGCTGTGCCCATTTGTTTTGTAGAAAAGTCCGCTCTAGGCTGTAGCAATGAATGGTCAGGAAGCATTGCTAAAGGAAAAAGCCTCTCTGTTTTCACCTTGTGCAGAAATCAACAGTGATTTTAGAGGGTTATTTCCTTCCCTCCTTCCTACCATGAATATGGAAAGCCAGCTTGAGTGTGTCATTCTTCAAGAGGCAAGAGTTATTAGGTAGGAGTTGCTGGGAGCCTACCCTTGGAAAAATGCTCTTTAAGATATTCCAGAATGGTCAGAAAAATCCCAGAGATACTCAATAGACAAAGGCTGAAAAATCTTTAGCTATTTAATCTCTGTGCCAAAAGAAAGAAGCATGCCTGAACAGTCTCTTGTCAGTCCTGTTTTAACTCTGCCACAGTGGATTGTTCCAGCAGAGTGTCAATAGTGGTGACTGGGGCCGTAACCTTCCACAGGGTCCTCCAACTCCATCAAATATTGCCACTCTCTGGGTCAGAGCACATGGGTTTGGGGAATGAAAGTCGGGTGGGTTTGACATGTTCTTGGGACAGGCTGAGCTGTCTTTCCTAGCAGTGGTCTAGAAAATATGGGGGGAATATCAGCAGAAAATGGATTGTGTTTCTTACTCTTAAGTGTAATTTGCATTTGTTTGTTTTTATTTGGTAAAAATGATCTTTATTGATAGGAGGCATCACATTCCCGGCGGGATCGAAGGCGTCTCTCTAGTGCATCCTCCAGTGGACAGTGGACTCCAACTCCTGACTGGGTAAGGGGTAAGGGCATCTGGACAGAGGAAATAAATAATGATAAAGAGTTGTGGGAGAAATGCCTCACACTCCCTGCCCCTTCCCTGCCATCAGAGGCTCTCCCAGAGCAGCATTTCCTCACAGGCACTTGAGGTCAAAGCTCCAGAACTTTAATTCAGAACTGACATCTGCAAAGAAATATTTTATTTACCTGTTTCAAACCAATGCCCCACTGGTCTCATTGGATGCCTCATAGTTCTAGTGCTCCAGGATTTACTGTATTGCTCCTGTGCACGCAGTTCACCCACCAGCTTTGCGATTATTGTAAACTTAATTTGTTGCAGAGATTGTGGAGACAGCTGTAAAAACCTGCTAATGCATTGCACCGATTTCCCTGCTGCTTTCCTACCTACAGGTGATGTCTTGGAAGTCAAAGCTTCCTCTGCAGACAATCATGCGGCTCTTACAGGTGCTGGTCCCTCAGGTGGAGAAGATCTGCATTGACAAGTAAGGAGATTTTTGGAGAGGAAGGGCTGTGTGGTGTTTAAGGAGTGATATGAGGTTGGCAGAGTTTGAATTTGGAGGGCCCCTAAGGGAAACATTGTAAAGTTTAATTGAAAGCATCCTGGGCTGAGCAGAGTTGTTACTTTCCTTGCCAAACATCTTATTTGTCTGATTGCTTCTCCACTCTGTTTACAGAGGGGAGGGGGTGTGTTCTCCTTGGCCACGGCTCAGTTTCTGTTTATTTAGGCTGATCCTTCATGCTGCAGCAGTTTTGGAGGTGTCCGTGGGACATGCTAAAGATGTTCCTGGTCTGTGTCTTGGCAGGGGTCTCACGGATGAGTCAGAGATCCTCAAGTTCCTGCAGCATGGCACCTTGGTGGGGCTGCTGCCAGTGCCTCACCCCATCCTCATCCGCAAGTACCAGGCAAACTCAGGCACTGCCATGTGGTTCCGCACCTACATGTGGGGAGTTATTTATTTGAGGTAAACCAGCTGCGTGCAGCCTGGTTTGGTCTTTTCCAGACTTTTGGGAGGCCTATAGAGAGAATTGCATGTACTCAGCCAGCCCTGGATTATCTCATATTTACAGGATAGAAAGATGGTGTTCCCTTGGAAGAAAGAGACTGGGGTGAATCAGCTGCTCCAAAAGTTTGAGTGGGTGACATGAAGGTGGTTATTCTGGGAGTGCTGCGTGTTTGGGAACTGGCAGCAGCAGGGAATAGAAAAGCTGCCCAGAGGGTCTGGTGCAAAGATTTTATGCAAAGCTCTGGCTTTGTGGGATGTTGTAGATACTGTCATCCCTGTAACGTGCATTGTCTCTCAACCAGTGATTTCCTTTTGTACAAAGCTAAAGGCACACTGTGCAGCCAGCTCCTGTAATCGTGGCTGTGAGATTTGAATTCTGTGTAACGGGGCACAGGGAGTAAAGTGGCTCTTGTCTTTCTCTCTCAGGAATGTGGATCCTCCAATCTGGTATGACACAGATGTTAAGCTGTTTGAAATTCAACGGGTCTAAAGAGAGCACTTACCTCTACTGAGAGAAATACACTGGATCTAAGGACTGCAGTGTGCTGCTTCATCACAGCTATTCCTGCATTTCACGTCCAGCTGAGAGACCAAAAGGACAATCACTTCATTTACCTCCTTGTCATTTAAAGCTTTAATCGGGACCTGCTTGGACATCCCTCCCCCCAGCTCACTTCTCTTCCCTCACCCTTCACCACAAACCTTGAGTTAAAGATATCTAAGGGATTGTCCATTGTTGTGGTTGCACTAGAAATCAGATCGTTCTTAGCTCCTCTGTTACTCTTTTTCTTCTGGATGTGGTTTGGAAACCGATCTGACCCTGTCCTTGCCCTGGTCAGAGTCAGCATTTAATTGAAAAAGACAAGCTGTAAATTTGGTGCAAAGGGAGAAACTGCTATTTCTGCAGGAGACAGGGTTTGGAAACTGCAGTTACTTCCGTGGAGCTTCATAAAGTTTCCAGGGTATCCCTTTTGGCTGCAGGTGTCTCCCTGGTGTCTCACTTGCATAGAGGGAAGTCTTTCCCACCTAAACGAAAGGAAATGATGTTGAAAGAAAACTTCGTGTCTTGGTTCTGAATCTCTCTAGTCCTTCCCTTGAAAGCTGCTTGAGAAGTTTTGTTGGTGTGTCTCAGAAGTTTTTCCTTGGCTTCCAGGCCCAGCAGCCTGTCCTTCATGGTGGGCTGTTGCAAAGGAGCCTCTTTTACTTTTGAAAGCCCTGTTTAATCCATGTGAGCACACAGGGAGGAAGGAACTGGCGCAGTGAGAGCAAGGAGAGGAGACCTGACTGTTAAACTCTTTTAAGTCTTCTCCCAGTGGCTGAAAGGACACCGTCACCTAGGTTTGAAAGGAACCATATCCTTATATCTTTGCCTGGCAGGCGGATGCAATGCAGGGAGCAGAAGGGTCTTTTGCACACTACTGTTAAGGCAAGAGTTTGAGGGAGGCACTCAGGGAAGTTGTAGGAGGAATTTGGAAGTTGTAGGAGGAAAAGCATCTCCATGTCAGTAGGGAGTGGAGAGTGCTGAGGCAAAGTTTAATTTTTCAGGGCATTTTGCTTATTGACCAAGTTATTGAATCTTGAATGTATTGGGTCCCAAGCATGCATAAATTTTGGGAAGCCAGGGTGGGAGTTGGTGGGAGATCTGCTGTTGCTGGTTTAGTTCAGCATCGTGGGGTTACACATCGGTGCATGGAGACACCCTGGGGTTTGAGTCAAATTTTATGTTCTCCTGGGAGGGGCTGCTGTCTTAGACCCGCATTGTCTTTAGACAATGAAATGTGAGGTTCTGTCATGAACTGAGACCTTTCCCTCTCCATCAAAGCATAGTCCTTGGTGCTCTTTTATTCAGGCTCTTGGGAGGGTTGCTGGCCATGAGCTGTTTGCTACAGGTTAGACCCAGTGGCATCACTGCATGGAAACAGGTCTGTCACATTAAGTGCAGGGACAGTGTGACACACACACTCTGTGACTTCTAACCCTGCTGACGTTTCACAGCTGCGGTGATAGCATGACCATTCTTTCTCAGAGAGCTGCTCCAGTGAGCTGCTGGCTCCCACTGGCCTGTAGTCAGGTGGTTTCCTCCTCTGGGCACTGAAAGAGGATGGAGTACCAGGCCAGTAGAAAGTGAAATAAAACTGGAACGGTTTTCTGAAGGATAAGAAATATGTGAAATAGAGGCTACTCCCCCACCTGTCTCCCATCTCCAACCCACTTTGCCACCCAGCACTACTCCTATCCTGACCCCACCTCTGTTCAGGTGTAAACAGAATGAGGGCTCTGTTTCACCTGGAGGATCTCTTGTATAAGAATGTGATTTGGTGGGGCCAGACTCTGTATGACACTCGCACCTCACAGCTGGAAGGGGGCCACTCGTGTCCCACGTGCTTTGCCTCTTCCCTCCCATGGATCTGCTGGTTCTCATGATCTCTTCCGTCCTCTCTATTCTGCTTTGTTTCTTTGTGAGTTCCTCTGGAAGCCTTTTTGTTTGTTTCTTGGTGTTTGGAGTCTGATCCTTGTTCCGTGGAAATCAACTTGCACTGTAAACTCTTTGCTTACTTATGGAGAGAAAGATAAAGATTAACTGAAAAATGCACTTGGGTACTTTTTTCTTTCCTTCCCCAGTGAGAGGTTTATAATCTTGATTGTATTATGTTGAGGTTATTTGTGCCACGAGGGGACCATGGTTTCCTCTGCAGATTTTTTTTTAAAATCAGAAATGAAGATTTGACTCTGGAAATTGAGCCTGAATTGTGTGGGTTTGGCCATTTCTATGTTTATAGCATGATCAAAGATCAAACAGGATCAAGTCTCCTGAGTTAGTGAACCATGTGCTAAAACCTTTGTGCAGCTAAGACCTGTAAAACAGGCACCCTGGGCCTGAGGGTTGTTAGGAAAGGATATGGAGGGCCTTGACTGTTTATCTGATCTGCAGGTGGCTGTAGTTGTGAGTTGGAGCTGGTGGGCTTCATTCCTGTCCATGCTGATCATGTCTTCAGTCATGTATTCAGTTTTCATTCCAAAGTCACCTGCTCTGTGAAAGCTCAGTAACTTAAACCACTTTTTATCCATTAAACTGGATAAAATCCACGTCATGGTTTGACCATGAAGTGCCATTCTTCTTTATCCCCAGGCTGTCAATCACTACGAAGAAGGTTTGAGGTCAGACCTTAGCATGTATGTCCTGTGGATCCCGTGGTGCAAACACTGACATGAGAATAATAATTAACTTTATTGGAGCCTAATTTATCCAGCTGTTATTTCTCATGACATATTTCTGTTGACATGGGCCCAAATACAAATACTTATTGGGCAAAGTTCATGCTCGTGCAATCAGTCTCACTTGGAGTTTTACAGAAAGGTGCTATCACTGCCTGAATGCTGAATCCTCACTGTTACTGTCTTGGGAGAGTTTGCTTTACTTGAGAATCCCAAAAAAACCCCTATAAATAGGCTTTAATCCTAAACCCACACTGATCCTGGGATTGATTTAGAGAGGAACAGAAGCAATAATGAGAATCCCTTTTGTGCCATGCTTGGGTGAGGGTCATGACAGATTTTGACTGATTATAGAGCGGGCCTGCTCTTAAATGTTGTAGAATCTTAGACTGGTTTGAGTTGGAAGGGACCATAAAGCTCATCTGTCATGGGCAGGAATTCCTTCCTCTAGGCCAGGTTGCTCAGAGCCCTGTACAACCTCTGAATTCAAGACCGATTTAAGTGACTTGACTTTGAGCCCATTGAGTGCAGAGAAGACTCAGAGATTTCACAAGACATGCAGGAAAATTCAATCTATTTCCATTCATCAGGCTCTGGATTTGGGACCCATAGTCACAAGCCCCTTGCTCTCCCTTTCAAAGCAGGCATCCCTATGGAACACATCCTAATGGGTCTTTGATCAGGCACCTCACTGCAGCTGCCTTCGTTTGTGCATGGTGACCTCAAGAAAGGTTTGTGAATGTGCAAGGCAGCAACAAGGGCCAGAGTATTGGGGTGGGGAGAGATTCACAGTGGATGCGGCAGTGGCTTGCTCGTGAGCTAATCCTGTGTGTAAGGATGGAACCCTGGCTAGTCCACACCAGTGATAATATAATTTGTGGTGTGTAAAGATCACTCACAATGCTTCCCTAGTGATTGCCACTTGAGGCTCTGGGAGTGCGTGTAGGAAGTAGTAGTGTTTATTCTCAGTAAGGCAAAGTCATGTTATAGCTTTTATTTTTTGATGGCTTTTGATTTTCTGAATTGGTGCAGGGCAGTGTGTTGCTTTTGCTGAAGGCTGCTCTTGCATTCTTTTATCTGGAAGATCTCAATAGGAGTTGGTAAAGTCCAACTTGCTGCCAAACAGCATCCACTGGCAGACTGCTGAATGCATGCATGATTTCTGAGAGCATTGAGAGTTTGTTTATGGGCTTTGAGTCTATTCTCTATGGTGGAAAAGATAATATGAAAGAACCTCTTCTGAAACTTGCGGTGATGTACAAGGAGAAGTCCAAGCAGAAGCTGGAGTAAAAAAATCTTAGAAGCTTCCATGTGCATATCTTGCATCATTATGCTTGGAGGGAGCATAATCGGGTAGCTGCTCACTGCATCTTTGTTCAGCATCACTGATTCTCCCCAGCCCCTGAGGTGGGGGTCCAGCTTGGCTCAGGCTGTCACATAGACCTCCAGGAGCCCCCCAACCGAGTGCATGCGGTAAAACACAGCCATAGGGAGTCCAAAGTTCACAATCACAAACCAGGTGGAGTAGCCGTAAAATGACCTTTCCATTCCATTCTCGAAGATGGGGTGAGCCCCAAATGTGGGCATGACCCACAGCTGCAGAGATGTGAGAGAAAGAAACAAAAGTCAGGATGACAAACCTCTACTTTCATCCTAATCTCAGCACTGGCTCAAGTGGTTGTAGGAATATTTCAGGAGTATCACAGTAATTTCCTTGCCAGGGAGGTGAAAGAAAATCTCACAGTTATGCTGTTGACTCCTTGCTGTGATTCATATCCTGTTGAATCCCTGGAAACCTAATGAGAGCCCCATTCTGCCCCAGCCTGCTTCATCTTTGTACAGGGCTTCACTGTTTCCCTGGGCAATGTGTTTTCACTGGATTAAGACTGTAGCATTGATTCAAGATCCCAGACCACAGTGTACTTTACTGGATGAGTTTCAAGCCTGGAGACTCATGTCTACAGAGATTTAATGCTGGTGCCTCACTTTTTTTTTCATTAAACACCCTTAATGAGCCTAATGGGTTTTTTTTTAGAGAGTGAAATCTTGGCAAGTAAGGATTTATTAGCTGTCTCCTCCCTGCATCCATGAAACGCAGTAAGAGAGACTCTCTAAGAGAGACTTTCTAATTATGAGGGTGGGGTATTAACAGCAAAACCGGTCTTGACTTGCCTCACCAGTAGGTTGAAACTTGGTGGGCAAAGGTTTTTTGTCTGGAATACAAGAGAAAGACAAGAGATCACATCTGTGTCACAGGTCACCGTGGCTCAGCCAGAGCGGTGACAGAGCAGAGAGCACAATACTTACTATGATGTTGCACAAAACCAAGAAGAACGAGATCTCCCTCAATACTCTTCTCTTCCAGCTCAGGTGAGAGTAGGTCTGGATGTAGGACAGGGAAGCTTTCCGGATCTCCTGTCCCAGCTCCAGCACGCTCACTCGTCTCTGGCTGTAGGCCTCACGATTCTGCTCTTCTTTAGTGTCTTCCTCCTTGCCAGGAGGTATCTGGCTGTGCTCCTGTTTGCTGCTCAGTGTGATCTCCTCTTCCCCAGGCAGCTCTGCAGCCACTGTGTGCTGCCCGGTGTGTCCAGTACGTTTGGCCTCAGTTGCTGCTACAACGCGCCGCCGGTGGAGCCCATCAATGACAAAAACATTTTGGGTGATGTTCTGAAAGATGAGGAGGACAGAATAGGACAGGGCAAGGCTGTTCAACAGGTCCCTGGGGTCCGTGGCCACGAGGGCCACAATGGAGAAGTAGGACATGCCGATTTGGCCGAGGGCTGCCCCCATCAGCAGGACCACGTCCAGGCTGCGGGTTGGGTTCTTCAGCGTGTCCAGCTCCTTTTTTTCCAAGGCATGGATGATTGTCCCGATAACGGCGCCCACACTCATCAGGGGCAGGAGCACAATGTAGTAGGAATAATAGATCACAAAGACCTGGCGGCTGGGGACCAAGCTGGTGGCCTGGATCTGGTACATCATGAAGACACAGGCCCCGATGATTACAGCACTGGTGCCCAGCAGTGGCCCAAAGACCACCCCCTGGAGCTTGAATTTGGGCTTGGTGTGTGGGATGTGGTGGTGGCTGATGTGTCTCCCCACATTCTTCCACATGACGTAGAGCACGGAGCTGCAGACCAGGCAGTACTCAGTGTTGAAGGGGTAGAGCAGGATGTAGCCCTTCTGGAAGACTTTGCAGATGGTCATGTTTGGACATGTGCACAAGGTAGTCTCATTGCCTGGAGCATGAGAAGGGGAAGGTGACAATTAAGGAGATGGCTTGGATGTCATGGCTGTCTTTGGGAGTTTCTTGTGTGCAGGCACAACATGTGTGTCTGTGCCTCAGAAACAGAGATCAGCAGGAAGTTAAATGGCTACTGCTCAGTCTTAAAGGATGTGAGGATTCAGAATAACACAGTTTATCTAATGTCTTTTCCTACCCATGGCCAACACCTTAAGTGCTGGAGGAGGGGCTCCTCTTCCTTCACAACAAAGCCTTCTCTATTTCTACCCCGGGAATATTATATTCCCCTTTGTTCCCCTATATGCTTAGAAAGAAGACCACAGCAATTACATGAGCCTCTTCTAGTCTGGCAATCTCGTACTTGCAGTTAATAGGCAAAAATGAGCAAAAATGCTAATTTATGATGGGCTTTTCCTTTCCTAGCCCTCAGTTTCAGGGTTTCATAGCAGATCCCCTCCGTCCAGGCGAAGATATTCCCTTGCCACCCATTTCCTTGAGACAACCTCCAATAACAGGGAATTTGCAGCATTTGGGGGAACTGGAGATACCTGAATCACTGAGACACAGAGGCTCCCCAGAGAAGTGCACCAGCACCAAGCCTGACAGAATTCCGGAAGTGTTTGGACAATACTCTGGGGCACATAGTGGAATACTTGGAGATGGTCTTGTACAGGGCCAAGAATTGGACTTGATCATCCTTGTGGGTCCCTTCCAGCTCAGTACATTCTGTGGTTCTGTGAAATGTTGTTTCCCTAGAAGTCACCTGTGTCAGCCTAACACCAATGGGGATGTGAAGGAGGAGCCTTGCCTGCGAACCGTTGCTCCACCTCACGAAGCTGAGACTCGATCTCCACATGCAGGGTATCGTTGGTCACGGCCAGGAGCCAGAGAAGAAGGTTGGTGGCTATGGTCAGCATCAGCCCACACCTGGGAGGAGACACAGGACTTGTACGAGGTTTGGGGATGGTTCATGGCCAGTGTGCCCTTCCCCTCTTGCTGGCCCATGCACAGATTTGAGCACACATGGGGTGCTCATGCCCGCTCTGCCTGAGGCCCGTGGGGTGTGGCTTTGCACAAGCACAGCTGAGCACATTCCCACTCTGCCAAAGGAGCAGGGCAGGCAGTGCCTGGTGAAACTGGCCTGAGACATCTCTCAGTGATAGCAATGGGGAGACCACCCTCCCCCATCCTCCAGTCTGTAAGCTGATCCCTGAGACAGGCAGCAGGGAGACGTTTGGGAGGAAGGAACAAGCTTTGCAGCACTCCAAGGCATAACAGAAAACTGAAGGGAGATGGTGAGCTCAGGTCAGTGGAGGGAGGATGAGTCTGAACAAGGCATAGTTTGGTTCTTGTGTGACCCAGAACATAGGGTCTGTGTAGGATCAGATGAACACAATTCTAGCAGGAATCATAATGGACATCACAGGCAGAAAGGAAAAGTTTCTTTAGAGCAGTAGAAGGCATTTTTTATCCTCATTTTTTACCTGGTGAAGTTGTGCTGGACTTGAATGCAGTCCTTAGAGTGATGCCACAGAAAGTAAGCCTGCAAGTGGAGAACAATAACTGTGAGCATGGTGAAGTTGGCAGCTGGCTGCACACATGGTGGAAAGGGACAGGTAGGCAAGAAGGTAGAGGTCCAAGCAGAAGCAAACCTGCCTCTCTGCAAGGGTGCAGGGACATGTGTGCACTTGCACCCCAGTGCTGAGGCAGGTGCTGGCATCCTTGGGTAAGGGCAGCATTTAGGTGTGACTGCACTGAATGCACATCCTGGAGCTCTGTGTTCCTCTGTCCTGTCCATGTGGGTATTTGCTGCTGAGGTGAGAATTAGTTTACTTTTCAAATATGGCTTTGGGTCTGTAAAGAAGAGGGTTGATGTTGATAACAAGGTGAAAATGGTGAGTAATATCTTTGTGTGCAAAGGATTTTCTTGGGCGGATGGATTGGCAAATACAAAGAGGGGCTGAGGCTCAGACTGGTGCAAAGACATCTCTGGCAAAACCTGAAATTTCCTCTCCTCTCTCCTTACTTTGCTTCAAAGCAAATTCATCTAGACCCTGTGGTCTGTCAGGTATTTCTAGGGTAATTTTTGAATCTTTCTCCCCTGTCTCTCAATGTGGCACACAAAGAGTGCAAGTAGCATTTGAAGTGGTGTGTGATGCTTTAATGCTTTCAATGCTCAGGAGAATGCCCCATGTTCATTCATTTTCCCATGTCTCCCAGCTTCCCCCAACCCTGGAGCTCCAAGGAATGGGACAGAGAGAATAAACAAGCTTCCAGAAGGGTCATGTGCGGTACCTGGGTGCAAATAAAAAGGATTCCAATGCTGGGGAACAGAATTTCCACCCTGGATTTGCAGTGGATGAGGATTGTGCTGTAGCCAATCTGAAACACATTCAGGAGGACGCTGCAACTGCCAAACAGCAGCACTGACCCTGGACAAACATCAAAGGAACAGTAAATAAACAGAGACATGTCTTTGGAGCATCTGAGCTTGGTTGGGGACAGGAGGCCTTGTGCTTCTTGGATTTATGTGGAGCTGGCAATCTTTCTCCTGAAATTCTCATTATTTTAGGAGAAGAGGACAAAGGAGAGCCTTATTCCTGAACCTGATTGTGTGCTTTGACTGGTTAAAGGTGTTAGGAAAATGTAAGGTATTTTCTTGTGCTTGGATCAAGGTGGGGGTTTTGGGCTTTTGTGTACAATCTGGAATGATGGGTAAGTTAATGGTGGGTAATGCTATCTGCCTTCTGGAGGAAACCTAAGATGACCACAGGTCTGCTAAGGCTTGTATCAGCCCCATCTGCTGGAATTGATTGATCCCTTTGATTGTTTCTTCTTTTTGCCTTGGACATGTCTCAGCAGCTTTAGGTACTCAAGTACCTTGCAGCTTCCTTCAATTGATTCTCCATGCTTAGTTAATAAGACCTAATGGCCTAATTAAAAACTGCATGATAGACCAGAGGCAGGGTTGCTGGGAGAAGAGTAATTTCTCAAAGTGGGGCAAATATTGAAGGGAAAATCTCCCAGGAAACCTGGATGTCACTGGGATGTGACTCTATGGCTAAGAATCCTTCCCTGGCAACAAAGCCGTGTATATGTTAAATGAGGATGACAGTGACATAGGGCCACTGGTCTTCTTGGAGGATAAACACAGTTATTTCTCTTCTCAATTTTCAAAGTGGTCCTGCCTAAAATCTTTCCTATACTTTTCCCACAGTGCTCAGTTGCTGTCCTGGAAAGGGGTTATGCCTGGATTGCTCTTTGAAGTTTGACTGGATGCTGAAGGGAAGCTGAGTTTCAGGCTTTCCTGGCTGCTCTAGTTCTACTTCATGGCACCCACTATGCCCATCAGCCTGACAGGAACTGGGAGATTCCCAGTGCCCTAAGTGCATATCCTATGGCATCTAGCTCTTGTAGTAACAGGGGAACAATTTCTTTGCCTTCCAAGTCTTTGGAAGAAGGCATGAGGGAAGAAATAAAAGCAGAACTTACCCCTAATCCAGATGGCTCCAGCATGGGAGTCCCGGTAGAGCACCGCATGTGGCTGCCGGCTGATGCCCAGCAGGTAGTAAATAATCCAGAACAGGCACAAGACCTTGAGGATGGAAAGCAGGATCCAGACATCTGCCAAAGTGATGGCCACCTTGTTGAAGATCATGCTGCTGATGAAGGCACTGCCCAGAAACACCACATTCATGGCCAGCAGCCCTGAGAAGAGTTGCCCAGCCTTCTGAGCTTGCTGGTCCCTCTGCTGCACTGAAGAGCAGTGACGGTACAGCCAGAACTTCTCATAGTGGATCTTGGAAGTGTCTGTTGGGGCTGATGCTGACCTGCTCTTGCAGTGATGGCAGGGCCTGGATACTTTCTTGTCAGACATGGCTCATCCGCCTGGGGGTCACTTGCTGCATTGAAAAGAGGAGAGGTTTAAAGAGGGGATGTGCTGAGATGGGAGGTTGTGTGCTCTGCTGTGAAGGCCACTTGCGTGGCCCCCCTCCTTGCTTTGGAGCTTCTCCTTCTTTCTCCAGAAGCTGGATGAAGGGGAAAAGGAGATTGGTTTTTAGCCCTGGTTAGGCATTAAAAAACTCGCAGTGGCCAGAGTCATTGCAGGGCACTGGGGAGAGGCCCTTCTGCCAAAACCTGTCCAGAGACACCAGCATTAAAGTGGATGTTTGATGTCTCTGCCCTGCCCCACCAGTACTAGGAGCTGCTGGGACCAGAGGTGCTCAAACTGTTCCTACCCTCACCTTTCACAGCTTCTCCAGCCCTGAGTTCAGGTTTTCTCCTTTCCCTTTGTTGCTGTAAGGATTAGGTGGAAATGGAGAGCAAGGTGTGACCTGCTCTGAAATTCAGAGCTGTTTGATTTTCAGTTGATGGGTCCAACTTCTTCCTCTTGTTTTTGGGCTCTGAGAGTTACACAGGTTCCTTAAATGATCACACAAATTGTGGCAGAGTTGGAGAGATTAACAAAAGGTCTCTAAAGTTTGGAATAAGCTACTGAGAGAAAATCCAAACTCCCACCCAGGCAGGCTGAGACTGGGAAATAATTCGTACTTTTTTTTCTTTATTTTTCCTCCTGTGAGGAAGCTGTGAGGACACTGACACAGAGGAGCTGGAGGGATTGGCCCAGGTTGACATTCAGAGTCTGGGAGCTTTTCCATCCATTTTTTGGGTAAAATCTTGGTAGGACTGTATTGCTTTTGAGAGGGAAATCTTGCTCACATAAAGCAATCGGGCAAGATCAGCCTCTCTATAGATTTGGTACATGGAAAGATGCTTTCATTCTAGGGCGTGGCTCTGGTTGTCGTGAAGAGTGGCTGGAGTGAAAAAAAAGCCCCCTGAGATGCATTTGAGTGGGGGGAACCTTAAACATTCTGTGATAGGTAGTCTTGGGGAGAAATTGTTTGAAGAGGGATTGAAATTTAGTGTTTCCCTTTTCTTTTGCATGTGCACAGAGGTGCTCTATCTGCCCTTGCCCCTGGGACTCTGAGGTGAGCTGATCCACTGGGTTTTGGGGCTGACAGCAGGGAAAATGGAGGATGGACCTCTCCATGGAAGGAGGAGATTAATTTGTGTGTCCCAGGATGAACCCCCAAGCCCTGAGTTCCTTAGCACTTCTCTTGGTGGAGATTGAACCTAAAATCTTCCCCCTTTTTCTCCAAAATTCTCCTAACTTGGTAGCAGAGGGGCAAACTCTCTCCTCTCTTCTAGGGCCATAATTGCTCTGCACCAAAGGGAGCTTAAAGGACATCAAATCAGCAGGAAGCCCATTCAGGTTGCACCAGGAGGTACCCAAGTGCCCAGAAAGGGCTGCACACAGAGGGACCCAAGCCCTTGACCCCGTAGCTGTGCTGTGGGGAGCAGCCAAACACAGCCCTTACCTTTCTGCAGCCTCCTGCTGCCTGAGGAGCCGGCACAGCCTTGGATGCAGCTGATCTCAAACCAGTGGCTGTAATGTCACCAGGATGCATGGGAGAATCTGACAGCCCAAGATGTAGACAGGAGCCGTCAGGGCTGCTCTTCACTAAATGCAGCCTCTGCTCCCAGCCCATTGATTTATTTTTTTTCCACCTTGTTTACTTTGTGTCTATTATTGTCATTACATTAATTACTCAGTGGGAAGCTCTCAGATCTGCCACAGGCAGCCAATGGGGAGCAGCTCCTTTATGCACCTGCTGAGTTGCCTCACACCAATGGTCTCGGTGCAGGATGTGCCAACTGGTAGAACCACAAACGGTGGTGACTAATTTGTGCCATGGCTCAGGCAGGTGTAGAGCTAATCTCCTGGCACAGGTATGTGCTGTGAGTGCTTACCCACACTGCCTTGGCCAAAATCCACCTGAGTTACCCACTCCCTTGTTTTTAGGCAGATCCTAAGATTTTTTTCCTCACATGTAGCATATCTTTTTGCTTTTATCCAGGGCATGAATCTTATCCAAAAGGTAAAGCTTGCAGTCCACCCCTGCACTGGTGCAGGAATGACCCCAGTTTGATGCCTTTCTGGCAGAAAGGTGATGCTTTTCAGGGTGATAACTACAACCTACTAATGCTGACTTCAGAGTGAGACCCACATGTGCCACCTCCACAGTCTTGGCCATGTATGGTCAGCGATGCTTTAAGTCCAAGCTGTGCTGCTCTTGATCCCTCTCCTTTTGCAGGGCAAACTGATTCTGGCTTGGGACTTTGTGATGAGCTCATGCCCCAGGTTTTGTGGCTGGCAGGAGGGATTCAGTGTTTCTGAGCTGGTGAGTTTAGAGGGTCCATCAGGAGAGGATGGACCTCTCCTTGGAAGGAGAGGACTTATCTCTGTCCCAGGATGAACCCTCAAGCCCTGAGGTCCTTACAGCTGGCAAACGCATGAGCTGGGAGTTCAGAGCCGTGAAATAATTTCCAAGAAGCTGATTAGGGGTAGGAGTGGGTGGGGGAGCAGAGGTTATCGTGTGTGGCGATGTGACGAAAGGGACGGAAAACAAGACTGAAAGGGGCCCATTTCTTCTCGGTGAGAATACCCGGTGTGTGCTGGTGCAGCCATTGTTTGATGTCTGCCAGCAAAAGGGTCATGTTTAATGTCTGACTAACCCCTTACACTGCTGTGGTGGAGCCCAGGTGCTCCAGTCTGGGCAGGCGTTCATGAATACCTATGGCTGGATTTGTTCTGCCTTCCCCCTAAGCATCAGCATTTCCAGCTCATCTGGACAGCCTGTTTGGATGTCCTTTCTCCTTGCTTTTATGTTTTGAGATCCCCTCAGTGCAATTGAGCTCTTTCAGGGGCCTGGCTCTTTTCCAGAGATCAGCAGGGAACTGGAATATCCCAAGAGCCATTTGGTGGCCTCTTTGTTGACCAGAGCCAACTATTTCTCTGCGAGGCATTAACAAACCCTTTTTTTTAGTGCTATGATCTTAAATTGGAGTGGCCACGCAGAAGTGGGAAAGGGAGGCCATGAGTCCAAATGTATCCTAAAGTTTGGCTGAAATTGGAGGTTTTTCCTTCAAAGATGGGTCTGAAATAAAATGCTGGTACTTGCTGTGCTTTAGTAGTTTTGTCAGTGGGACTGGGCATCTGTGTTGCAAAGATGAGGCATCCTTCCTAGCCTGACTTGCCCTGTCTCGGCTTTGGATCTGAAATTGAACCCAGAGGAGTTTTAAAACCCTGGGAGATGGCTTAATCCTCCTTATTTGGTCCTTAATTTGAAGAAGAGCAGCTGTTTTACTGGAATGTATTGACACAAGTTTAACTAAGTCATTAAGTAAGCAAGCACGCAGGAGAGGGGCAGTAAAGGAGAATGTGAGTCCAACTCACTGGATCAATCACAGAAATCACTCCCCTGGAGAAGCTGCCTTTACTCAGAGGTTGGGAGAAAGCTGGTAAACGTTAGGAG
The DNA here is from genome assembly GCA_013397315.1 of Donacobius atricapilla. Lineage (NCBI taxonomy): Eukaryota > Metazoa > Chordata > Aves > Passeriformes > Mimidae > Donacobius > Donacobius atricapilla. The sequence goes on along the minus strand of WBMY01000154.1, from coordinate 729,116 downwards.
TGATGTTTGCCCCTCTGCTATCAGCAATATGCTTATTAATGGTGCTATCTGTGCACTTAGCAGTGATAAAAGCCAGGCTGGGCCCAGCGGATCTGTAAACAGGGCCCAGGAGGAAGGAGCTCCGTGCCCAGCCTCTGTGTTTGCCCAAAGGCCACCTGAGGAACGCGAGGCTCTTCACATCTCCCCGGCTGGCCCACGCCCTTCCTTTGCCACTGATAACCGCAGTGGTGACGTCGCCTTGGGACTAGGAGTGAGAGACTTCTGGGGTGACTGCAAAGAGCAGCTTCATCCAGCATGGGTGAGGGTGAGTTGAGCTGCACTGCCCAGCTTTTTCCCTCCATCCTCTCTGACGATCTGATGGGTTTTGGGGGTATGGCCTGGCTCCACTTGTGTGTCTCTGTTTTCCCTGCTGTTCTTGGTACAGGTCCTTTAGACCTTCTGCCAGCACTGAGTTCCTCTTCACTGCTAAGGACCACTGGGAAATGCCTCCTCTGCCACCACCTCCTGGCCTGGTTCTCAGCACACCGCTGGAGCCAATCCTTCTCACAGGCATCTTGGGCTGCAATCCCATCCCTCATCGCAAGCCTTGTGACCTTCTCAATCCATCCACTTTCCATCTACTGCACTGACAGATAATAAACAACTTGGATTCCTCCCATCTCAGACACACCTCAGAGCAAATCACCTAGATAAGTGGTGTTTTGTTTCGTTTTTTTCCCTAATAAAACAAATCTCACCCTCAAATAACAGATGATAAGGAAGCAGAGGAGGGGATGTAAAACCCAGGTAGGGGTGGGATGATGCCTCAGGCCTGACCCTGGCTATAGCCTTCCATGGTCTTTTCTGAGCAGTGATTTCTGATCTCCTGGTCTTCATCTCTTCCCTCTCTTGCTGCTCTCCCATGCTGGCTCTGGCACCATGCCTCAAGCCAGGGTCTGAATTGAGACCTTTTTGACACTCATACAGTGTCTCAAGTCCTGCGACTGGAGCTCCTGAGGTCAACCAGTGCTGAGCTCTTAACCTGGCCAACCCCTGGGGAGTGATTTTTATTTGTGGGGTTCAGAGTTCCACCAAACCTGCAGCACAGCAGGTGCTCAAATCCCTGTGAGGCCAAGGTGGATTTTATACCAAAGTGGGTGAATCTGGAAGCCCCTGGCAGGACCTGGTGCACCCCAGGGCAGCTCTTTACTTTCCTGTAGCTCTTCATTTGCAGTTACTGCCATTTAAACAGTCACCCTGAGGCACATCTCTGTCCTGGTTCCCCATCCCTTAATGGGGATGGGATCTCTGCTCCATAAGGATGCTCTGGCAGGGGCAGTCAGCAAGATGCTGCTAGTGGCCTTGAGGCCCAGCCTTGTTCTCTGCTCTGACAGGCTCTCTGCTCACCCCTATGCTCATTTGTGTACTTCAGTTTCCCTCCTTCCATGCACGGAAGACGGAGCTACCAGCAGTGCTTTTCTGCAGGGATCTGACAAGAGGATGTGTGTACAAAGGGCCAAGCATGACCCCTTCATGTAACTTGGGTACCCTGTGTTTGTGGTGTCCTCCCCTTCCACCAAACCCTCCATGAAGAAGATATATCTTGCTCTTTAACTGGGCTGTGAGGAGCTGTCTCCCAGATCTAAAGGGGAAAGGGGCACTGATGGAGCAGTCAGCTGCATCACCTGCCAGAGGGGAATCCCAGGGAAAGGCATGGATTTGTGCACATATGACGTGGCAGTGCCTGCTCCATGGGTGTACCCGGGTTTCGGTGACATGCCTGGGAGACTGGATGTGCCAAGGGGTTGCCCAGGAACATTTGGATGATACTCCATCAGCCTTGGAGCACACCCCTTTGCACAGTAACTGACCATGAGCTGCTCCTATCCTTGAGCACACAAGAGGGTTTACATGGAGTTTTCTTTGGGTTTGGATTTTTAGGCTTCTCTTTTTTTTTTTTTTGCATTTGTGATCAGTTTCCCTCTGGCTATATATATAGCCCCCTATATTTATATATTCCTTTTTTTTATTATATATAGCTGGGGTTTACTAGCTCTTTCCCAACCTACTGCTTCTCCCAAGATATGAGTTTGTGGCTGGAGGGCAGAAGAGAAATTCAGTCCTTGGCTGGAAGCCCCTGTCATCCCTGTGCTTGCAACCTGGAGATAACTCAGGCTAGCCAGGGATCTTTGTGGAGCCTCTGCCATCCCTAGGGCATTTTGGTTTATGCCAACAGGTCTGTGGTTGGATGTTGTGGTTCCAGCTGACCCACCACCCTGGAGTGGTTGATTTGGGATTATTGCCTGTGTCAGAGCTGCTCGAGTTGTTGGGGGGCTCTCCTGACACCCATCCTGAATCTCTTTGGCCCCAGAACTGCCCCTACAATAGCAGTTAGAAGAAAAGAACAGCTCAAAGTGTGCCTTGCTTGATCCAGTGCACCTGGGAACAGGAACCAGCAAGAGCACATAGGAGGAAACCTAGTGTGCCCCCTGAGAGTAGATTGGGTGATTAAAAGTGTTTTCTGCCCCTGTGTGTGCTCAGCAGCTTGGGCTCAAACAATGTGTGGAGCTGTAAGGACTGACGTCTGCACTGTTTGCATCTCTTTTCTGACTTAATTTCAACTGCAGGAGCCACAGAATAATGAGGCTTTTGTTTTAGGAAAGGTAAAGTTTCTAGAGAAAGATTTTATCTTTACCAGATCAATGGTAAAAATAGAACCAGGCCTTTGCAGGGTCAGTCAGGCTTGGAAAGACTCCCAGGCTGGTGAGGGGAAGGATTTACCCAAGTGCAGATGCTGGATCAGTGCAGTCCTCTGAGGGCAGGGGAAATTGGGGTTTCCCCCATGTTCTACCCAGTTCAGAGAAAGGCTGCTGGCAGACAGGAACACTGGTGTCAGATCAGCCAGAGACACTTGTCCCTGCAGGTCTGGTGATCTGGGCTTGGAGGGGAAGGTGGTTAGAAACACATCAGCCTGGGCTGTGGGGTGGAAAATTGCATCACTCCATTTCAAGTACCATGATTTCTATTTATTGTTTTTTTCTTTGGTGGATGTGCACACATCCATAGGAAAAGGCTTGATGTTTTCTGCCACCTCTGCAGTGTTTTTTATTGGAACGATAAACCCTGATGGAACAATAAAGCCTTTATTACAACAGTTAAATCCTGATTTCTCAGGATGCAAACAGAGCTCAGCTGTGCCAGTTTGACATGCACTCTACTGTTCTGGCAGGGAGGGCTTTCTGAGTCTCTGCTTGGATGCTGGATACAGCAGAGGGGCTAATTTCTACCTCCTGCAGCCCAGGACTTCTGCTCTGAAAGCCCCCTCAATCATTTAGTGGTTCATGGAAAGAGCTGCAGGCATCCAGAAACCTGAGTCAGGGCCCTAGGGTCTGGGTGCAGGGCTGTGCTCTAAGCCTCAAAGCACACACAAGGCTTGAGGGTGCAGCACCAGCATCTCTTCAGGACACTGGAGATCAAATTGGCCATGGCATTGCATTGATTTCTGTGTCATAGGGTGCCTTCAGGAGTTCAGTTACAGTAAAAATCAATAAATAACTTTGTGTACAAAAATGTTCATATATTAAAAAACCCTACCATTATGTATTTAAAAACAGAAAAAAGAAAAAAGAAAGATCTCTTTATTATCCCCCAACTGCATTGCCCGCATCATCTTTATGATTCTTGAGCCCTGATTCAGGAAATCTGAGGAAAAAGTGTGCTAGGGCAATCCCATGTCAGGGCTAGCCCAGGACCACACGCACAGCTCTCCCTCCTTGGGAAGAGGCTGCAGTGATGCTTCCCTGGAGCGGAAGGCAGGGGCTGGCACGGGGAAGAGTTGAGAGGGCCCATACACATGGGCAATACAGAGAGGAAGGATTAAAACATTTCCCAAAGCCTTTGGTGGTCACCAGTTTGTTTTTCACATCTCTGCAGGGGAGTGATTTCCGACTGGCCATACCAGGAGGTGAAGTGGTTTCCCTTTCTGTCCTTCCAGGCTTGTGTCAGCCCCCTGCACTCTCCAGCTCTCTGTGTGCAGGGAGGCTTTGACTGCCCAAGGGTGCTGAGAACACTCTGGAAAGTCCATCAGTGACATGGAGTAAACAGGCTTTATAAGGAAGGTGAGTCTCTGCATCAGCCAAGGGTAATCACCATGATCCCACCCTAGATACCTTCCTTTTTTTTATCTGTTCTCTTTTATGCTTTAAGAACTTCAGACACACACAGGCACATCCACATACAAGTAGCAAAAATAAAATCTGGACTATGTTTGGATGATCTTCACGGACAGTTCATAAACACTCCAACACTGCAAGGGGACATGATTCAGGCAGTGCTGGAGACCCCTGGGAACATCTGGGCAGCCTTCCAGCCCTAGGGTAGGAAGAAGATGGATTGCTTGAGGAGGATCTCATCTTCCTTGCAAGGGATCTTTTTAGGACATAATGTAGACCTCCAGTAAACTGGCCACTGCATGCATTCGGTAGAAGATCCCAAAGGGCAGGCAAATGTCCACGATGGCCGGCCACATGGAATCGCCATAGAAGTTCAGTTCTGTGTCATTATCAAACTGTGGCCGGGCACCGAACGCTGGCATGATCCAGAGCTGTGGGAGGAAACAAGAGAACAGCACTGCAGTGAGAAAGGTGTGTGGTACTTCAGGGACCTGCAGCCACAGCTGCCAAGGAAAGGAGCAACCTCCTAGGCCATGGGTTTCAAGAAGAGATGTGCTGCCATTTCTCAAGAAAACCCAGAGTTCAACCCAGATATTTGTCACTTTACATCCTTTCTTTGGGGGGTGAAGGGAATGGTTTAATATAATTTATTGCTTTTAATAAGCTATCCCACACATCCACTAATACACAATAAAGATACTGAATACTGAAACTGATTATTCTCTTGCACCCACCTCTTGTGTCTGATATTCTGATGATAAGTCTGTTGATGTAGCCTGAAATGTCTTAACTTCGGGGCAGTTGCTGGCTTTTTTTAGGGGACAAGGGAATCGGAATTCTG
>WBMY01000154.1:664959-724103 GCA_013397315.1 Donacobius atricapilla | reverse complement strand
AAATATATATTTATAAATATAAGTATATTTATATTATTTATAAATATAACTAATGTACTTTCTGTACAGCAGAGGCACAGAAAGGACTGTTTTTCCATAGGCCACACCCTTTCCTCAACAGACTCTTCTCCCATGTGCTTGTAGCCCTCTCCTTCCCCCACAAACTCTTTTCCCTGCATGTACTCACTATGATATTGCTCAGCAGCAGGAACATGGAGATCTCCCTCAAGAACTTCCTCCTCCAGTTCATCTTCTTGGGGGCAGTGAGGGACCTCACGAGGTCAGAAGTGTGCATGGCTTCTGTGCCAGATGCTGCACTAGCGGCCAAGGTGCTGGCAGTGTCGGGCACCCTCAGGGACACTGCATTGATGTTTACAAAGGTCAGTCCGTAAAGGTCCTTCTGGTGAGACTCAAGCTTGTAGTCCTCCTTGGGGGGCTGCCGGTGGAGGCCCTCGATGATGAAGACATTCTGGAAGGTGTGCTGGGCAATCATTAAGAGGGCGTAGGTGAGGTTGAGCGCACTAATAGTGTCCCTTGGTGTACTGGCCACAATGGCCACAATGGAGTAGTAGGAAATGGCATATTGCCCCAAGGCTGCCCCCATCAGCAGGGCCACATCCAGGGTCCTGGTGGGGTTCTTGTGCCGGTCCATGTCCCTCTTGTCAAACCGGTAGATGACAGAGCCACCAATGCAGACAAGAGACATCAGGCTCAGACAAACAATGTTGAAGATGTAGTACATGGTGAGTGCTTGGCTCTTCTTGCTGGATTCAGTGCTGGAATTTACTTGCACCTCATACAGGATGAGGACTCCCAAACCACTCACAAGGATGATAAGGCCCAACATGATGCCTACAAAGAAGGTCCTTCGGAAGAGCCTGAATTTCAGGCGCTGAATGTGGTGGGAGTGGTGGTCTATGAAGCGTCCAACGTTCTTCCACATGACATAGACCATGGCAGAGGCAAAAAGACTGTATTCAATGTTAAAGGGGTACAGCCAAAAGTAGCCATTTTTGAAGATCTGGCAGATTTGGCTGTTGCAATTGCATTCTTCAACCGAGCTGCTTCTCATTCCCACTGAAACAAAACAAAATCAGACAGATGCTGTGGTATTAAAACAAGGAGCCAACACTTATCCCTAAAGAACTGGATGTTTGGGATCAGTGAAAATTAAGACAAAGAACAAAAGAATATGTGACCACTTTGAAAACAAGAACACTTCACCCTCAGCTTTCTTGCATCCAGGTTCTTTCTTAAAAAGTTAATTGTCAGGTTAAATCTTTTTCCTTTCCTTCTTCAATCCCATCCCATTCGTACAGTCTTCCACCTCTCTGACTCCTCTCTGACAGAGGTTAGGAAATGAACATCCAAACTTGGCTTTTAACAGACCAGCCTTAACAAAGGTACCTCTAGCTCTAAACAGACCTTCTGAAAAGGGATAAAATCTGACTTGCTGGGGAACAATTTCTACCTGATGGGATCTCTCCCTGGACCAGATGGCTTTGCAAAGAGGCAGTTTACCTTTCAGGAGCCACCTGAAGATTTCCTCTGTCATGTTCTTCTTCAGCTTTGAATGTGCCTTGTGGACAGACTCGTCTGTCACTGCTGACATCCACACTGCCAGGTTTGTAGTCAGCGTTAGCATCAAGCCACACCTGCAGCAGGAGGAGGAGAAGGTTTGTGACATTAAAGCAGTGGCTCTAGGCCATGTTTCTCCCATCCATGGTTCAGGTGTGCCCAGAGGGACTGTGGCATCTGCCTTAAGTGGCATGAGTATTCCAGTGTCCCCGGCTAGAAATCTTGATCCTTTCTTTGCTGTCCTCACTCTCTTCCTATTTTTAGTCCATGCTCATGAGAATTAGAAAGGCCTGATTCCCACTGTTGCTTTTGAAAGAGCTTCTCAATAGTGAATAAATTAATAGATCTGAATTGGTCTCCAGTACATCCACAGTCTTGCAAAAGTGGACAAGATCTTATTTTAGCCTGAGGCTTGCCCACTGCATAAGCATCTTCCCCAGGGAAGAAAAAGTCAACTGTGAATCATTATTTAGTGATAATTATTTATTTAATACTATCTGCTTTGAGTAATGCTTGTATTCCTGAATTGAATCCTAACCCTGATAGATCCACAGGTCATTAACCACAGCTGCTTGAACTGGAATCTAAGTTTAGCTGGAGATTGAGCAAGTTTAGTTTTGGACAGCATTAAGAGATTATCCCCTGGTTACATTTTAGCTGCGTGAGAGAGTACAGAGTGCTTGTGGGGGCCCAGGTCTGCTGGGCCAGTGGGATTCAAGGAGCAGCATGTTTACCTGGTAACATTAAGGTGCACGTGGATGCAGTCTTTGGCAGAGACCCACAGGAAATATGTCTGCAGGGAAAAGAAAAGGAGATGTTATTTCCAGCAAAACAAGAAAGCAAAGCACATCCCTCTGAAGGAGGGATCTCCCTGCAGAGCAGAGAACAAGCTGGAGCCTCTTTTGCTTGGGTCCACCTAGGCTGACCCTCTTCTGGCTGTTCTTTCTTTGCTCCCACTGCCATTGGTGTGCCCATGGCATCTATTGTTCTGTCTAAATTGTCTCTCTCTGATCTCTTCCCTCCTTGGCATTGTCCCTGAGCAGGGAGTCCTCTATGTGGGCCCTCAAACTACAGTGTAGCCCCTGCCTTGACTGTTCTTCATGGGAAAGGAAGCCTGGCTGGCTGGGGGCTGCTCAGAGTTTGTGACAAAAATGTCAGGGGATGGTAACAAGTTTAAATCACTGCCTTAGAGTGAGTTGAGTTGCCATAGATAGAAGCTGTCGTGGTTGGAGGGAGAAGATTTGGGCTGGTGCTGGCTGCGTTAAGCCCTTGCATTTGCTGTGTGGGCAGTTGAAGTAAATACAAGAGATCAGAGCTCCTTCCACTGATGCCTGTGTCTCTCTACCATTTCCCAGGACAGAGCACAACCATCTCACCTGGACAACCACAAATATTGCCTGTACAATGGGGTAGATAATTTTGATTGCAGACAGACAGCTGTAGAAGCTCGAGTAATATCCTATTTTGAACACATCCATGACAAGGCTGAAAATGGCAAATAGGATCAGGCCTCCTGTTGGGGAACAAAAATATCTGTGGTTGGACAGATGTGTGCACGCATGGGCTAATGCAGATGGATGAGAGGAAGAAGTGGAAATGTTGTCATGAAGAGGCTTTGCTTCTACTGCTGTTTTTCCTCTCCCAGCACCCAAATTATCTTGGCAGCAAAAGAATCATACAATAATTTTGGCTGGAAGTTTTTTTAAATCAGCCTGGTATGCTGGGGCTAACAGCTCTTGCAAAAGCAGTGGGAGAGATACTGGTGTAAGTTACAAAGAGCCTTTGTGGATTCAGGGAGACCTGGCAGTGAATCCAGTGCAGGGACCAGGAGCTGACCTGAAGCGGGGCATGCTGCCATGCCCTGGTCTGTCAGCAGGAAGAGAGTGTGCCCAGTTCTTTGCTGCTTCCTTTGTAATAATTGATGCTTCCACAAACTGTCCATCCCATATCTCCCCTCCAGCCCCAGCACTTACCTCTCAGCCAGATGGGCCCGGCATGGGAGTCCTTGCTGAGGATGGCACCTGGGCACCGGGAGGTGCTGGCGAGGTAGAAGATGATCCAGATGATGACAATCAACATCATGACTGTCAGCAGGAAGAAGACGTCGTAGTCATGCACGGCGATCTTCTCAAAAGCCCCACTGCTCACCAGCGTGCAGGCCAGCAGGGCCAAGTGCACGGCCAGCAAGATGGAGAACATGCGGCCTCCCTTTTTCCACACTTCCTTGGAGGCAGGAGTGGAGGGGGGCTGGTGGCTGAAAGGTGCTATCTGGCTCGAAGCCAGGCTGGCTTTGTCATCCTTGTGTCCACAGCCCATGCTGGAGTGGGGATGTCCGAGCTCGCTGTCCTTCTGCCCGGGCTCCTCGGTCATGGTTCAACCAGAGCTCTGCCTGAGGGTGAGTCCTGTTGGGAAGAGAGGCCCATGAGTGACAGGTGCACTTGGAACAGCCCAGGACTGGGCCAAAGCAGGACACGTGATGAGGAGGACAGGATGTATCACAGGAACAGGGAAGGTTGAGACAGGGAGTGCAAGAAGAGGGATGAGCTCATTTTCAAACTTTCCTTTCCTGGTTCCCTGAAGGCTTTTTTTACTTAAGATGCTCTTGCTCAGGGAGATCCCAGGTCAGTTTAATGAAGTGTGTCTAATTGGTCACACAACATTTACGTGTTTATTGATGCAAGATTTGGAAAAGCACCAAAAAGCAGTCACAGGAACAAATATCCTGGGGCAAACAGCCAGTGTAGTTTAAATTCTAAATGTCAAACGCTAAACATTCTGAGAAATTGTTATACTTCCTTGCTGAAGAACAGGCCACCGAAAGGTAAGAAATCCCCGGGAATCTTTGGACCATCACGTCATAATTTGTAGCAGTTCCTGCAGGAAGGATACAAACTACCTAACTTGTCACACCCTCTAAAGCCCCTCGCCTATGCCAAGTTTGGCATTTCGTTGATTCTCAGTGAACAGCCTGAAACAAAGTGAACTAGCTACCCAAACAAAGCCATTTCACCAACCTGTTTTGCTGCCTGGGATCCAAATATCTGCTCCTGCCAGACTGAGAAGTTTCCCTGTTGCTGCAGCTTGGTCAGTTGAAGAATTTATACTCGTTGGGACGTCCCTGTAATTTATACCATGTCTGGAGCTGACAGCAGGGCTTTGTGGGCTTCTCAGAGAAACTCATGTGATCCATTTTGTGCAATAGCTGATTTTGGGGAAGCTGGAAAGAGATGAGGAGATAAGGGTTATTTACCTAGCAAGAGCACTAGTTGACAACACTGCTAAGCATGGCATGGACTGCTCAGTCACAGGGTCATGGTCACCACAGAGCAAGGCCATCCCACCAAATCAGTCTCCCTAAATGCATGAGGTCTCTTCCCTTGAGAGGAGATGGTTTAGGTGATGAACTTATCTTTGGCAATGATTTTGTGCTTGGCTTTCTGCTTACTGGAGCACAATAAACGTTGTGCCCCACCCTGTGCTATTCAAACCAGTCCAGTCCATGCCTTGAAGGCTCTTGAGGAAAAGGAAGACATTTGCATTTGAACCTGTTCAGCGCCATGGGTAACTCAATCCTTTCCCACCCAGAGTGTCATCAACGAGGAAGGTTTAACATTAGAGAAGGGCAGGAATTAGAGACGGGAATTTGTGTTCTCCTTTGCTGACGCACTGCCTTTGATTTTTCAGGGTGGGATCACCTTTCTCTGGACCTCAGGACCTTAACTCCTCTCCTTCCAAGGAGTCGGCCAAGACCATGTCACAAACCACAGGGCAGATATGATTTAAACGTTTTTCTAGTAAGGGGACAGTTTCTGCTCAAGGTCCCTTTCACCCAGCTATGTTTTGTGGGGGACCTATAGGAGTCCCATGGCAGTTCTGGGTGGATGGGACAAATTTTAGTCCTTGAAATACCTCTTTTGGAGATGTCTCTACTACTTTCTCCCTTCAGGGCAAGCACAGGGCTGGGGCCATTTGCTGTGTGTTTTCTCAGTTCCATTCCTGCCCGCTTGTGTCCTTCTTGCCGCACTGCAGGGACAGCACCAAACTGATTTGTGTGGGATGGGGAAGGAGAGCTCAGGATCGACTATACAGCCCGGGGAGAGCTCCGTGTGTCCCTCCCATGCTGCCACCAGCCGGCTGTCACCAGCTGCACCAGGTCTGCTGTGCTGGCCCCTGCTGAGCCATAGGGATTCCTTTGGGGGTGAGTGGTTAGAATCTTCTCAGTCTGCAGCCTTTCCCAGGGGAAGCCCAGGCCTCCCAGAAGTGAATCCGAGATGATGTTTTGCAGAAGCCAGAGGTTCAGAGGCCCGTCGGGCTAAATGCACTGGTTTACCCTGCCTCCTTTGTCCTTACCAGCCAGCAATAAAGAGTGTTTACTGCCTCGGGCAATGCTCCCAGTCCCCCGCGGCAGCCACCGTACGGCACAACAAATTTAATTAGTAACAATACAAGAATCATTAAATAACGTCGATAATGAATTACAGACGTCACTGAGCTGCTTTTCACCTGCAAGGATCCCAGCAACAAAAACCTCAGTGTCTACTACATCCCATCAGGACCTGCCCAGGGAGGCTGAGCTGGTGCAAACGAACCTGTTGAGGTAAGCAAACCCCGCAGGGAGCAGACCCTGGCTCTGATGCACTTCCAGGTGTCCCCGGGCAGCCGGGACGCTGACGCCGTGTCAGTTACCCAGGGATTAATCACTGCAGCTTGCGTGGGTGCACCTGGCACTGCTTTAGGGCCACCTTCCTGTCTTGGGCCTTTTTTTTCCTTACAAAAATAAGCTGCCTTTCTCACAGTTTTAGTTCCTCTTTGCTCACTGCCTTCCAAGCCCCCCTGATGCTTACAGTCTTTCCCCATTTTTCCACTTTCCTCCCATTTCTCACCCATCTGATGGGTCTGTCTTCACCCTCTCCAAACCCTGTGCTTGTCCTAGGGTCATGGTGACACACACAGAGTCTGGCCCTGGAGAGCTGCATTCCCAGAGTCAGGACATTACAGGTAAAATGAACTAGACAGGAGCAGGAAATTCCTCCTCCATGTCGGCATGTCCCAGGGAATACAGTCCACCGCCACCGATTCACCCTTGGGTGTAATGAATTGGGACAGCTCCGTGCTTCGGTCAGCACCCAGGCTTGACTCCTTCCTTCCGACAGCAGAGGGTGCCCGGGGACCGGGAACGCTGTGCTGGAGACATTGCCTGGGGCTCTCCAGCTCCCCGAGGGCCTCGCCCAGCCGGGAATTCTGTGTCAGCATAAAAGTCACCAGAGGCCGGACACTGCACCCTCTGCACATTGTAGTGAAGCACCGAGTTACACACAGGCTTTGGGTTTTTTTTTTTAGTCTCCAGAGAGGGAAAAGAGGTGACGAAGGGAATATTTGCAGCCCTTATGAGTTTCCTTGGTTTATCAGATTCCCGTTGTGCACTTTGTTGTGCAATTCGTTAGAAAGCAGAATTCTGGAGGTATAGGCAGGATAGATGGGGGAGAGGGATGGTGACCGGGTCTGCTGTTGTCTTCCTAGTGACACTAGGGAGAGATATAAATAAATAAACAAACAAAAAAAATACATAAATAAATGTGTGTGTGTGGGGGGGAGTTTAGTGAGTAAAAGCTGAGCTGTGAACAACCCCTGGTATTACTTTTAAATCAGTCACCAAACTACTCTCAACCAACTCCACACAACAGGATTATTCATCCAGGTCCCAGCTCTGACACGACTGTGGGTAGAGGCCATGGGGGCTTGTGCTCCACTGACCCACTCTTCCTCCTCTGGCTACTGCTGCCCCTTGCTTGAGATGGGGTAGCTATGGAATAGGGGCATATTGGGCAGGATACAACCCCGCAGCCTTTCTGACACCCGAGTCTGCTTTGGGAACACGTAAACCTGGTGAATTATTGCTGTCTGACCCCGAGCTGAGCCCAACAGAGGGATGCTGCTTAACTGGTGCTTTTAATGTGCCATGGAGCTGGTGCGCGTTACGAGGAGCCGCCGGGGCCGGAGGATGTTTAGGACCCAGGGGAAGCGCTGTGGAGCCTGGCTGGCTGGGCTTGGAACGACTCCTGCCTCCCCGGCCAGGACTTCTCAGGTGTCCTGGTACACGGAGCTGTGCGAGGCGAGCGGGGCCCTTCTGGCAGCTGCCCCTGCCCCACGTCCGTGCCCATGCTCTGAACTCCCTGGGCACCCATGTGTTGGCCCGGGGACCCCTTTGCACCATGAATGACCAGTACCACCGAGCCGCCCGGGACGGCTACTTGGACCTGCTGAAGGAAGCCACCAAGAAGGACCTGAACTCGCCAGATGAGGATGGCATGACCCCGACCCTATGGGCCGCCTACCACGGCAACCTGGACGCCTTGCGCCTCATTGTCAGCAGAGGGTGAGTGTTGGCCAGGGCACGGTCCTGGTCTGCGGAACAGAGTAGCTGGGATCCCCTTCTTTCCCCTTCCCTGTTCGCAGGTCAGCGTGCCCCACAAAATTATGGCTTCTGTCCATAAGACCCCTGTTCCTGTCCTCCCTGCTGTTTTCTTTGCTTGTGGTACTTTCAATCTAATCCGACACTCCTGATAACTGCTCTGTGTTTTCCCAGCTCTTCTGACCCTGTAAGTACTCCTTGCCAGCTTGCAGCAACCTGGGTAGGGATGAGTTCCCCTTTTCAAGTGCTTTGTAATCTTTTACAGGTCCTGTAAAGATAAACACATTGTGTTGCTGACATGAAAAAACACCCTTCTAAGTGAAGAGGCAGAGAAAATAACTGCTCCCTCTCTCCCAAGAATGCTCACAGAGGGATGTGTGCAGTGCCAGCTGGCAGTGGGTGGCACTTGTCTGTTTGACCCAAAGCAGGGTCTCAGTATGTGACCCCTGGGCAGCTTGCTGTACACTTGGAGCCTGGGAAGTTCAGGTTTTCCAAAAGCAGATTTCTTTAAGCCCAATCTCCTCCCTAGGAGGGCCTGCTCCATACTGGTCTGTCTCTCTGTACTTCACCCTGGGCTGCCAAATCTTCAGAGTTTATGGCTCCCTAAACGTGGATGTGGTGGAGAGGTGGGAGTGGGATTAAGGAGACTTGTCAGACTGGAGGGATTTACACCTCGGTGTTGGGGGAACCACACAAGGTCTGTGCTAAAGCAAGATCTGCCATGCCTAGTTCCTTCTGGCGTAGTCTGTGACTCTCCAGTTCTTACTAACCCCCCAAAGACACATCCCAGTGCTTCCTTCTGCTCCAGTAGCTTTTCTGCGCACCTCATCTAAAGCCATACAAGCTGGAATGGCTTCTGCCTTGTGTTCAGAGATTGGTGGTGCTGATTTTGATTGATGTCTTTCTAATACTGAGGGATAGTACTGAGGTAAAGGGCCTGGATGGACATCACACCTCCTTGGAAGGGCTTTACTTCTCCACACTGGGCTTGGTGGGCCTGTCAGTCCCCATGCAGGGATTTTTCATCCACCCTGGGCTGTGTTAGCAGCTCTTGTACCTGACGAGCCACATCTCCACTGCACCTGTTCCTGTGCTCTTGCCATCTCCTGATACTCTGGTTTGCTTGTGTAAAACATTCAGCCAGTACCTCAGCTGTGCTCACAGGCAGGGTTCCTCCATCCATTGTTGTCCTTTCATTGTAAATAATTTCCTTTCAGATCCTGAACTGAAGGCTGTGTACGACGTGGCTTTGAGAAGTCCTTGAGCACCTGGTGCAGTAGGAGTGTGTTCAGGAAAAGATTATTTCTGAGTCTGGAAGGGAGAGAGCAAGACAGTGCTCTGAGTGGAGCATCCTGAGGTGGTCCTGGGCTGAGAGCCCTGTGATGCTTACCTGAGAGCTCTGTGACTCCCTGTGTACCTCCCAGGAAAGACTGTGCCCAGCAAAAACCTGCCCAGAGCTCCTGTCAGGACAGGAATTGCTAGCTAGGGCCAGAGAGACATGGGAGAAATGCTCAGGGGATGAGATCTTGAAGTTAATGATGATTCCAATGACTATTTGATGGCAAAAATGTCAATCTGGAAGGCCCAAGCAGTGGATGCCCCTCCAGAAAGGCAAAGCCTTTTGGACTGACTTTATAATCTCTTTATATCACTGTATCTCCTCATATTGCTCATCTCCATCACAGAGCACCCTGCAGTAACACTGCCTGCCATGCCAACCTCCATCCAAACCAGCAGTTTCTGCCTCTCCACAAAGCCCAAGGCTGCTTTTATAAAATCACATTGGATTAAAAGGTCCTTGTGGGCTCAAACTGTGTTCGAGTGCAACTTGGCTGCTGTTTAATTAACAACCTAATATACATTTGTTCCTGACAAGGAAAATAGCTTGGCAAAAGCCCAGTGCCCTTTACATGATGGATGGTGGAGCAAGGTGTGCGGCTGTGGGACTGCAGAATGTGTTTGCATTTGTGCATTCATCTCCATGTGTCAGATCCTTGCCCAAGGCCACAGAGAGAGGAAGCAAAGTGCTTGGCATGGAGGCAGGCACACCCCTGCTCCTTGGAACTGGCTTTGGGTCTGTGAGAGGCAGGAAGGCCCCAGCCTGGGGACAAGGGTGCCAGAGAGGTGGAATTGTGCAAGACCCAAGAGAGCCTGAGGGCAGACCATATAATTTTCTGCCAGTGCCCAGGATGATGTGCCACATATTTAAGCCTTGTTCAGAGATGAAACTTAATGCTGCGTTATATATTGTTACTACTACACCTGCCCTATAACTACTGTGAGGCAAGAGGGAGGACCCTTGAGTATCCCAAAATGTCAGGGAATAGCCCTCTGGCCGCTGCTGCCAAAATATTCCTCCTTTGGTTCCGAGAGACCTGCACTATGAGACCGGGGAGTGTGGGACTGTGGCATGGAGCAGTGTCTGGGGGAGTAGAGGCTTTGGGGCTGGGCTGGCTCCATGCAGGGATGGCGTGGGAGGCATCTTCAGGGTCTGAGGGGGCTGGGGAGCCGCCATCTGGGTTGCATGGGGATGTCAAAGCACAGAGGGTGATGGGGGAGTCCTGGGGCAGAAAGAAACACCAAAATCTCCTTGCCAGTGCTGGGCAGTGGCACCAGTGCCCAAACAAGCCAGGACATAGAGTGCTAGGGCCAGGCTGTTATGAAATGCCCTAGTAGGGTGACCAGAGGAACCCTGAGAGAGCAGGGCTGTGGGAGGGGGCTCCTGGGGGACAAAATCATGGCCGTAATGGTTGTGCCAGGCTGATGGACACATCTAAGCTCTGTCATCAGTGAAGGAGTGTCCTCCATATGTGTTCAGCAGACTGTGGTGTCAGGCTGAAACAAGAAGGGGGAAAGAAATCCTTTGGTAGATCCTTGAGGGAAGCTTGTTGCCTCAACCCACATGGAAGGTGTAACGAAGCTGGTGATGTGCCTGTGCCTCTGTGCTCCCTTTGCAATGGACAGAGAGAGGGTTTGGGATGGAGGGATCAGCAGTGGCTCATCCTTCTTGTTTGCCACAACAAAAAAGCCTTTTTCTTCCTCCTGGCTGGGCTCCAGTGAAGAAAACAAACTCAATTAACATGATGGCTGGGAAGAGGCAGGCAAACTGGCATTTGGCATTGCAGCTTTTCAGACAGAGTAATTCTTCAGTGTGGTTCATTAGGCACTGCTGTGGCAGTGGTGGGCACCAGTCCAGCTCCAGTTATAGGCAGGTCTGGGGGCCTCGGCTGGGATCAGCCAGGATTTCCTTAGAGCACACAGCAGGAGAAATGAGGATGTGTCTGCAGGTCCTCAGTCAGCTTTGTCACCCAGCAGAGCTGGTCCTCATTTTCCCTTCTTACAAAAACGGGGGGCACAGATGCATTGGATGTCAGTGGCAGAGGGAATAAGTGGCTCAGCTGTGGTTTGGGGGTGACGGTAGCTCCTGACATCAGCCAGGCTGCTCAAGGGCATCATGTCACCCCAGCCAAGGCAGGGTTGCAGTGGAGGTTGCAGCAAAGGCACGTGAAGGTGATGTGCATCCTTCGCACGCCACAGGGCTGGAGGCCATGTGGGAGCTGGGGCAGCCTGGCCGTGTTGGTGGGGACCTTCCCTGGGTGATGACCTGCCGGGAAGGTGAAGGAGCAGGGTGGGGCACTGTTGCAGCTTCGTGGCTTCCGGCACCTGAGCTGTCTGCTGGGAATGAGGGTAAGCCCTGGGCATGGCGAGGTGCTGAACCAGGAGACATGGCCCCGGGCACTGCCCCAGTCACCTGGCACAGGAACTGCCAGCCCAGCTTTCTGCTGAGACAATAGGCAGAGAGCCCTGGCATGACCCTCATCTACAGCATCTCTGCTGGATTTCTGGGAATCTGAACCTGGAGGACAGCTGAATCCTTGGGCTACCACCACCTGGGGAAAATTTGGTATACAGGATCCAAAGCTCTCCTCCGAGCCCAAAATCTCATGTTTTCTGCTCTTTCCTAGGCTTTGCTTGGGTCATTGCCCTGACTGACTATGCTGAAGGTAGTGAGGATTGTTCCTCAAGCCATATGGGGTTTTTTTTTCACTCTTCCTCTCTCCAAAACCATTTTATGGGAGCAGAGACACTCTGCACCCAGTTGGCTCCTGGTCTGAGGGCCCGATTCCTCACATACACCCATGAGCCAAAGATGAGCCAGCCCTTTGCTATCGGAGGAACTTCACACATGCAGCCAGGGAAGAACATATGTAAGTGCCACTGGATTTCCCAGCTAATTGGGATCCTATGGGAGAAGCAGAGGGGGAAAACCAGCAGGAAGGGAGTGAGCGTGCTTGTCATGGTGCAAACACAGTGACTCAAGAGATGCACATGTCCACCTAAGGGGCCCAATTAAGAGTGTTTTAATAATGATTATTACAGGAGTTGACTAAGCGCTCAAAAATGCTTTGAAGCTGAGAAGTGCTGCACTTTACACCTGTTATTAAAATATGTTCCCGCTTAGTGGACCCTGCAGTCAGCATCTCCTCATGTGCAGCGCCCCGGAGGTGAAGTTTTGCTCAGACAGACACCTGCCAGAGGGAGGACCTCATGTTTATTATCTGAGTTGAATCAAACATCTCTGCTTTGCAAGTCACCATTCTTCTTTCCGTCTGATGCATTTTCAGTGCCTGCGGCAGACATTTATAGGGCAGAAGGCCTGAGATATCTAATTTTGCTCTAATACTTTTGTTTCTAGACAGTGGAAATAACCAGAGAAAACTGGTTTTGATGTTCTTTCCCCTCACTCTCTGAGGAAAGTAGACCTTCACATATGAAACCTCCATGACCTCCCTGGGCTTTGCCCTCTGCCCCCTGAACCAGACAAGACCTGAGAATAGGCTCCAAAAGGTACTTGATGGATTGAGCATCCACACACTTGGTTTAGGGAGCAAAACTGTTTCCAGTGAGTCCACTTCTCAGTCACTGTCCACATCATGACTCCACATACACATTGGGACCATCAGGGTGCCCTGGCTCACCTGCCCACACCTGCCAGGCACACAAGTGCCCTTTCAGAGCACACAAAACAAACGAACAGCCCTTCACACACCGGAGTCTCTCCAGCGGCACCAGCAGTTCCATGTGGAACAGGTTCACTGGCTCTTTAAATCCAGCTCCATCAATAATTTACCCCTCTCTTGCAATTCATCAAATATTTATCCTCTCCATCCATTTCCCAGCCTGGACATGTCACTATGAGGGTAGAGGCAAGGGCTGGGGAGTTACTGCTCCTGGAAACTCGGCATTGCCAGATCTCTTCTCTCCTTTTCTTGGCTTCATGGCTCGTCAACCCTGTGATCTCCTGCCTTCACTCTCCTCATCACGCATTTTTGAAACCTTTTTCTCCTTCTATGAGAGGTATCAAAGGCTCTGGCTCAGAAGTCCTGAAGTGTTTGTGGGGTTTTTTTTGCCTTACAGAGTTTCAAACCTTTTGATTAACTTACTGAATTTGCCAATGAGCTCAAGATTGTACTTACTATGTTTCTGTAAATTTAGTGAAAACATGGTTTTTATGGAGTTGCTGTTCATGCTCCCACATAGAAAGCTGAGTGCACCTCATAGCAGCTTTCAGGGAGTGAAGTTATGAAGTTCATGCTCTGGGTGCAAATAATCTCCAGCTTAACCTCTGGACAGGCTTTATTGCTTCTTTAAAGCCTGAGGATTGCAAACTTGGCATTACACTGACTGGGCAGTTTCTCTCTGTCTCTGCTGCCCCTTGGACGGTGTTCCAAGCAGGCAGTGGGGTCCCTGCGTGGGGATGAATGTGCTGGATGAGGCTGTTTCTGAGGTTTGTGCATTGGCACAAAGTGATGAAGATGCAAAGCAGCAGGGCAAAGAAGTCCATCTGCTCCAGTGATCTCCTGCTGTTTCCCTGGAGAAGTTTTTGGATTCTTTGAAGTCAGACAAGCCATAGCTCAGAACACATGGGATTTGGGATAGGGTTCTTGGCTCTGCTGCTCCTAGCTCTTGACAGCGCAGGCCCTAAAGCAGCAAGGAGTTAAGCAATCCTTGCTGAAGGTCTCAAGCGTGTATTTAAGGAGTTGGACATGCTGATCCTTGATGGGTCACTTTCAACACTATATTCTATGATTTGCTTTCTGCACTGCTGGTGCCACCATGGATTGGAGCTGAGGTCTGTGTAGAGGAGGAACAGCTCTGGGTTCCTCTGGAGCTCACTGAAAGGGTAGTGTGGGAGCAGGCAGGAGCTGTGCTGAGCCGGAGCTCTGCCAGAGCCCTGCTGCCCACGAGGAGTTGCTCCTGAGGGTGGTGCAGCTACCCAGCCCTAATAAAAGGCTTTGCCATATCCATGTGCATGGAGGGAGAGCGCCCTGTTGACAGATACTGCTGCTGGCTGAATATCATTAGCACATGCGCTCGGGGGAGGGCTGGTGCCAGCAAGGGTGTGAACTCACTTGTTTCACCTGAGCACAAATACAGAGGAACGTCAGGGGGACAGACTTCCTTTGAATCCTAGGTTTGTGTTTGTCATGGCACAGGAGGCAGGAGAGGCAGGCAAGTAGTTGTGTCCTGCCAGCAGCTTGCTGGGGCAGGGGCTGGCATGGTGCAGATGGCACTGCTACTGGCAGTGTCCAGCTCTTGAGGAATGCAGAAACCTAATCTCCAGTTTAGAGAAACTGGATTCTCAGGATGTGCTAATACCATCGTGCTTCCAGCCCAGCTATTGAGACCAAGCATGGTACAGCAAAATCCCCCACAAAACCCCAATGCTGAGGCCAGTGACAGCATGACCAATGACTCTTACTCTCTCCTGCCAACATTCCCCTTTGTGCCACAGATTTCCCCAGGTGCCAAGGAACAGGTGCCTGGGAAGGTATGGAAGCTGGGGGGTTTCAGAACCATTGCTGAGGATGGTTGTTTCATGGTGGGATCCCGAGGTGTCCAACCCAGGATGTGGCACAGAGAGAGGCATTTTGGCATGCCCCCCCCAAGTCTGAATGAAGTCAAGATCTGAAGGCAGAATCTGACTAGAATTTAATGGGATATTTGAGATTTGAAATTTTATAACAAGCTTAATTTCTAGGCTGGAATCAGACCCGTATCTTAGTTCTGGGCTATTCAGAACCTGGCTTGTCTTTCTCCAGAACTTGGTTTGATGTGGGAACACATTTTTCATGAGACTTAAATTCAAGTCACATTGCCACAGACTTGCATGTGTGGCGCGTGATTCCACATCAGTAGTACACCCCTCCAGAAGACCCCTAAGTTGCAGGATAGCTTGATATTTCAAGGACTTAACAGTTCATGGTGCTGATTTGCCCTGCCCAGCTGGGAATATCTCAGTGGAGTCTGTCATCAATCCCTGCATTCTAACCAGCTGTTTTTCTTGCTGCCTAGGGGTGATCCAGACAAATGTGACATCTGGGGGAACACCCCCCTCCACCTGGCAGCAGCCAACGGCCACCTGAACTGCCTCTCCTTCCTCATCTCCTTTGGGGCCAACATCTGGTGCCTGGACAATGACTACCACACCCCACTGGACATGGCAGCCATGAAGGGGCACATGGAGTGTGTGCGGTACCTGGACTCAATTGCTGCCAAGCAGAGCAGCCTCAACCCCAAACTGGTGGGCAAACTGAAGGACAAGGCCTTTCGGGATGCAGAGCGGAGGATTAAGGACTGCGTGAAGCTGCAGAAGAAGCACCACGAAAGGATGGAGAAACGGTACAGAAAGGAGATGTCAGATAATTCAGATACCATGAGCTTTTCCAGCTATTCAAGCAGCACCTTAAGCAAGAAGTTCCAGCACATGTCTATGGTGACTTCCTTGCCATACTCACAAGCCACCATCCATGGCACAGCCAAGGGAAAGACGAAAATACAAAAGAAATTAGAGAAGAAGAAGCAGATGGATGGGACATTCAAGATCTATGAGGATGGCAGGAAAAGCGTGCGGTCTCTATCCGGCCTGCAGCTGGGCAATGACGTCATGTTTGTGAAGCAGGGCACGTATGCCAGCCCCAAGGAGTGGACTCGCCGCAATATCCGAGACATGTTTCTCACGGATGATGACACTGTCTCCCGTGCCATAAGTGACCCAGGTTTGCACATGGACTCGGCCCACTCGGAGGTCAGCACAGACTCCGGACATGACTCCTTGTTCAACCGCCCCGGGCTGGGCACCATGGTGTTCCGGCGCAACTATGTCAGCAGCGGACTCTTTGGGATTGGCCGGGAGGATGGGGGTGCGCTGGGGGAGGACAGTGCCGATGGGATGGGCGTCAAACTGCGGAGCCGCCTGCAGCGCTCGCCAAGTCTCAACGACAGCATTGGCAGTGCCAACAGCCTGCAGGAGAGGAACGCGGAGGAGCTGCCCTGGGATGAGGTGGAGCTGGGCTTAGACGATGACGATGAACCGGACACCAGCCCCTTGGAAACTTTTCTGGCTTCCCTGCACATGTTTGAGTTCATCTCTATCCTGAAGAAGGAAAAGATTGACTTGGAAGCCCTCATGCTGTGTTCAGATAATGACCTGAAGAGCATCAATATCCCATTGGGCCCCAGGAAAAAGATTGTGGATGCCATCCAGAGGAGACGACAAACACTGGAGAAGCCAGATGTCATTGTAGACACTGAACTGTAAGTAGGAGGTGCGATGTCTGAGAGGGTAAACCCTTCAGCAGATGGAGATGTGGATAATGTAAGGTCTTATTTTCAACCTGCTTTGGAAGAGTAAGAGTCCAGGTAACCTCAGCACTTCTGTGTGTGGGCAAATTCCTGCTCGTGTGGAAAGGATGAGAGTTTGGAGAGGTGGCAGTAGAGTTAGTTCATTACTCAACAACCTTAATGTAACTAGGCAGGACGTGAAGACCTTGTTTCATTTCATAACCCATCTGAATGCAGACTGCTCTGTGGTCTGATGCTTCTCAGTCCATGCAGCTGAGATTTTCAGCCACATTCAGGCTTGTCTTGACTCTTCACCTTTTGAAGACATTAGGAAATCAACCGCAATTCCCAGTGGGAGCAGGCTGACGGCAGTGCCCAGTGGCATTGGGAATCCTTCTCCAAATGCTTGAGATCTTACTCAGGTCTCTGGAGATTGCATATCTGGGTTGGAGTTGTTGCTGTTTTATGAGGTTTCCAGGGTTTGGTAGGGTTAAAGGACTGTGAACCTGTCAGAGAGGTGAAGGGAAGGCCACATCCTCTGACACCCCAATTCACTGTGTTGTTTGGGCTTCTCAGCCTTCAGAAATCTGTGTGCTGCTTTTACAGCCTTTCAGTACAGCTTGTTCTTGGGTCCTCAGGGTGCTGATAGAGTTTTCTCTTTCCCTTTGCAGATAGCAGCAGCATTTTTTTTTTCAATGCTCAAGAAACAAACCCAGTTCTAAGTTGCCAGAAAACACAAGCCAGAGACTCCCTTCCTGGGGCAGCTGAAAGCTACAGCCATCCCCACCAGTCCCATGGGACTGGTCCCTTGCTCTGCTCCCTGTCTGTGCAATGCTCCCACGTGGTTCCTGGCATGGAAGAACAACAACCAAGATTGGACCAGGCAGCTCCAACCTGCCAGCCTTCAAGGGACCATGGTCTCCCACTCGCTAGAGGAAGGAGTGAGCTGCACAGATGGCTGGGACGCTGCTGTCACAGGCAGTGAGACCACACCAAGCCATGAATAGAAGGAGATAACATGATATTTTCAAAGGGACACAAAATAAATAATTACAATCCATTCTTCCCTGATCAAGTGGTTGTTTTGGGGTTTGGGCTTGAGGAGCAGAAGGTTCAGGAATTCTGCTCTCTCTCCTGGTTCTCAGTTGGTGAGAAGCATCATCTTGTTTGGTGCTATGTTTCTGGAAGGGAGTTCTGATGGCCGTGGTCCTAGTTTGAGATGTGTCAGCCCTGACTTTGGCCAGCTGGTGCCCAGCAAGTCTGTGAGTCTGGTCTATGCTGTCTTGAGGACAAAATCCAGAATGAAGATGATGCTTTGAACATGTTGGTAGTTACCTTCCAGTTCAAATGGTCATTTCACAGATGCAGTGTTTCTGTCCCATCTCTCCAGGGCACTGACCTGTGTCAGCTGTTTGTGAGCAAAGGACCTTGTCTCTGGAATCCAGCTATTTCCCAGGGCTGAGCACAGCAGCAGGCTGCAGCCCAGAGCCTCTTTTGAGCATCCCTGATGCATCAGTGCTCAAAGCACAGCTCTGAACTGCAGTGTCAGGTGTTTCCAGACCCATCTCACTGACCAGTGCACTCCCAGCTCCACTATGCCGTTTTGTATGTGATCTATGAATGGCGCCTGGGTTGCAGGAGTTTCTGGGATGCAGCAGCAGGATGAGCAGTGACATATCCTATTGAGGGAGAGTCAGCAGCCTGTGTCATGGGGTGTTGGCAAAGTGCCTGTTCAGGCTGCGAGATCAGAAAAATGGTGCACACGTTACTGGCATTGCTTATCCACTTTATCTCAGGGATGATATAAGGAATTATATTTTCCTTATTATATAATAAGGAATGATCTGTGTGTGCTCATCCCAGGCCAGGCTGGGATTTGGACCACTCTTAGTCCCTTCGGAGCTGCAGAGGCTGTGGTTATGCTGGTTGGAAGATGGGGATTTGTTTGATGTGAAGTAGATGTGCTGCTCCCTGCCTGTGCTTGCCCTGGGTATGTGGGTGTAGGGGAGGAAAATTACTCCTTGCAAGTTAGAAATACACAGGTGTTTCTCTGCCCTGCTGCTCCCTGAGCAGCTGAATCCCCACCAGGAGAGTGTGGAGTCCTAGCCTTGTGCCCTGCACACCTAAACACCATCACTGCACTGAGTGTCTGAGATCTTTCTGCAGAGATGTAAACTGATTAGTTTATTTTAAGCATTTTTTAGGACCTAACAGTGCATTTATATTTGAAATTACAAGTTCTGAATAACTCAATATACAGGCAAAAGGGTGAGCGATCAGATGTGCTGAGTCAGTGAGTTCTCCAAGAAGGCTGCACTACCCCAGCCCCAGCGCTGTTTTCTTTGGTCCCTTTCCAAAGCCCAGGGCTGGTGTCCCAACAGGGAGAGCAATGGCTTTGCTGATGTCACAGCTCCCTCTGCTGGGACCGGGTCTGGGAGAGCCGGATAGGACCCACAGCTGACTGGGATCCACTCCTGCCAGCAGGACCAGCACCCTCAGGCCCGTTTTCAGGTAAGGCTGTGATCACAAAATTCACCCTCTTCCTCATGAACATGCAAACCACATCCAAGACCTCTGCCCTTTCTCTGGATAACTGCCAGAGCACCAGCTGCCCACCATGAACTAGTCCCCAGCCCAAATTTCTCCAGGGATGGATTGTGCCTTTGGGTCTGTGATGGGTGCAGGAGGGGAGTGATTTGGCATGGCTCACTCCAGTGCAACTGGGAACCAGTTTATCCTGGCAGATGACAAAGAGAAGTGGATCTATTGGCTTGGCACCCACTGGAGACTTTAGCAGGCCAGGCATTGGGATGTGGAGGGTATTTCAGAGCTCTAGGCACCTGGGGTGTGCACAATCCATGACTTTTGCTGTTTAGCTTAGGAGCACCCAGGCAGTTGCTGATGTTGAGCTGATGCTGACAGAGATCCTTTTTCCCAACTTGTCTTTCCCTCAAATAGCCAGTGAAAGGTTTGGTCTAATGGCAGTACCCAAGTGCCATGGGACATGTCCCTGCATAGCTAAGACCAAGCGCAGAAATGCCACTTGGGATCACCAAGCCCTGAGATCAATGTAGTCACCTCTGTGATGCAGGGAGAGACCAAAACTGAGCTGTGGCATCAAATGCAGTGTGGCAGAGCCCTAGAGATGGGCTCAGTGGGATGAAGAGGGTGGTCTGTGGACATGGGGTAGCTGTAATTGGCACCAAAAGCCCCAGAACAAGCACTTGCATTTGGATCTCATGTGTGTTCCTTGTCTTGAGGCTTGGTCCATGGTTTCCAACCAGGTTTGTCCCACAGAGTGTGGGGTCACAGCCCTTTCGGGACACAACATTCAAAGCCCTGGCCAATGATGTTTGCTGTACTCCACACCCCCCCACCCCCCCCCACCCCATGCAGCTGGGTTGCTGCATCCTACCGGGCTCATAATGGAGCCAGGCTCCTCTTGCCCTGGGCATGAGACAGGAATGTGGCTATCCCCAGGTTCTCAGAGCTCAGATGCCCTGTGGCTGCTCTGCCCATCGGAGCTTCCATGGGTAAATTTCACAGTGCTTATTACCCTCCACGACTGAGAACAACAAGCTCCTTTCGGAGAGGGCGCTTGTGAAAGCAGGGTGGAGGCCAGGGCTGGCACACCCCAGAGAACACCCTTAAATACCCTCCCAAACAGAAACCCATCCAGGCAGCAGGTTTCCCTGACCTGCTGCTGCCAACGAGCAAACACCATCCCCTGTCCCTGCCGGTGGCACCAGAGCAGTCAGACCAGGGCAGGTCCTGCAGTGGATGGCAACATGTCCCCCCATCAGGGTACCAGTGATCCTGGGGATGGTTGTCCTGTAATGCCCCAAGTCACAAATCCCAAACTGCCCTGTGCCTGTGTTAAGTGGGGTTCCCAGCAAAACCAGTCCCCTGGGTTTAGCTTGGACACGTTTCCTTGTGCCTGACAGTGCAGGAGGTGGTGTGTAGGGAATGGAGAAAGGCCAATGGGCCATGCCAGTGATCCAGCCATGGCATGGACACTCCATCTTTGAGCTGGACAGCCACAGCTTCTCCACTGAAGGAGCATTGCTCACAAAAGTGATGCTGATACCCAGGCCCTGCCTTTATCCCCAGGCAGCTGCTGCAAGGGGGCATGTATTGGGACTCATTAGCACTCAGATGCTCCAGACTACAGTCTGGAGTGGGGAGAGAGCAGGGGAGGTTTTTGGGGGTGACTGAGGTCATACAGTGGTGGTGTTGGTGTTGGAGATGTGAGTTTGCAGGCACCATTCTTGCTCGGCTGCTGGGTACCACTGCTGGCCCATGGGGATGTGGCTGCTTTCCCAGGCTTCTGGCAGCACCAGGTTCTTGGCAGCTGCCCTTGGATGGAATGTGTGCTCAGCCTTGCCATGTGGGACTGACATGGGAACTGAGAAAGGACACTGACCACAGGACACCAGGTAGGACACACAGGACACTAAATAGGTCCTACAGGCAGAGAGGACCAGGGGAAGGCATTTTCCTTGGGCTGGAGCATCTTGTCCTCAGCCCTGCCTGGTGCTCCTCTTCCCCAGGCTCGCCTGGAGTTGGTGACAGCCATGGTGCCCGCACCAGAGGGTGACTCTGGGGTCCAGGACCTGCCAGGCCAGTGTGGGCCACTTCACCCCACTTGCTTAACTATTTCCTGCCCATCCCACCAGGGCTTCACTTCCTGGCCCAGCAGCTGAGTAATGCATGGCTGCAGAGAGGTGCATGGCCAGGATGGAGGCAAGAGGATTGTTGCAGTGCACCCCCAGCATGCTCTGGCTTTGCCATGCCATGCATGGTGTTCCCCTGGCAGCCCATCACAGGGATGGATGTGGCCCTGACACGGCCTGGGTTGGATGCAGCACCTCACAGGGGCCTTGCAACTGCTATTCCCAAAACCAAAGTGCCCCAAAAGGCAGGAGCATGGACACAACTCAGCATGTCTTCCCAGTGACACAGTTGCTGAATGGGTTGGGAAGGTGGAGAAGTTCTGACTTCAGATACTGAAGATATATTTGGACCTCCATCTGCTCATGTGCCCATGCCATAGGCAATTTGTTACACAGAAAAGGAGTTAGAAAGTGATTTTAATGAGAATACAATGACTGTGCTCACAGGCACAAGACATAGCCACATGCACACAATGACCAGCCCGGTTTTCCACACAACCCTCAGCCTTTATGCCCTTATCTGTTTTCCCATATTTGTTCCTCTCCCAAACACCTTGATCCCTCATTTTCCACCTCTGGTTCATTACACAAGCATTCCCTAGTAAGTAATCCCAAAATGTTCTTCCCACCACTACACAATGAATCTCACCCCCCTAAGCTTTGACACCTCCCCTCCAGTCTTTTATCTTGTCATATAACAGGGCAAATAATTTTCTACATTTGCAATTCTTGAATTTTCTACTTAATGCAATTCATAAGTACCAGCAAAATATCCAGATGCCATGGATTCTGACACCAGTTTTCTCAGGGCTGGAGTGAGCTCCCTGGTACCCATTGTCCTGGTACCCATCTTCCTGGCTTGCTCCCAAGAAGGAGCACAGGGACATACCTGCAGATGGCACTGAGCATCCCAGGGGAGAGCCAGGGCAGAGAAAGGTGTGAAGCATCACCAGTGCCCTGGGCCCACTCTGGATCCATCCTAATGGGCACTGACAGTACTGCTGGGAAAAAAGTATGCTTGGAGCACAGGCACCATCTGATCATCCCAGGTCATCATCCCAAGTCATCATCATGCCCAGCTGCTGAACATCCCTGGTCTCCTGACACCCAGGCTCCGGCACAGCCCTGAAACCAGCAGTGAGGATGGGCTCACAGAAACACTGCTGCAGGGAAATTGAAACTGGGGAACTACTTTAGGAGGACTTGACTGGAGCCCAGTGATGGAACTGGCTCTGTGCCATTCCACATGCTGGGGTGAGAACACTGAGCACTCAGGCACAGCCCTTGCACCACAACATCCATCCCCTGCATGAACGAAGGGCCAGCTCAGCACGGACACGTGGGTCCCAGGGCTGATGGCAGGTGGAAACCCTCAGCAGCTGCAACAATACCAACAGTGGCTCCTCAGCAGTGCTGGTAGCTATGACCATGCTGTGCCTGGGGCAAACATCTGCACTGCAGGATTGATTTCTCTGGATGGCCTATACATCCTGCTCTGGACACTTTGGTGGGAGAAAGCTGAGGGCAAAGGCACTGAGGGGGCTGTGGAACCCTTGGCTGCTGTGAGGCCTGGCCAATGACTGTCACTACATGTACTGTGGCACTGCCTGCCCTGCGGCACCGGGGATGCCTGCTCACATAGCCTTGAGCTCTGGGCTGGCTGTGACGGCTGTGGTGAGCCCAGCTTTCATCATTTTCTCTCCCTTTCTTGGAGTGACAGAGACAACCTTCCTGCTGCTCCTGATCTCTAAGCTTTAACCTTTCAGACTGTACTTTGACAACAATATCTTCCTGTTGCAGGACACCAAGTGTTAACACATCAGTACTCTACACAGCCAGCTGAGCCAACCAGCCCAGAAAGTCCTGGTGGGAGCTGGAGCAGCCATCACCAAAGGAGACACCTGGGTGAAGGCTGGGCCACCCAGTTCCTCATGGAACTGCACTGGCTGGAGCAGCAAGGGCAGGGCTGCCAGGGTGGCATCCAGCCCTGAAAACACCTAAACCCAGACAGTAAGCAAGCATGGATGGACTTCCCAAGGGTCCCCTCCTCTCTGTTGAGGCTGCAGCCACTGCTGCCTGTGCAGAGGTAGCAGCAGGCTCAGCACAACACTGCTCTGGTCCAAGGACGGGCTCTGCCCTCGCAGGAGGCGCCAGGAACAGATCTGTCTGCCACAACATCCCTTTGTTCCCATCCATTATCTCTGCCCCAGGAAACAGCAAACTGTGCAGGCATGATCATGCCCAAGCAGAGCCTGGGACCCTCACCTATGCTCATCCTCCCCAGGACACTGCCCTGGGCTCTCTGGCTGTGTTTTGGAAACGCAACCATGTCTGGGATGGCCGGACTTCACACGTCCCCATCCCTGGAGTGCATTGCCTTCAGCGGTAGGCAGTGCTGGTGACCAGCATAGAGGAACGTGCAGGAATTCCAGAATGCCAAAAGGCCTGAACAGGGCAGAAGGCAGATTCTGGACGCCAGCCTGGTGCTGCCTTTTATGTCTGCAGTGATAAACCCACAGCTTGTCCCTTCTCCACAGCCACAAACCACCCCTGAGCATGGCACTGTGGCTCGGCTGACCTGGGATGGCTGCAGGTCACAGTACCGGAGTCAGATGGGGATGCCACCCCCAAACCCTTCCACATCCCTGGCACTGCAGACCTCCCACACCAACACCCCTTATTTCAGCACCTCGCCCCCACTAGTGTTTTGGAGCAGACTTCCCAGGGCAGGGGGATCCCTTGGGGTCCCACGAGGCCAGGAAAGGCTGCGCAGCACGGCTGCCCACTTGGGGAGGGATGGGGAGCTGCACAGGGCGTCCATGACCCATCGGAGCCGCTACCTCCGGAGGAGCAGGGAGCTCAGCCCTCGGCCCCGCTCAATAATCAAGCTAACGAGAGCCGCTGTCAACAAGTCCGCAGCTCCCCAGCCGGCGCAGGAAGGACGCCTGCTCCAGGGATCCGGGAGGAGAAACCTGTTTCACTGACCTTGCTCCATCACCGCCTTCCTGGCTGCGCCGTGGGCGTTTGGGGCTGCGGCGGGGGGCCAGCGGCTCGGCGGCTCCTCAGGGGCACGGCGACGAGGAGGAGGAGCGGGGCTGGGGCCGCATCGCCGGCGGGCCGGGGCGCGGGGAAGGCGTCGGGCGGGAGGGAGGACGAGCCCCCGCTCCGTCGATGCCGAGCCTTGGCGCGGCCCCTCGCCTGCCTGCGAAGCCTCGCTCCACCCCTCATCCGCTAATAAAGCCTCCGCCGCGCCGGTCCCTCCTTTTACCACTGACTCACGAGATGACCCAGCCCAATCCCCGAACTGCCCCGCACTTCCATTTTCTGACCTACAAAGTCCGGCTCATCCCCACCACTCTCCTGCTCCTTTACATAAGAGCTCCCAGGTCCAAACCAAACCCTGCGGCACTGGGACACTCTCAAGGGATGCCCGAGGGGCGACAGTGGGTGCTCGACGGCAGGGTACGGGCTCGGTCACCCGTGCCCTGGGAAGTGGACCCTGGCTGTGGTTTCATGGGCGCTGCACAGCCCTCGAGGGCACCCGCTGACACCCACAAACAGCATCTCTCAGGGGCTTTCCTCGTATTTCAGGGGCTGGTAAGGGGAGGTGAGCAGCAGGTGCTGTTTCCTGGCATGGTGTCCTGCCTGCTTTAGTGCCAGGGAATGCATTCACCCCGCTGTCTTGGTGCTTTGGCACCCCTCCAGTACCCCAAAACCCAGACAGTCAGGTTTGGAAAGCAGGCCAGAGATGGCTGGGGAGGTGGAGGCTTTATGGGCACCTGTCAGACTGATGGGATGTGCTCTGAACTCATCTCCACTACTGGTCAGGGAGCAGCTCTGGCCACATCCTGCCCCTTCTCACACCTTGGAAAAGCATAAAGACATGCTTCTCTTTTTTCTCTCTCTCTCTCTTTTTTTTTTTTTTGCTTTTTTTGCTTTTCTTATTCCCCTCCCCCCCCCTCAGTTGCTTTCACAAACAATGAAAACTGCTGCTTTGTGTGAAGTAGGACTGTGCCCCAAAAGGTCCTGAGGTGGAGGATGAGCATCCTTGGGTCACAGTGGGGCTCAGGTGACAGCACCTGCCAGCATCCCTGCAGGAAGGCTGCAGGGTGGAGGGCCCCAGAGTACTCAGAAGATGCAGGGATTCCCAGGGAGTGAGACCCCAGAGCTTTGTGTCCCAGGACTGGATAGAGTGCCAGGCCAGGATGGGTTGGGACAGGAGCTGGCTCAGTCGTGGCCCAGCACCGCCTGATGTAAGAGACTATACAGTTCAGTGCAGGCAAGGTGTTGGGAGCAGCATCAGCATGTCTGTGACCAGAGCCCTGCTCTGGTTCCAGGATAACACCTACAGGAATAGGAACAGCTGGGCATCCCTCACAAAAACCTGGGGTGGCAGTGAGGGCTCCTTGATCCTCCCCAGGAGGCATTTTAGAGGTGCCGAGATAGGCTCCCTGGTGCCAGTGGAGCAGCATGGCTCCTCCCTGCTGGCACCAGGTGAGAGATCAGCCACCGGTATTCGAGGCAGGCGGCTGAAGGTGTTACTCAGGTGGCCTGGGGCTGCTCTGCTCTGCCGGGCAGAGATGCCACGTGCTCAAACCGCCTTTCCCAAGGGAGGATCAGCCAGTGCCTCCTGGGTGGCTTTCCATGCCAGTGGGAATGAGCAGGTTCCCAGCCCTCCCCAGGCATCCCACAGACAGCAGGGGCTGGAGGAGGTGACATGGAATGGGTGTGTTCTTCTCTGAAGGGTACCACAAGCTTGCTTTCTCACTACCCCAGGTACCGCTGATGTGAATCCTTTGCCAGCCCTG
The DNA here is from genome assembly GCA_013397315.1 of Donacobius atricapilla. Taxonomy (NCBI): domain Eukaryota; kingdom Metazoa; phylum Chordata; class Aves; order Passeriformes; family Mimidae; genus Donacobius; species Donacobius atricapilla. The sequence goes on along the minus strand of WBMY01000154.1, from coordinate 698,007 downwards.
GCAGCAAGATAAGGCTCGTGATGGGACTGAAGGCTGAAAGAATTACATTTTTACACTGTTTCTTTCCAAAATTATGTATGTAAAGAAGGGGTGGGAGCTGGCAGTTCTGACTCTCCTCAGATGTCCTCCCCACCCTGGATCCCCACCAGCTCTGTCACCAGCAAAGCCTTCCCAAGGGACTGAGGGCAATCTGCCCTGCACATCCATGGGATAGGGAATGGGCACGGGAACCCACTCACAATATCACTGTGGACTTGTCTTTTGGAAAGGTAATTTTGTTGCCCAGAGGACTTTTTACTATGGGAAAGGGAGACCTACTGCTAGGGGAAAGCAGAGCTTATAGGGGTATTTTTTTCTGTGTCTAACAGCAGGTTTTCTCCCACTCTGGAACAGATGGAGTACATTCCTAGGTGACAAGTTGTCCTGGGATTGGAAAAAGCCATCAATCCATGTAGACCTGAGATTTTCTGTGAGCTTCAAGGAGGCTGTTTCACCTTATTTTCCAACAGAACATCAGCCTTAGTCACCTCTCTTCCAGCGAATTTCCCAGTTTTCATCCCCTTTGCCACATGCCAGAAGGAAACATCCTTCTTGGAAGCGGGCTCAGGGCTTGTATGTATTCCCAGAACTGCCTCTGGCCTCTCTTGGTAAATTCTGCTATCAGCTCCCTGCCTGGCTCCAGCTGGCCATGGCCCAGCCAGGTATGTGGCTACAAGATGCCTTCTGTGTTTTCCAGCAGATCCAGCTGCCCTTGAGCCTCCTGGGCTGGCAGGTGCCAGGGTGGTGCTGGTGGCACCTTGTGAACCCTGTGTCTGTTTCGGAGGAACCCTCAGGGCTGTGCCAAGGGCCCCGTGATGCTCATAGTGCCCTGTAGGTGCTGCAGGAGGCCAGCCTTATCTCGCCTTGTGCCAAGCTTGGCTCATTGTTGATTGTTCTCTTTCCAATCAGGAAGAAAGGTAAAAACAAACCCTACTTTTTATGCAGAACTGCTCTCTGAGTCTCCGCTCCTGATGTCACTGTCCAGGTCTGACACTCCTGGGGCAGCAAGGACCCTCTGGAGGAACGTGGCCATCCTACGGCCCAGAAGAGCCCTTGCAGGATGAAGCAATGATTTTAGGACTGAGCTCTTGTTCATTTTGCACCCAGCCTCATCCCTGTAGTCTTGCTCTCCCTGAGCCCTCCAGCCTAGCAACTCCCAGAACCAGAGGATGGAAAACCCTGGAAATCTGGTGAGGATGCTGAGGATGGCTCGGAGGCCCTCTGGTTCCCTGGGCTGGCAGGGCAGCCAGCTCTACCTGCCACAACAGCTTCTACACCCATAGTTTAGCCCTAACCTGGTTTCTATTCTAAGCCCTATTTTTTTTTTTCATGGGTCTCCTCCCACTTTGCCCTCCCGCCAGTAAGCTCTGGCTGCTGCTGACCCCGATCCCAGCAGAACCTCGCTGAAGTCAGTAAAAAAATGCACCAGTGAGGTGAGGTTGCTTGGGTCAGGGTGGCTCCTGCTTCCCCAGGCTGGGATTAAGGAGCAGCACATTGGATTTACCTGCAATAGTTTATGGTGGGAGGGGAAAAGCAGGAGGAATGGGGCCAGGGAGATTTTTCTTTCATGGGAAAACCAGTTGGAGGATTAACAGCTTTCCTGGTGCTTTCTTAATGGGCTACAAAAATGCCATTTTTAAGGCACTGGGGATGGAAGGCAGCTTCTACACCCAGTGCTGCTGGCAGGGCTGGGTTTGAAGCCATATGCCAGCCAGAGCTGACCCACAACCTCTTCAGGGCTCCTCCAGATATTCCCTTGGTCGACTGGGATCCGGAGCACCACTCCTCCAAAGGTATCATTAGAAGAATCATGTTTTTCCGAGCTAACTGGTTGTATGGGTCTGGCTGTGCTGATGAAATAGCTGCCAGGCAGCATGTGAGTTATCCTTCTGGATGGCAGGGAGCATTGGGCACACTCTTGGAAGAAGAAACAAAAACTGCCCTTGGTGAATGCCTAGTTCAGCAGGGCTCTGGTGCACTGCCTGTGCCCACTGGGAAGGATGTAATGGACAAACTGGACACACTGGGTGCTGGTTGGATGTGTCCCTAGGCCTGGCAGGAAGACGGAGCTGAGTCACACCCTCTCTTCATCCCCTCATCTCAACTCAAATCTCTGTGCAGCAGCCAAAAGTGGGAAAATACATTACAGGCACGCGAGCCTGGCAAGGTGGGGATGTATTTTTGGAGTCCAGATGGATTTGGGCAACCTTTTGGCTCCAAACCAACTTTCCAGCCCGAATGAGTGACACAGCACATTGGATTCCCAGCCCAACCAGGTGGCTCACTCCCTTCCAGCACTGCCTCCCGGGCATGGCCGATTACATCATGGCCCTGGCTGCCCTCACCTACCCTGCGGCCGGAGCGGCATGGGATTGGGCACCTGCCTGGGGACCATGGCATCTAATTGCTGTTTGCACCCAGGGTGGCACCAACCTGCCATGCCAGGCAAAAGCATGGACACATGCCCAGAGGAGGGCAGTGCCCATCTCAGGTGCAGGGCCTGCATTGTGCAATCTCTCCTCTTGCCAGTTAAAGCTGTACTTGGGTTTCTTAATGAGCAGGGAGCTTTCTGTCTTGCAGGAATTCCTGGTTTCCATGAATTCAAGGTATCCTGATACCACAAAGAACAGGAACAGAGTAAAGACACGGGTACTGGTTGGTACCCACCTTAACTCTGGTTTCTGACACTGGCAAATGCAACAGCCCCAGCAGAGCCTGTTCAAAAACTTCTGGGGGAGAAAGGAAGAGGCACTCAGCCTTGAGCTCTGCAACTCCCTCCCAGGCCCTTTCCCTTCCGGCATGTGAAGCCAGCAGTGGAAGCTGGCAGGGAGAACTGTCCCCCAAAAGCAGCTGTGGGTAGTGACACTCAGCCACCCTGACAAACCATCCTTGCTCGGTCACAGATCAGCCCAAGGTGGCAAGTGCCAGCTAATGCCATCCTGGGGTCTACATCCTCCTTCCACACACTGAGGAGGTTGGAAACATCCCTCTGTCCTCAGGAGGGCAGAGGATGGAGCCTGGAGTTACACTGCCTGCACCAAGTGGTAAAAATGTTGTGTGGGCGTCTGATATGGGATATGGAGCTGCCGGCCCAGGTGCCTGCCTGCTGGGACATGTGTGTGGCCAGCCCCAGTGGCTCTGGTTGGAGACCAGAAGGGCACCTGGGAGCTGAGAAGGCTGGGGTTTGGTAGTGCCAGGTTTACAAGTAGAAACATTTAATTTTTGAGGACTGGAAGTGTAGAGTTGTGTCCAGGAGCATCATTCCAATTGCTGACTGCTGACTGGAACTGGAGCCATGGCTGGTTGCCTCCTCAGGGCTGAATCTTGCCAGAATCTTTACAGGACCCCACAGAACTTCAGCATTATAGAACAGCTGCCAGACTGGCAGGAGAGAAGACTTGACCATCACTTGGTGGCACTGTTGGTGGCAGGCTCAGCATTATGGCAGTGGAGAAGGACGGAGCCCACGGCATCTCCACCGTGCACCTGCATTGGGTAACACCTGGCCAGGCAGTGACGCCAGGGACACAGGGGTGGGGGCAAGCAGTTTCGGTCGGGGCAAGAGCAGAGGCATCCAAACCAGTGATTACCTTGGCCCTGAACTGCTAAGTGGAGGAAGTCTGTGATTAGTTGACACCTCCAGCCAGGCTTTGGATTTTAAGCTGGGCTGGAGCAGGGGTGGATGACAACTGCTTTATTCACTGCTGATATATAAAACTGAAAACGCAGCCTAGTTATGCTATCAGGATATGCTGGTGGTGGATATGCAGTGAGTCCTCAGGGGCTTTGGGGATGCTCATGGGGAAAGGTGGGTTTTGGTGCTGTGGCTTTGAGGCCTGGGCTGGGATATCTAAGGGTTCAGGGCAGGGTTTTATGTTGGATTTGGTTTCCATGTGCTTTGAATAAACCTCCCTTCACCAGCCACTGCTGTGAGTCTCATGCAGCCTTGGGAAGTAAAGAAATTACTCCTGGTGCTTATCCCTGAGCTTTGTGATTCTTGTGTTTGCAGGTGGCTACTAGAAAGGGAAGAGGGGAGGTGGTTGTGTTTGGACCCACGGCATAGCTCATACTAGGCATGTGTTTAACTCCAGCCAGGGAAAAATCTCCCACTCTGCCAGGCCATCCCAAGGGTCTGTCCCCACCCTGCACTTGCAGGGATATTCATGGTCTATCCCTGCAGCACAGCAGCACTCTGGCCTAGCCAGGACCCAGAGGACCATTGTCTCAACCCTGGCGCCAGAAGGGTTCAGGCTCTACAATGCCATGTAGCCCCTAAAGCTTGCAGGAGGGAGGAGTTAGGTTGATGCCTCCATACCTGGCTGCTGCTGGCAGGTAAATCCCAGCTGTTCTCACCCTGGGGTGAACATCACTGAAGTTTGGCAGAGCAATTCCCCACATACAACTCCTCCAGCACCCATCTTGGGGTCAAATGGATGAGAAAAATATAGCAATGAAAAGGATGGTGTCAATGGCACTGAGAGTGTGGGGCCTCCAACCCTTTTCTGTCTGGACAATGTCCTTTGTGGGGTTTTGCCATTCAGCCACTTCCGTGCAGAGGTGCCGGGGCAGTGCAGGGCAGAACTGGACCAACACAGAGCCTGGATAAGACCAACACAGAGCCTGGATAAGAGCAGGCATTATCCACAATGCCTCCCCCGCAGCCAGTACACGACCCAGGGCTTTGCCCTGTCTCGCCGCCGTCCGGTCTGTGCCATGCAAACAGATCAGCCAGATTAGCCAGCACCAGGATCCAACTTCTTCCTGGAGCTGCTGAGCACGAGCGGGAAGTTTTCTGTGGCCCAAAGTGGCCATTTGGGCCCTGTAAACAGTGAGATATCATGAAAAGGGTATTTATTTAAAGTTAAAAGTATTACCTTTCTAAGCGTCACAGGGCTGGGAGGATGTGGACTGAAAAACAGCCCTTGATAGATCTGGCATCTCACCCCACTGCCAGCCCTGTCCCAGCCTGGCACCACTAGAGCTCTCACAGAGGCTGTGGCTGCACCCAAGGTCTTGATCCCTAAGACAGGACTTAGCAACCCATGGGATGGGGCTCAGTGGCTATGTTCCCCCAGCATCCAAGGTTTTGGTCCCTGGAAGGGAGGGGACTTTGTATCCCATGGGTGAGGGCTTGGTGGCTGTGCCAGCTGTGGTGTCCACTGAGAGCTTGTTGTCCTGACACACAGATCAGGCTGGATCTCATGTTTTGGAAGCTGATGAGCTCAGGGCTAAGCATCCCTTGGGAGCCCACCAGCTCAATTTCCTGCACTTTTGGCCAAACGACAGTCCAAAGCAGGTGCTGCATGGAGGTGTGACTCCCTCTGGTGCCTGGCCCATGGCTCCCGAGCTCATCCTTCTCTCTTTCCTTATTCCACTGAGAGGGAAGGTTTGGGGTGCCCCAGCTGGCCTTGAGGCAGCCCCGGGATGGATGGGTTAGTGGGGACTGGAGCTAATCTCGTACCTTGGCAGCAGCTGTGGGAGCTGCTTGGCTGTGGAACTCGGCATGTGCCAAACACCCGTGTGCCAGTGCCCGAATTTGGGAGGGAGGGAGCTGCTTTCGGGGTGATGGAGGCAGAGGTCTGCCTGTAGATGGAGCTCCTCGCTTGGCCGCTGGGCTCAGGGAAAGGGGTGGACTGAGGTGATGAATCCGGAGAATTTCTCATTCTTGAGGACCCCACAGTTCTGCGAGACCTCAAAAGACAAAGAGAAGCAGTGCTTAAAGTCTCTCTGCTGGGCAGGGGATGGTGGTAATTAATCCCTGATTAAGTTAATTACCTGAAAGCTTGGTCTGAAAGATGTGGGAGGAAGTGCCACCCAAAACCAAGTATTATAAAAGTGAATCTCTGCAGGCAGCGATGTCAGGGGAAGGGGAGGTGGTGGTTTTTGGAGTGTCTGGCTGAGGCAACCAGGGGATCTGGTAGTGTCCCACTGCCAGCCCCTACAACCTTAACCCTGTCTCCCCCAGGGAGGAGGAGAAGGGTGTGCAAGGTGGGTGGCTGTATGGAGGGAAGGGCTGCTGAGGGAGCTCTACCTCCTCACCACAACCCTGGGGTGCAAATACTGCAGCTTTGCCATACTCCTGGATTTGGGCTGGAAACTGCACTTCTGGGGCTGCAGCAGGTGCTGTCCCACGGGCTGGGGGGATCTTGGGAGGGCTCAGCAAGGAAGCACTTGCAGCTGCTGGGTCCTGATGGGCTGATATACATGTATGTCCTTGTGCCAGACTAAAATGGCCCCTCTTTGGGAAGCAGGGACATGGGAGGAGCTTGTTGGGAGCCAGATTTGGCCTTTCTAGGGGCTGGGCTCAGTTCTAGGGGCAGAGTGGGTCAGATGAGGACAGTGTCAGGGTCCAATTCTTGGCTTCCTTGGGATGGCAGCTGCCTGTGGGACCCTCGTGGTGCCTAGGGCAAGGGACAGCCACAGGGACAGCAGCTGCTGGCCAGAGCTCGCTGCTTCAGGGATTACATTGATCCCCTCCAGCTGCCCTGCTGTGTGCTGAAGGATTTCTGAGTCTTACACATGTTTTCCTTGCTAAATTGGAGGTGTTTGTGTCCACAGTGCAAAGGCCAGATCACTGTTTGCTTTGATCTCTAAGATCTCAGCTGGGTCAGGGGCATTGTGCAACCTGGCTTGTGTGTGGTGGGAAATCAGATGTAATTTGGGGTTTAAAAGTTTCTTATGGAAATGGAACTTTGTAAGGCAGCAGATTTAGGACTACAGTCCTGAACCTGCTGACTGTCCTTATGGGTCTGCAGACTCTTCTTACAGTTTCTGGTCTATTGTTGGCATTGTGACTCCCATCTTGGTTGTACGTCTTTTGGGTTCAGCACTTTTCCTCGGAACCCAAAATTCAGCCTCTCCCATGTAGTTTTCAATCCACTATTTGCTCTCTTCTCCCCAGTGGTCTCTGGTCCTAGTGGCAGCATGGAACTGAGTGATGCCATGCACCTGCTTCTCCCTTTGCCACCTGCAGTGGGATCCTCATGGATGATGTTAGTCTTGGATGTGTGGCTGATCCCCACCCCCTCCTCCTTCTCAGCTGCCCCCACATAACCAGTTCTGCCCCATTGTGCAATGGCAGTTCCAGCACGGCTCAGCCTTGTCCCTGCCAAACGGCACCCTTGGAGCAGGGCTGTCACCCTCCTGCCACTGTTTGACCCAGTTCGTCACACACACACAAATTTGATCAGAAGGCATGAACTAAAAACTCTGATTATTTGAAAGTCTGACTCCAATATATAGTATATCTACAAAGGCCAGGGACTGGGGGAGAAGGTTGACACCTCTCCCCATCCCATTGGTCAAGACAACTGTTCATTAGCTGTCCATATCGCTAAGAACAGGAATGAAAAACTTTCCTTGAAACTATACAATAACATTGGCTGTGTTTACAGACCAGAGCATGAGAAAGAACTCAAAACATGAAACTGTGAAACAGAAGAGAAGGCTGAAAAAATTAGGGCGACATCTGTCCATTGTGGTGACATCTGAGGTGTGACAATGAAGGTATGTATCTCTCAGGAGCAGCCGCATTTGATGTACCTTTGGGTCTGACCCTGGCTTGGAGGCACCCATGGGTGCTGTCCCAGCTGTGGGCAGGTGGCAAAAGCCATTCTGCTCATCAGAATGAATCACTGGCTGGGCTTTAGACACCACCACGATTCCTCAGTGCTCCTGGCTCTAGAGATGGTCTTTCCTAATGCATGCACTTACAGTGGAATTGAAACCTCAGCAGCTCTCTGATGCACTCTCAGCTCTGCCCCTTTTGCAGTAGCTAGGATTTTTTAATCGTTATTAATTTTTTTCCAGAGGATGATGACAATTCCCTGGGGCTTGGTGTAACTTGGGTGTGAGGTTTGCTTCCCTGCGAACTGTGGCAGCGATGTGATATTACTGGAGGTGCTGAGCCCATCCTAGTTTGGAGCTGTGATATCCTAGTGATGGGTGTAGAAAACCAGCCTTGTTTGTTGCAAATCCACAGGGATTTGATGAATGTCAGTGTTCATTAAGGTTTTGGTGCATCAGTTGAGTTAATTTGAGGTTTGGCAAGGAGAAATTGCAAAGCATGAAGAAATTCAGTGCCACAGAGAGGAACAATGCTTTATAAAGAAATAGGGCTTTCCTTCATAAAGAAATAGGGCTCTGGAGGTCCTGGTCTGTACAAAAGCATCCTCAAAGCTTTTGGATGCCAGTATCTGGGTGATGGGTAAGGAGGCAGTGATGGAAAATGAGGGAAATTCATACGGAACCAGGTCAGAAGAGAAGAGAGACCCTGCGGGGGTCAGAGCTGGGTGCTGGAGCTGCGAGGGAGCCGATTATCTCCCCAAAACGGCGCCCTCGTGGGACAGGCAACGTTTGCTCCCTCTCCCTGGCAAAAGCGAAACCCTATACCTGTCCTCAGTGCTCCGCTTGGCTTTCTCAGGTGCGTTCCTGGCGCTTGGCTCCTTCACCTCCAACATTTCCATTGCCTCTCTCCATCTTTTTTCCACTCCTTCCCTCCTCTGCTGCCGTCGCTTCCCTGTGCCCTCGCCGGGGGTCCTCCTCACGGTCCCGCTGCCGCGGCTGCTCCCCTAAATGGGCCGCGAAGGCGGATTATTGCCATCACTCATCTGCATTCGCCCTCCTCCCCGTCCTCCCCTGCTCCTCCCTTCTCCAAATCGCAGCTGCGCCGGTGCGCGGAGCGGCTTCCCGGCCCCCCTGGGCTGGGCCGCGCCGGGACAGGCACCGAGCCGGGGCTGGCGTGAGTAGGGGGCTGTGGTGTCCCTGACGTGGGAGGCTGGGTGGCCCTCCGGGCGTCTCCGCCGGCTGCGTCCTCCTTGGATTGTTTCTTTTTTTCCATCCCTGCCCTTCCCGTGTCCTTCGGCGGCAGCAAGAGCCGGCAAGCCCGTCCGCGGTGGGTCAGGGTGCTGGGGTTGATCATCTGGGGGTGACACCCTGCGTGGCTCCTGCTCAGCAGGGAGATGCCGCTGGAGGATGGGGAGCCGGTGAGGCCGAGGGGACGGCAGGTCAACGCTGAGGTCAGCGGTATTCCCCGCCTCAGGGAGATGGGGGAACCCTCGCTCCGGAGCACGACAGCACCTGGTGGCAGCAGGACAGACGTAATGGCAGAGGGCTGGGAGACGGGGCCAGCACTGGGTGACGGGGACGTGACCCCCAGGGGAGCCCCACGGCGAGCATGGAAGCCCGAGGAAGCCCTGATGACCGAGCTTTCGGAACTGGTGCAGAAGGTGGTGAAGAGCAGCAGCTGGTGGGAACGGCACGGTGTGGACATCAGCATCCTTGTCTGCAGCTTCCTCCTGCTCCCAGCAGGTAACCTAGCTCAGCCCCCCCCCCCCAACCATGGCCAGGGAGGTCCCCAGGGGTCCCACTGCCTCCTCATGACTGCTTTGTGCTGCGAGCCTGTTGGCACCTATTGAGGTTTTAACAAAGCCATAATAACTCCTTCGCCCCATGACTCGGCACACTCTGACCCCACAGCGGGTGACGATGACACCAAGGGTACAGCCTGGGCTACGGGGACAGTGGTATCTGGGGTACAGCCTGGGCTGAGGGGATGGTGCCCAGGCAGATGTACACAGGACAGGACAGCGGGTGATGTGTCCCACCATGGGACAGGGAAACCATGGTGGTTTTTGTGGCAATGGCCCTGGCTGTGGTGGGTGCAGCGGAAAACAGTTGAGCCTGGGTGTCTAGTGGCGTGGCTGGAAAGCTGGGACCTTCCCTTGCTGTTGAACTCCTGGGGATGCTGAAATGCCGGCAGAGTAATGACACCAGTGGAATCCCACATCCCAGAACTGTGGGGTGGGATCAGGCACCTGCAGCACTCATTGCCATCAAGGCTGGAAGTGGCCAAATCTTCAGCACAAGGGTGAGTGTGGCTGGCCCAGTCATGAGGATGATGAGGAGGCAAATTCTGACTTGCACAGTTTAAATACCTCTAACTATGGCTGAAGAACAGGTTTAGGGCAGTGGCTGGCGTGTTCAGGTGTAGCAACACCTCCAGCCTGGCTCAGAGGGCTGCAGGACATGCATGGCCAAGCTCCTGCCTGGCTGGTTTCTCCACAGGGTTCCTGTGCCTGCGGTCGGCCCAGGCCATCCCTTTCCTGGTAGGTGTCCTCACCCTTGGTGTGGTGCATCACACCCTGACTGTCAAGGGCAGCCACTTGGCCAGCCACAATGCCTTGACCGAGTCCAAGTCCTGGGGCAAAGTGTGGGCTATCTTCTTCATTGAGGTGAGTGGGGAAACCCCCAAAAACACCCCATCATCACCTTGCAGTGGTGGGGAATGTTTGGAATGGTGGGAAAGGTTTCTAGTGCTGAACTCTTAAAAGTCCATTTCCAGACTGGTTTGGGGTCTGTGGGGTGCAGAGCATCTCTCTATGGTGCTTCATTATGGTTTCAGAGCATCTCCCCAGGTTCCTCCCACACAAGCCCAAGCCAGGCAGTGCCCAACCCTGGCACTGCAACTTCTCTCTCTTCCCTCCCAGCTCTGCTCAGCTTTCACTGTTGAGCAGGCCACTTACAACCATGTGAAGATCCACCATGGCTACACCAACATCATCGGCCTGGGGGACTCCAGCACGTGGAAACTTCCTTTCCTGAACCGCTACGTTTACATGTTCATCGCACCTCTCGCAGTGCCCATCCTAACCCCTCTAGTTGCACTTGGTATGTGTCCCAGGCCTTGGGACAGGGTGCTGGGTGTGGGAAGCTTGTGACTGCCCAGGTCTCACCCCACCCAAGGGTCCTGCTTTGTTCGGAGACATCACATTAACTACACCAGCCCCTGGTGAGACCCTGGGCTGCAGGAAAAGCAGGAGGTGCTGTGCTTGCCTGGGGACCACATCTGCTGCATGTACTCCCTGCTGATGCTGAGAAAACGCTTCACCTTTTCCTGGATGTTGAAATCTCTGGCAAAAGCCGTCATGAGCCTGAAGCACCCAAAATCCATTCTCCTTTGATTCAGATCTGTGGGCATAATGGGGGTCAGTGTCAGACGTGGGTCTCAGGTTGATCAGGGCATTGTGCAGGGTGTTTGATAGCCATGTATGGGGTGGAGGTTTGGGGGACTGTGGGGGCCAGACACAAAGAGCTTGGGCAGGAAAGGTGGTGGCTCCAGGGAAATAATGGTGCCATAAAACAATCGGGGGGAAGAACTCAGAAAGCAGTAAGAGGCTGGGGAAGCAAAGCCCTCCAGGCTGCATGACCCAGCTCTGGGCAGTGCCAAATGCACAGACAATGACTTGGCAAATTGTAAGAAATGAAGGTGCATCCAAATGAGCTGGATCTGCTGCTCTGGGGAGGCTCTCAGACCCACACTGTAGCAGTTCTATAGGGTTTGGGCCAACCTGGAGGATGGGTGAGTTCAAGGGCTGGGCTGGGCTGTGGGGCTGTTGGCACACTGGGCAGCCTGACTGCTGGAGCAGCAGTGGTGCTAGGGAAACATCAGCACCTCTCCCATGCACTGCCTCCTCTTCCTTGTGCAGATTTATTGAGGAACGTGGAGTGGAAAGCAGCTCTCCGGACCCTCTGCTGCATGTTTCTGGGGTTTTACTGCCATTACTGGCTCCTGCTCCACGTCTCGGGCTTCCAGTCACCGTGGTCTGCCCTGCTCTGCATGCTGCTTACCCGCTCCCTCCTGGCCCATCCCTACATCCATGTCAACATATTCCAGGTAGAGACCTGAAGCTTCAAGGTATCCCAACAGTGCTGGAGACAGGTGAACTACCACACAGTGCTGGTTACAAAGCCCTGATGGTGCTGGCTGGAGCTTGTGTTACCTTAGGGCGAGTGGGGTCTGTTGTCACCTCCCTCGTGCTGATGCTGTCACCAGGAGGATCAGGCTGGTGGTGCTGGGTGGAAAGGGGTGGCCCTTGGAAAATGTCAGGGCAGATGAGTGCAAAGGGTGTGAGGGTAATGTCCTCTGCAGTGGCTGGCAGGATTGGGAGGGCTGATGTGTGTTTCAGGTGGTGTTACAGGCCCTGGGGTGGGGAGATGCTGGTGGCTCTAAGTGGGGGTGTGTTGAGGGAACAGAGTCTGCAAGCTCCTTGGTGGCTCCATGGACAGACAAACACAAGATAGAGTGACATGAGGGACAACCCAGCTCTGGGGCTGGCAGAGAGACCCCAAAATGTGGCTCTTCCTGCCCACACACAGGCAGAGCTGCCATTGGCTCTGCTGGGAAGGTGACAGGTGCCACAGAGTGCCCACTCTGCCTCTCCCGCAGCACATCGGCCTCCCCATGTTCGCGGCTGACCGCAAACCCACGCGGATCCACCTCATGAGCCTGGGCGTCCTCAACCTGCCCCGCAACACCCTCCTTGACTGGTCCTTTGGCCACTCGCTCATCAGCTGCCATGTGGAGCATCACCTCTTCCCCAACCTCTCTGACAACATGTGCCTGAAGGTGAGATGACCCCATAGGGTGGCTGTAAGGTGACATGGAGATGAGACATCCATCTCCCCACCACCTCCCTCTCCCTGCCCCCCCTCCACTGCCAGACCTGTCTGTGCTGCTCCTTCCCATGCTGGAAACCACTCACTGCTTTGCAACAGCCCCTAACCCACCTCATGCCATCCCATTCCTGTTTGTCCTGGATTTCTGCTCCCTGCTCCTTCTCCTGGTCCCAATTCCAGCAGTCTAGGATCCTCTCACTTATTTCATTGGGAAAGTATGCCTAGCATTGCACAGTCCAGTTTTTGGTTCAGACAACATCCAGGCAAACGTTCTATCACTTTGGTCATGCCCTTACTTGCTGCTCTGAGGTGTGGGGTGTTTTCAAAATGTGGGCTCTGAGCACTGCCCCAGCTGGAGGGGGTCCCAAGGCTGGTTCATACACTGCCCTTCAGCACAGGATCACCACTCACTTAGTGCTGTGCCCTTGTTTCCAGTATCCTTTGTCTGAGCTCACAGGACTGGCAGGACCTACCTCCCCCAATCAGGTGTTGCATGGAAGGAGATAATTAAATCTGTGGCAACCTCCCAGTCCCATCACCATAGGGGCTGTGTGGGCACGTGGGAATAATGATGGGTGTGAACAATGAGCATTTGTGGCTGGGTCTCATTAGAAGCCTCATTAGGGCATCTCTCCTAATTTGGAACCCCACAAAGGCGTTTTGCCAAAGTGAACTTCCTGTGATGCTGCAATTGGAAACCACCTTCCTCATAATATTCACAGCAAAGATACTACAGCTGCTGCTGCCTGCTCCAGCCTAGCTTTGGACATGTGGGATGGGTTTTCTGGGCAAGTTTCAGGCATCTTGTACAAACACCAAGGCATCCTGCACAGCGGTGATGTTACCTTTGCCTTTGCAGATCAAACCCATTGTCTCCCAGTACCTGAAGCAGAAGAAGCTGCCCTACAATGAGGACACCTACAGCTCCAGGCTCTGGCTCTTCCTCCTGAAATACGAGGAACTGATGGTCCATGCTCCCCCCATAACGGAGCTGGTGGGCATCCAGTGAGGACTGTGGGGGCCGCAGTACTTGGGGGGCTGTTTCCCACAGGGGCTTTCAGAGGGATGGTTTTAGCAGGAGCATGACCTCCATGAAGTTATGGTGTAGGAAACATCCCTCCCTGAAGTCTTGCTTTTGGCTAGAAAGTGGTGCACAGAGCCACTGCAGGGGGAGAGCCAGGTGGTGCAACACCAGGGACAGAAAAATTGGGGTCCCCTCACAGTTACTCCCAGCCAGGGCTTAGTTTTATCCACTCTGCTTTCACACTTGGGGAGAGGAAACCCCCTTATCTGTGGGGGATGCGGCACCACATCCAGGACATCAGGAACTGAGAAGCACCAGGATCTGTAGGATGTAGCTGCAGCTGTGTGGTTGGGGTCTCAGGGAAGGGATGGATGGTGGGAAGGGGGTTGTGTCACTGCTGCTTGTGCTTTGCCTGACTTTGGGCTAAATCGGTCCCTTCTGGAAACAAAGATTTGGCAGATTCAGCCTTAAGACTTTGGGTGGATTTCCTTTATCATTGGGTTTTGTTGCTGGAGGAAGTCTTATTGGTATCCTGTGGTGCCCAGGGTGGGACTGGGGGAAAGACCCTCACCCCATGGGGGGTGTCGGTGTTGGGGTGCCAGAGGTGACCCCAGACCTGGTCATCGCTATGGCAAGAATTCGTCAAGGGAATTATCTGCCAGAGGCAGGTTTCCAGGGCTTGGGAGACTTTCCCTGTTTAGGGAGGGTGAATTCTGTCCCCTGCGCTAATGCCAGGGGATGGGATGCTCATGTGGCCAGTTCAGGCCCCCTCTGGGAAGCTGTGTCTGGCTTTACCAAGGTGCTCTGGTGTCCCATACCTGTAAGACCAATGACAAAGTCCACTCCAGTGACAAAGTGGGGAGCTGGCAGCAGAAGCTGGAAGCTGGCAGATGGCCAAACTGGGATCCATGTGACTTTCCTCTGAGCCTGGGGTTTTGCTCCCTGATTTGAGTTGTCCTCTCATCTGGGCTGGACCCCCGCAGTGCCACACTGTGGATTCACAGGCAAATGTATCCCAAGACACAGGGATGCTCTGCCCTGGTCCTGGCCTGTGGAAGGGTGATTGTTGCAGCAGGCAATCCATGGTGTTTTACTCCGCTTCTCCTCCACCAAGTCCAGGAGCATCCTCAGATGCACTGGAGAAGTGTCCCTGTGATGTGAGGCTGGAGCTGGGATGGCCATGCAGATGATACAGACTCAGGAGAAGGAAGAGTGGCCCTGGATCCATCCAACGTGACCCCTTTGGCATCAGAAATGTTGAATTATTGATTTATCCTGGGCTGGGCCCCAGGGGCTGCTGAAGCATTGATCTGGTGGCAATGCCACCTCTATCCAGGCCCATGTGAGTCATCGATCCAGGACATTATGAAACACCCAAAGGACAAATTCTCATCCTTTGAGCAGGGGTTAGGCTCGGTCTGTAAGCAGGAGAGCAGCTGGAGGGGTATGGCCAGAGCAAATGTCCTGAATACTCTGGGGGGTCAAAGATCATGCCCAGTACTGCTCCCCCACCCCAATTCATCTCTCAATTGAGCATCAGAGATAAATTAAGATAAATACGACAAATTATTGGCATTCTCAGCTCCAGCGAAAGGGTGAGCGAGCATTTTGGTGGCAGAGTAATCATAACCTCACACGTTCCTGTTTGTGGGCACAAAATGCTCTTTTGCCCTCTCCTGCTGCAAAGAGATCGGCCCCAAAATGTTCCCCAGCGCTGGTCAGAGCAACAGTCCTTTTCCCAGCTGGATTTTATGGATGTTGTTTAAAGCAATGCCATCTGAAGGCAAGTGTTTGCAGGACCCTCAGCCTGTGGGAGATGGACTGTGATTTGGGAAATAGGTGGATTATTCTCTGCCAGAAGTGGTGGATACAGAAGCTAATGGGGGAAAGGGAGAATTCTGGGAAAAAAGGATTCTGACACCTGTGCTTGGAACCCTCCAAATTTAAACCAACTGCTTTTGTGGATGACCTCTGTGGTGATATTTGGAACCTCCAGCCTTGCATCAATCAAATCAGTGATTGGTGTGCAGACCTGAGGATGAGGGTTTGGAGCCATTGGAATTCCTGGTCCTCACCAGAACCCCTCAGAAGGAGCGTGTGCAGAAGGAGGCACAGAGCCAGCTGCCACTCTCAGCGTGCCTTTGCAGAAAGCCATCAACTCATTTCCAGGACCAGGAGAGAAAGTGTGTTGGTTTTATGATCTGTATTACAACTAGCTCCTGGCTGTAAACGCCTCATGGTCTTAATTGCATTTAAAAAGCCCCATCAAGCACTTGCCTGTGTGCTCTGGCATCTGGCCAACTTCTAAATGTCTGCTGGGCCCTATGAGATGATTTTTCTGGCCAGTGTGTTGTGCAGGGGCTGAACCAAGATCAAATATGGTGCTCCTGCATGGGAGGTGTGAGCACCAGCATTTGAAATGCGCTGAGTGATGGGGATGAAGGAGGAAATAACACAGAGAGCACGGGGACGCTTGGGCAGGAGTTCTGTCAGCATCATTTATCCGCTCTCTGTGGTGTTAATGTTTTACTCTTTATTGAAGGATGCTGGGGGTTTCTCCTGGCAAGAACAGGGTAGCTGTGCAGCGCATGGTTAAAATCAGTTTGAGCTTCGCTTTCTCGAGTAGACCCCGGCAGTGGGTCGCTTTTTGTGCCATAAAGGGGCGCAGGCAATTAGCAGCATCAGCGATGATAATGCTGCGAGACCGCGCCGGGTACTGCGGACGCCTCACCACAGAGAGCGGCGGCGGGAAGGCGCCGCCACTCGGCCCTTCCGGCCTGGCCTCTCTATGGTCTNCGGCAGCGGAACCCGGCGCGGGGGGGGACACGTGCGGGATAACCGGGGGAGCCGAGGCCGTGGGCCCGAGGGGCTGCGAAAACCGCGCCCCGCAGGCCCGTGCTCCGCCCCTGGGGCTGCGAGAGGCGCGGGGCCCCTGGGACCCCTGTGCGCGGGGTCGGGGGTCTCTGTTCTGGCACTCTGCACCAGTTGACAACCCGCCGGCCCCGGCCATAAGCGCCAAGGCCGCTATCCCTGACCTCGAGTCGTTCCCGCCTCCCTGGGTGCGGTGCATAAACCCCGGCCCCGGCCTGCTCCGCTGCAGCGATGGCTGGCGCGGGGGGAAGAGTCCCGCTGGGTGGGTGCCGGGCTCCAGGGAGGGGCTGTGCCGCCCCTGGCAGGTGGCCGCTCGTGTGGCTTCACGCCCTGCCTGTCGTTCTCCCCTGCAGGTCTGCGGCGGTGGCTGTCCTCGCCTGCCCCGGCGCCTCGGGTCTGTGTGGTGGGCAGCGGCCCCGCCGGCTTCTACACGGCTCAGCACATCCTCAAGGTACGGGGATGGGATCTGGCCGCGGGGGAGGGCAGGGACCTGCCCACCGAGGGAGGCATCTCTGCGCTGCCGGGTTCTCAACAGGTTCTGGGGTGGTTTAGTAGGCTCCTGGCCCTGCTCCAGCCAGGTCGGTGTTGTTGGGGGGCTTCTTGGGGCTGCCCAGACCGCACAAACTCCCCTTGGGCCTCTTTGGTTGGAGTAGATACCGCTGCCTTCATCCCTGCCTGCCTCTGGGCCGTCCATTCAGGACTGAGGTTGCTGTGAGTTCGTCCCAAGTGATTTTTCTAGAATCAAATAATCAGGAGGAATCTGCCTTGCTCAAAGCTGTTGTCACCCAGCAGGAATGACATTAACTGTGTGTTAAAAGTGAATGCGTGGGACCTGTTCTCCTCCCTCCTCCTTCCCCAGCAGAATTAAGACACATGGGTGATGCTTTACCTTGTGTCTGCAAATTTCAGTGCTCCTTATGGTCAGGTCTGTTGGGAAATGAGACCTGAACACAGAACTGGGCTGCTGGCACCCTCCAGAGATACAGCAGCTTAATGCCATCATTAAACCGCACTGTGTTGTCTCTGGAATGTGTTGGAAAATAGCTGTTACTAAGCCTCAGGGACGAATTTCAGGGCTGCTTAATCTCGGGAAGAGGCTGACTCAAAATACAAGATAACAAAAGCCTTGCAGCCAAACATCTGTCCAAGGCTCTGACCCTGGGGTGACTCAGCCCAGGCCATCTCAGAGTGTGGGGCATCTCTGCTGGGGACTGGGAGATGTCTGGCAGGTCCCCCAGCACCCAGACTGCTGCACTGGCTGCTTCTCAGCTGGCATGGGGGCTCTGTGATCAGCCCCCTAGGTACTGGATACCCACCAGGTTAATGTGGGGAAGGAGCTCAGGACTGAATAGAGAGATGAAGCCCCACAGGATGGACTTGGTGGTGGTTGGGGTCACTCTGTGCTACATCCTGTGGTCTGAGCTGGCAGTAAAACAGGTGCAGCATCATTCTGCTCATGGAAAGAGTCTGGAAGAGGCTGTTTCTGGCTTGCTGCTGCCCGTCCTCCTGCCCTATATTTCCCCCAGCTGTAGACAAGTGTTGCTAGGCTCCTGTGACTTTTCTGTTCTCATCCCGACTGGGACTTCTCCCACAGCACCATGGCGGCGCCCTGGTGGACATTTATGAGAAGCTGCCCGTTCCCTTTGGGCTCGTCCGTTTTGGAGTGGCCCCAGACCACCCTGAGGTGAAGGTTGGTGCTGGCTCTCTCCCCTTGCCTGTGTGGTTGACAGTGGTGGGTGCAGCTGAGGTGGTCGCTGTCTTTCCTGGTGCTGAGGCTCTCACTGACACGGAGCTGTCACACCAGAGAGGTCCAGTTCTCCTCCTTGTCCGTGCTTAGGCCACGGATGGGTGACATGGACACCTGGCATTAGGACTCTGGACAGTGGGCTAGAACCAGGGGCTTGTGATGGGAAGTGCTGCTCCTGGTGCTGGTCAGCCTAGCCTAGAGCAAAGCCAAGGAGCATGGATGGGTTTCTTTGACCCTGGGCACTTTATGCCAGCAAGATCTTGCCTGCTTATTGCTGCTGCTGTTTGCCCCTCAATCAGTACCAATTCTGGGAACACACAGAGTTAAACCAAGGATTTCCCAACCACTTTCCTTTGCCTGGCAGTGAGTTGTACCCAGGATTATCTGCTATATCTGAACTGGAGTGGAGGTGGTTGGAAGTGTAGGACACAGGAGATCCAGACACAGCAATGTCTTGCAATGGTTCTTCTAATCTCTGGAGATCCTAAGACCAAAATGCCTGGATCTCTTTGTGTGAGAGGGGGGAATGGATATACTGCTAACAGTGCCTCAGCTGTTATGGTGGTATCTGTCCTGTCCCCAGGCTGAGTCCGTCTGGAGCTGCAGGGGTGGGAACAGTGGTTAGAAAAACCCTGATCACTTAGAAGAAAAGGGTCTGGATGCCATCCTGACCTGAATCCTCTCTCGAGGAAGTGGTTTTCAGGAAGGGTTGAAATGAGATGTTGGCAGAGGGGGCCAGGTGGGCTGCAAACTTCACTTTTGGGAAGGAGTTTTCCCCTGCAATGGGGTTTATTCTGAGGGCCTGAATGTACTGGAAAGGTCCTGTCCTCCCCACATGGGTGCAAAATACGGATTTTCCTTTCACAAAGGGTAGTGGAAAGAGTGCCAAGTCATGGCTGTGCTTATCTCCCTGTGAGTTATCTCTGGCTGTTGGTAGGTAAGAGTCTCAGAATAACTTGGCTGGGGTGAGGCAGTGAAGCATCTTAAGGCTTGAGGGGACAGGCACAGGGATCTCCTGTCAGCAGCAGGCCTTGGCCCTGGATGTGGGATATAACTCCAAGTCTGTGATCTCTGCAGAACGTAATCAACACCTTCACGCAGACGGCGCACTCGGAGCGCTGTGCCTACTACGGGAATGTCACTGTGGGAAGGGATGTGACAGTGCCGGAGCTGCAACAGGCATACCATGCTGTGGTGCTGGTGAGTACCCACAACCTTAGTGCCCCAGGAGTCCTGGGGAAGGTCTGCAGGGTTATTCTCCAATGGGATCTTGGGAAGAGTGTTTGGTTGAGGTGTTTCGGGGTGCCTTGTTACCATGGGAAACTTCCCAGCCTTGGGACAGCTCAGATGCTCCAAGGCTTGTCCAAAATGCTTGCAGGGGGCATGTGTTGGAGCTTGGCATCAAGTGCAGGTCACTGAAACCTCTCCCTGTTCTGGCCAATGCTTATTTTAGCCTGCCATAGATTTGTCCTTGCTGCTCAGTCTTCAGCTTGTCATGCTCTGCCTTGGACCAAGGACATCAAATTTGGCTCTGGAGCCCAGGATGATGAGGTGGATGAAGCCCCTGTGCTTGGGCTGTGTTTAGCCCTTCTGTTGAGTATCTTAGCCCTTGGGAGGGGATATCACAGCCATGCAGTGACCCTGGCAGCAGCTGGAAGGGAAGATTTGTGTTTTGGTGTCAAATCCTGCACACAGTGACACCTCTGACTGTGTCTGCTTCCCCCTCAGAGTTACGGTGCTGAAGACAATCGTGTCCTGGGGATCCCAGGGGAGGACCTCCCTGGTGTTTACACAGCCCGAGCCTTTGTGGGCTGGTACAACGGTCTGCCCGAGAACCGGGACGTGAGTACGGCCCTGTGCTTCCCTGACCTTCCTCCCATCCTTCTTCCCATCCCAATGCAGGCTTTCAGCTCCAGATTAAGTCCTGAAAGGCCTGCAATTGGAAAAGATTAGCAAGAGCCATGTTAAATCCTTCTTAGATGGTAGAAATGTGAACAATTTGAACACTCTCACATCAGTGAGAGTGGATTAGCTGTCTCTGCACGTTGGCAGCACATTTTGGCAGGGCCAGATTGGAACCTGTAGGAGTAATGCTCTGCTTCCTGAGGAGGCTTTTTGGCCAAAACAGCTCCTGCTCCTAGGAGAGCAGGAAAGGTGGAAGAGGGATTGTCTGGGGTGCCTGGAGTGGCTGTGTTGCTTTGTCTGCCTGGGGAGGAGGCTGGTGTGGAGTTTCCAAATCTGCATCTCCTTTGTTGGGGCAAAGCAGAGTGGAAGGGAATTTGTGTGGTAGGAGTGGGTCTGAAGGGCTGGACATTGTGGAGGCCATGTGGATTCAGTCACAGCTGCGTCTTTCCCCACAGCTACAGCCTGACCTGAGTTCTGAGACGGCACTGATTCTGGGTCATGGCAACGTGGCACTGGACATTGCCCGGATCCTGCTGTCTCCACTGCAGCTCCTCAGGGTGAGTGATGGGTGCTCTGCACCATGAGGACAGCCTAGGCCCCAAATTCCCTCCCTGCTGCATGGCTGCTGGCTCCCACCCATCTTAGACAAAACCTCAGACTCCTCTGTCTTTGGGATCTTTCCCCAGGGAAGGCTGCTGCCTGTCGGGTGCACCCATGGATTCACAGTCTGTAGGGAGTGATCCAATGCTGTGGCCATGACTTGGGTGATGCTTCTGAGCCCTCTGGATTGCTCTGCTGGCATCCAAAAAGTTGGAAATCGAGCATCATCCCTTGCTTTCCTATGAGAAGCAAAAGAGGAGCCACTTTCCCTCTTCTGCCACTAAAGCAGAAACTTCTGTTGGGGTTTATCTTTTTCTGCTAGAGCTGAGGGCAGCAGCCTTGTTTCAGCTGGTGGCACTGGGCAGACTGGTGGACCTCATCCGTAAAGACAGCTGGGAACTGGTGTGCACCAGCTGCTCCATACAGATGCTGCCCCAGATGTTGGCAGCAAAGGCTGCTTTCCCTCTGGGAGAAATGCAATGAGGTTTGTTACAGCGGTGCAACAAATTCCTGTATTAATATCTAAATTAAATTTAAAAAAAAATCCAAAAAAAACCAAACGTAAAGGCACTGCCAACCAGTGACTAAAGCCAGCTGGGAGCAGTGCTGCAAAAGACGTGGCACTGGTGTGAGTACCAGGGTGGGCAGGTAGTTCCCTGATTGGAATATTGGTCTGGAATGGTTTATCCTGGTTACCTTGTGTCTTTCGCATCGTGTTTTCTCTGGAAAACATGGTGCAGTCTAGATAAACAAACTATTGAAACAGAACACAGGATTTCTGTGAGGTGCCAACGCAGGGTGAAGCCTGGCCATGACTGTGCTTGTGCTGGAGCTGCCTGGGGCAAGCAGGTGGTGATTTGAGCTATGGTTTGGAAGCAGGTTTCATCCAGAGCCTGTATATCCTGAGGTGGGAAGTCCCCTGACAGCATCTGCAGGCACCTCAGAATGGAGCTCCCTGGAAGGCTTTGCTCTGTTAGCCCCAAGGTGAACCTGCTGGGTGGATTCCCCCGAGGCAGTCACGGGGTGCTGGCTCGTTACCTCTGGTGCATTATGGCCTGGGAAAGAACATTCAGTGATGAGGGACCAGCTGTACAAATAGCTCTGTGCAAAGGGAGATGACTTGTTTCCTGTCTTTGCCCAGGCTCTCTGCATGCACAGCCAGCTTTTCTGCTGATTTTTCACCTTCAGAGGCTGTGCCTTCCCCCCAGCTCCCTCCAGATCTGCCCTCGTCCCACTCTACCGTCTCTGTTTTGCAGAAGACAGACATCACTGACAGCTCCCTGGCAGCTCTTGCCTGCAGCAAGGTGAAGCGTGTCTGGCTGGTTGGGAGGAGGGGACCTCTCCAAGTTGCTTTCACCATCAAGGTGAGGATGGAGGTGCTGCCGTTTCCCAGAGTTAAGCCCTAAACTGCCTGTCCCTCTTGGGGAGAGGTGGTTTGGGGGTGAGTGTGGATCCCAGGCATCCTCCTTCCTGCACCCATTTCCTGGCTCCTAGGAGTCCAGGGCTGTCCTCTCTCTCCTGGAGGTAACATTTTCCTGCTCACAATTCCCAGGAGCTGCGGGAGATGATAAACCTGCCTGGTGCCAGAGCTGTCCTGGACCCTGCTGACTTCACAGGCCTTGAAAATGCTGTCAAAGGTGAAGGAAGTGTGCCATGCTCCTCCAGACAGGGACTCACCTTGGCAGGCGAGCAACCAGGAGTGATCTGCAGGTGCCCAGAGTTTACATCAGAGAAACTCTTGTCCTGTACTTAATGCCTGGCTTGTGGAGGTTCAGTTACCATGGTGTGTCACATCCTCAGAGTGCCAGGAGGCACCAAGACAAGCGAACATGGTATATCTCAGTGCAGCCACTCAGTGCTTACAATCTGAGTGATGAGGGCAGGAGACTCAGGAGGGCTGAGGAAACCTTGCAGGGGAGATCCCAAGGCTGTTGATTTAAGAGCTTTCTGTAGACCTAAAAAGAAAACACTGAGTTCAAGGATGTCCAGAGACCTGCTCTTTTCGACAGGCTGCTGCCTCCAAGCACCAGCAAGACAGGACGTTGCAGACTTTGATTTGTGTGTCCCACTGGCCTCAAGCCTCAGGAGGTCTCCTGGTCACTTTGACTTGCAGTTTGTCATCTCAAAGGTGTTGGGCTCCCACTGACATGATAGACTCACATACTGACACTGCCCTGACATGGCCTTGGCCCAGTGCTGTGTCCCAACGGGCTTTTGCTGATTCCTGTTGTGAAGATTTCTGTCTTTTCCTAGATGCTTCCAGGCCCAGGAAGCGACTGACTGAACTGATGATCAAAACAGCCCTGGAGAAGCCAGTGGAGATGAAGGCAGCAGCAGCAGGGGCAGCAGCCCCCCGGGAATGGGGGCTGAAGTTCCAGCGCAGCCCCCTGGAGGTGCTGCCCAGTGCTGATGGGAAGAGGGCAAGGGGCATCCGCCTGGCCCTGACCTGCCTGGAGGTACCGGGGGGCTGGTGTGGCCCTGGGAGGCTGGGATGGAGCAGGACACTGTTGCATCCCTTGGGAATCTCTCCAAACACAGCCCTCTGTTCCCTGTCTGGCTGGAGTAGCCTCTGTCAGGCTTTCAGGGAATCTGGTACCAAACGAACTTCTGGTACCACTAAGAGTTTTTCCAAAGGGAGCTCTCTCCCTGATCCTGTTGCAGAATGGCCTTTAGCGAATACCCAGGAGTCAAAGATGCCAAAGGGAACTGGAGGGGGCTGTTGCTCTGCAGTAGGGACTGCGGTGGTCAGCAGTCTTTTCCTCCCTCTCTCAGGGCTCGGGTGACTCTGCCAAAGCCATTCCCACTGGAGATGTGGAGGAGCTGGAGTGTGGGCTCGTGTTCAGCAGCATTGGCTACCGGAGCCTGCCGCTGGACCCGGCTGTGCCCTTTGACAGCCAGCGTGGGGTCATCCCCAACAGCTCGGGCAGAGTTGAGGGTGTCCCAGGTCTGTATCCCCAGGGATTTGCTGATGGACATGCTGAGCACAGCTGGTGGGTTAGGGGCTTTGGGGTGGGAAGTTCATTCACCAAGGGCATGGATATTGCACACCTTGGAGAGTGGAAACTGAGGAAATGAGCTGCCTCTATCGGGAGTTAAGTGCTGGCCAGTCTACATCTCTTTTAAGGGTTGTCTAGTGTAGCACAGGGGTTTTACTGCATCCTGTTACTAAAGTGACACAGCCCATACAGCTGCTCAAGTGCAGATCTGTACATACACAAATTCCTGCCACAGCACTGTCTAAAGGTCTGTTCACACCACCAAGGTGGGGAACAGGGCAAGGACTTGCAGCCAGAAGGGTCCAAGGCCACGTGCTGACCCGAGCCTTGCTGCTCCTTGTGCTCCTCCAGGTCTGTACTGCAGTGGGTGGGTGAAGAGAGGACCCACAGGCGTGATCATCACCACCATGAACGACAGCTTTGACACTGCCCAGTCAGTGCTGGAGGATCTCCAGGGGGGTGTGCTGGATCTATCCCCCTCCAGAGAAGGCTTTGGGCTCGTGGAGAGCATCCTGCACAGCCGAGGTCAGTGTGAGGCTCGGTAGCAGCCAGCAGGAGGGTTCAAGGTAGCCAAACTCCTCGTGGATCCCTGAGGGAGCAGAGTCTGAACCATGGGAATGGATTTTTTTGCTCTTTTGATGTTCCAAAGCTCAGGGAGAACAGGACTTGAATTCTCTCAAATATCTGTGTCATTGCTAAGGTTAATGACCACTTTCTGGGAAGGGCCATTAAAAGCAGCACAGACCTTGGGTAAAATGTCACTGTCAGCTGCCGAGACAGTGAGCTATTGCTCTTGAGTGGTTTTCCTAGTAATCCTTCCAAGCAAGTTAGGGGAAAGATTAAGATGCCCAGGAGAGTAATCTGCTGTAGCTGTGTATAAAGATGTTCAATTAAAGTGTGTGTGAGTGTTTTGCCTCTTAAACTGCCTGAGGTTTAACAGTAAACTGGAAACATTTTGTCCCAAGGTGGTTTGTGCTCACTGTTGTTACAGCTCGCTAAGGTCTGACTGATCTGAGCCGACTGTAACCTGCCACCCCTCTCCTTGTGACGTTAGAAATTGTTTCTCCTTTGCAAGGCTGAGCTCTGACACCGTGTCAGAAAAGGGCAGCTTTGCTACCACATCAGGGTGCTGCCAATGGCGAGGTGGGGCTGAACTTGTTCTTACTTGATTAACTTCTCTCTCCTGTCTCCCACCATCACCCCAGGGGTCCGTCCTGTTTCCTTCTTGGACTGGGAGAAGATTGACGCTGCTGAAGTGGCAAGAGGTAAAGCTGCTGGCAAACCCCGGGAGAAGATCGTGGACCCTGCAGAGATGCTGCGGATCATTGGTCACTAAGGCAGCAGTGGTGGGAACGTGGCACTGCTCCAGTGGTACCATTGTGAGGCAATACCAGTGGGTCAGAGCAGAGCCTGGGACTTTTGTCTGGAGGTGGTGGTGGTGGCACTGGAGGGGTGTGTGACATTGGGGCGTCTCTGGTATCAATGAACTTTGGGTTCCCGAAGTCTCAAGACCTGAGGCTGCTGGCTGGCCCCACATCCCTGCAGCCAGCTGCCATTCCTGGGAGTGATTCTTGTCTGTCTTTGAAGCATTAATGAATCATGCAGTGCAGGTGAGGAGAGGTGTGTGTGCACCTGAAGGACTCCTGGCCAGTCACTTTTCTGCAGCAAGTCACATGGAGAAGCTTCCCTGTGTCTGGCTGCCTCCCCTTTAAGCCACAAGCCAAATGGCTTTATTGCCTTGTCATTCATGCCAAATCAGGCATATTTTAATAATTATTTTTTTTTAATAAACCCTTCCAGGGAAGCCAAAATGGACCTACAGCTTGAGTCTGGCTTCTTTGTCTGCCACTGCCTTAACCTTGGAGCAATCCCCAATGCTGTAGCTCCTGCCACATCTCAAGGCGAGGCAGTTTCAGGTGCTCTCTACTTGTGAGCTCTACACAAGCAGAAAAGGGCATTAATTTACCTTCTGCTTCCCACAGTTAAATCCCAGCAGAGCCTGGGTTGTGTTTTACAGGGTAGATTGGGATAACAAGCATGTAATTGCCTTGTTCTGGATCATGAGGGATCCTGTGTCCATCAGTACCTGCCAGTGTTGACTGGTGCAAGCAGTGCCTTGAGCTCTTTCTCTCACTGGTGGGGTTATTTTTTTGTTTTGGCCTGTGTGTTTTGAAGCTTATTAAATGGTTCTCTTAGCCCAGATTGCCTATGGTGACGGTGTCAGGTTTTAAGCCAGATTACAAGCCGTGAGCTGCAATCTCCTCTTTATCCGTGGCGCAGGGCAGCGTCAGCAGGGCCCCTTCCCTGGCTGTCCCTGACCCCCCCGTGCTCCCTGCCACAGCACTGTAGGATTGCAACCCCTCGACCAACACCTGTGGAAATGGTGACAGTGGCAGTGGCTCTGTGATGGAGGCAGAGGGGAAACTGAGCTAGGACAACCTCCCCAGCCCACCCCTCTCTCATGGCAGAGGACCTGCTCACAGGGTGCTGTTCTCCCACCTCATCTCTGTCTCAGCTCAAGGAAGGGAGGTCTCTGACTTCTCCTAGTTTTTCCCTTTTTCTCTCCCATCCTTTTCTATTTAAATCTCATTTGAAAGCTCATTAAGATACTCAGGAAATGTGATAATGGGAACTCATACTCAAACGAGCAGTAAAGCTTTTGTGGAACAGCTGTTTGTGTGATGTGGCTCTCCTTATGTCTTGTGGCTGATGCAGTCCTAATGCTGAACTCTCGAACAGGAGATTACATCAATACTGGGTTCCGAGGTGAATCAGAGCTTTGGGAAGGGAGATGTGGAGGGGAGGGGGGCTGTGCCTGCCATGGGGAGCAGCAGTTCAGGTTGGCAGCTCAGCCAGGAATGTGACAGCAGAGGGGTTGTTGTGGCTGCATCAAATCTGTAGGTTTTGAGAAGGGAGGAGATGGATCCTCCCCAGGATTTTCTTCCACATTGCCTTGAAGGTTGATGCCAGGGTGCTTTTGTAGCTGTGGTAAAGGCCACTGTGCTTGTGCTGAGCCTGGCACATGGCTGTTCCCAAACTGAGGGTGCTTCAGGGTAGTTTTTGGGCTGTGATAACAGATTAACGGGAGTGTCTGTCCTAGCTGAGCTCAGTGACTTTGCTCAACCCTGAACTTGGCCAAGGCCCTGGGGTTAATGCTGGTCTGTGGGAAAACCGTGGGATGATGAAGACCAGTGAAGGGCAGAGACAGGGGACTGAGTCTCATGGTTACAATCATGTAAATTCTTATTCAACACTTCCAGCTCCCTTTCCTCTGCTGCCTACGCCCCCAAGGCCCAGCGCCGTGTCCCGATTTCTTCTGCCTCCCCCTTGCTGTCCCTGTCCTCCATCCTGCTCGGGGCACTGGGATGCATCCAGCACTGCAAAGGTCCTTGTCCCCAGCCGCCGTGTCGTTAGGTGGCGCTGGGAGGCCGTACCGGGGAGCAGAGGGGCCGGGTGGGGATTGGGGGATGACCTGGCACCCCCGGGCCGGGGGCTCCCAGCGCTCCTGCTGCCCGCCAGGGCTCCGGGCAGCCTGGAGTGCCCTCGCAGGCTTCCGCTCGCATTCGTGTTCTGCTTTTAGGCATGAATAGCCTTGTGTTTGCCCCAGGTGTGTCCCCACTGTGGAGGTGCAAGAGGGCAGCCTGCCTGGGCAGCCATCCCCTTGCCTTCCGCACTCCTGAGCTGCCACAGGAGCAGCTCCAAGGCCATTTTCTGAAGCAGGTGAGGAGCTGGGAAGGCAGTGTTGTGAGTGACACCCATCTGCTGTTGGAAAGACGCCTGAAACACTGAAAGTCGTTGCTGCCAGCTCTGCATGTGGATTGCCCTGCTTGGATGAGTTATGGCTCAGCTTAGCTTTAATGAGGCTGCACAAAGCTGTTGGAGGTCAGCATGTGGTGAGCGATGTCCTGGAGAGTGGCCGGACACGGCTCCCTGCTCCACGCTCTTCTTACTATCTTCTATATACTTCTCTGCAAGGCAGCTGGGCCGGCATGGGGCCGAGCTTCTCACACTGTGGGGTGATGGCATGCTTCCATTTGGGTCTTTGCAACTCCTTCTTGCTGCTTTGCACTGCCTCAGTTTCCCTGTCTGAAGACTGTCCAGGCAAGCTCTTTGGGCTCACCAGCTGCTCGTGGGCTCCTGCCTTGGAAGGCAGGAGCATCCCAGAAGCTCCTGTTGATGCTTCATTTTCCAGTCACTCCCAGAAGACAAGTGCAGATCTCTCACTGGCTTTTCTTGTTGACTGCCTGGTGAAGTTGGCCTTTTCCAATGAACATTTAGAGCCCACAAAGAAGGAGGTTTCCTGTGCTCTGGAATAAGGGATAAACCAGCTTGAGTTGGATCTCTGGCCTGGCACTGAGGAGGTGTGTTGCTGTTTAAAAGCCAGCTCACTCCACCAGAAAAATGATTGAAAAGTCTTTTCCCCAGCGTGGCTAATACACAGTTTTCCAGCCCCATCCCCGGAGCTGGCGTGGCGCAGAGGCGGTGTCCGGCTCTATGCCGGCCCCTCGCCGCATGAATCACCAAATTGCGGCACCCGCTGCTGGGAACCCGGGCGAGTCCGTCTGCACCGGGGCCTCACCAGGAACAGATGGCTCCAGAGAGTGCTGACTTCAGCGCCTTGGCTGAGCACAGCTCTGGCCCCTGTCTCAACCCACCTTCACTGCGTGCTCTCCCAGGCACATCCCTCATGTGCTCTTCCCCTCCAGATCCATCCCCACCCCTGGGCAGGGATGAAGAATGTGTTGGCATACCGAGCGCTGGGGTCATTGGAGCGGGATACCAGCCCCACTGTGCCCATGAAGCCACTTCACTCAAGGGCTATCATCCCTTCTCCCAGAGGACCCCAAGCATGTCCTTGACTCCAGACCCACCACAGGCTCATGGTTTCCACGCCCAGTCTTACAGATCCAACTTTGCCAGGGTTCTGCACTTGCCAAAGTCTTGCTCATGGTTGAAGGGTTGTGCAGGGTCAGGCAGTGGTGCTGCAAGTCCAGATGTTTTCCCTCTGCTTGGGATGAATGACTCTGGAAATTGGGACTGCATGAGCCCATTTCCCAAGGTCAAAAGAGCAGCAGAGGTGTAGGAGATGCAAACTCCAAGCAGCTGTTTCCAAGAGTTATTTAGGGATATGACAGCAGCAAATAAAGTTGTTGGCGGATGACGGCTGGTTATGCCCCAGAAAGAAGTGATTTCCTTCCTTCCTTCCTGGGAAATTTCCATTTCCAGCAGTTTTGTCTGCCTCATCCCCAACGTATGGGGCAGCTCTGCAGGCAGACACCACCCCAGGGGGAGGAATTATCCCTGCAGGGATAAAACCATCCCTGTTTATTTTTGCTTCCTTAATTACTGTGAGGGTAGGACATGGTGGCAGCAGAGCAGAGCTGTGCCAGATTGGAGCTGCACCGGATCTGTGCCAGGCATCCACCATGCAGAGCACCATCCCTGTGACTTCTGTCCCACCTTTCTCCTTGCTCCACTCTCTGCCTTGATTGCTTTTATAGCTGCTGGGATCCAAGATACCAGTCACCCCTGTGTGATTATTTAAGCACTGAAGCTCTGAATTCTCTGGGGGATGGAGCAGATGAGGGAGGTGGGGAAGGAGGGGTGGCCCTGTCAGCTCAAGGTGGCATAGATGGAGGAAGATGATCTACACCTATGTTCACATCTTAAGGGAGACCCAACAGGACAGGGGCAGGAATAAGAGCACCTGGGCTCAGACCTTCTTAATTTTTGGCCAGACTTCTTGGGAAGGAGAGGTTGGCAGCCAACATGAGCGTTGGCATGGATGCAGGACTGGGATGGGTGTAGGGCAGGGAATGGGTGTAGGTCCATGGCCAAATCTCATGTGTATAACGAGGGTCACCTGCAAGACTCAGCTCTGGCAGAGGGACCTGTGGGCATCTGCTATCAGATGCCATTAGTGGGCTGCAGATGCCTGTGAGGACAGCCCAATAGAGGGCTGTGTCACCCAGATGCCATCCTACCTTTCCAGGGACAGCTCTGGCTTTGTGCTGGCAGTGCACAGATGGAGGTCCTTTCTTTCCCCAAGTCCTGGTCTAGGATGCACATGGGTTAGAAACCTTACGCTGATCTTCTCCTAGGAACAGGAGGCTGGTGCTGGGGTTTGCCTTGCAGAGCTGGAGATACCAGAGCTTTAGTGTACTGCTCTCCTGGCTGGGGGTGGGTGCTTTGAATAAGGTCTGGGGTGCAGGTTTATGCTGGAGGTGGGGTTCCCAGGGGCTTTGTAAGGCTGGAGTTCTAGGAGAACCAGAATGGAGGGGGCTAGGGCAAAATGTGAGGCTTTACCCACAGATAAAGGCTGTGAGATGCCAGTGGGGTTGCAGTGGGCTCTGAGGAGTCTGCATAGAGCCCAGGGCACTTCTCTGATTGGTGGTGGCCTGGATGGGCCAGTGCAAACTTAGATAAACATTAGGGTCCCGACATGACCCTTCCACATTCCCCTTGCTCCCCTGGCCTGGCTGCCAGTGAGCTCTTCCTTGCAGGAGGTGGCTGCACACCAGGAGCTGTTGGAGCACTGTGCCTTGCATTTATCAACCTGCCTACAGAGCCTCCTGCAAGAGGAGATGCCAGGGAAAGGTAACGAGGCGATGGAGAAGCTGGCTGAGCTCGCTTTTGCTGGGACTGGGCCGTGGTTAAGGGACCAGCTGGGATGCCGAGGGTCACACACTGTGCCACTTCCACAACAGCGGGAAGGAGGAGGATGAAGGTGGGGAAAGGCACTTTGTGCCTGTGTTGTCCCCACCCAGCCCAGAAGGCTGAGCAAAGAGGACACAGCATCCCTTGAGAGAGTGGCACTAATCGGCTGGGGAAGCAAGAGAAAAAGCGCAGCTGCATTTCCTGGGGTTGTGGGCTTCATCCTGGGGTGCCACTGGTCTTCTGTTTCAACCTGGATCTTTGTAACCATCAAGTCACTTTATTTTTTTTTTAATATAGAAAGGACTTTAAATGCACAAATAAATTATTTTGATGATGCAGAACAGCCCTCGCAAGCTGCATCAGGTCTGGTAATCCAGACCCAGCAGCAGGTTGCATTTGGGAATTCACTGCCTTCTCCCAAAGAAAAATCTTGGGGGTTTTGTTTTTTAAGACATTGAAGGACTTTGCCAGGAATATTGCAAAACTGCAGTTGGGCTCTCAGGGTAGTTGGTCACTGCGAGCCATTGGACCCAATTAGAGATGTGGCTGGGGGACCTGGCATGAGAGTGTCACCACTAGTCCTTGCCCTCCACTGCTTGTCCCCACTGCAGATACCTTTCAGCTGTGCCCAGTTGTGCACCAGGCTTGCAGTTGTCCCTGTATCACGTGTGGGGATTTGGCTGTGATGGGAATTAAGTGCCCGCGGGATGGGGATGCTGGGGAGTCATGGATGTGATGGTGGAGCTGGGTATTGTCCCATGTGTGGGGTTGCTGCACCCCCCCTCAATCCACCTGGAAGCTCCACTGGGAAATATTTGTGAGCTAGGATCCTCTGAGGGATCCAGTCCAGGAAGCAGCCAGTTTATCTCCTGGGAGAGATAAATGAAGACCCTGAGCTGCTGGAGGAGTAATAAAGGTATGGAAACAGCTCAGTCCTTCTACGTCAGCCCCGAAGGACCAGATCCCTGAAAAGTTGGTCCCACAGGCCCTGTCGCACTGGATCATGAAGGCAGCAGAAAGGGTTAAATGCACCCACTGCCTCCTTCAATGTTAAACCCAAGACTGGCCCTTTTGTCGACCTGGGAGAAGAATTTGAGGTATTGAGGACCTGTTGCCAACCCTTAAATCTTTTTGGGCAAGAGACTGGACAGTGCTGCTAGAATCAGGCAGCGGTGGGCAGGCTGAGGTTGGGGGAGCAGGACATGGCCAGTAGGTACCCAGGACAGGATAGATCCTGCATCCCCCATTGCCCTGAGCCCTTGCACTGCAGCAGCCTCAGAGATTTGGCTGAGCTCTCCTGCAGAGAGAGCGGGTGCTGCTTTACAGGGATTAAAATGTAGCCCTAGGTGCATTTTTTTTTTGGGGGGGGGGACACTTCCTCCACCCCTGAGGTGCCCCAAAGGGCATCCACAGCCCCGGGGCAGAAGGTGGCCAGGCTATCTTGGGAACCAGGGATGGTGTGTGGAGGTCCTGCATCAGGCAACTCATGGCTAAGCACAGACAGAAGATTTTTAGGTAAGTTGAAACCTCTCTAGAAATGGCCTCTCCAAGCCCAGCAGCCACACAGATGCTGTTGAAGGTGTCTGCAGTGCCAGCCTGGGTGGCAGACACCCAGCAATCTACTTGGGTAGCCCTGTCCCCAAGCCAGGCATCTGTCCCTGGGGAAAGCAGAAGGGCAGTGCCTGGGCAAGGGCACTGCTGGCACCTGGCTCTGTTGGAGAGGGCAGGTGCTCTCAGGGTGATGCCCAGTGTTTTGGTGGCTCTGAGCCGAGACATGGGGAGGTTTGGGAGAATCTGTCCCACACAGTGGGGTCTGAGTTGGGCTCTAACTCCTGCCAGATTCTGCCAGAGCCATAGTCCCTTTGCCCGCAGCCACTGGCTCGTTTTGCGGCAGAGTGGGCACCTCCCAGGGACAAGGGAGCCCCAGCAGGGCCCCTGCCTGTCCTACCCCTTTCCTTTACTATATCTCTCCTCTTTTCTACCTCCCCCCACCCCTTCCCCCAGTCTGTCTTGCTCTAAACCAGTGCTGCGGGATCAGCTGATGCTTTAATACTGGCCCTGGCGACAGCTGGAGGATGCTGCTGCCTCCGGGGGCTTTGTTCAGTGTCACCCCCCTCCCTGTGACCGATGGGGACCCTGAGGCTGTCCTGCACCGACTGGGGGGCACCATGGTGGGCAGCTGGCCAGTGTCCACCAGTTCAGTCAGGAAAGAGATGGAAGATATTGGCGGGAGGGAATGAGTACAACCGCATTCCTCCATCCCTTACCAGGGTAAGGGACGGGCACTGTAAGAAGTCTGTGCCATTTTGCCATGGGTTTTCCCTCCTGGAGACGGAGGAGACGGGGGAAGGAAAGAAGAGGGTCTTGCCCCTTCTCTCTCTGGCACCGGGGCCGGCCCCGGTGCCAGGAGAGGCGGGCCGGTTTCTGGAAGGAGGGCTGCCTGTCCCCCGTCCCCCCCCTTCCACCGGGGCTGGCGGCCAGCCCCGAAGTTGCGGCGAGGCGGGAGGACACACGTCCTGTCCTTCCACCGCCCCCGGGCTCCCCCCAGCCTCCATCCCCGAATCCCTCCCCACGCTCCTCCCGACCGTCCCGCCTGGGCAGCCCCTCCAGTCCCGGGGCGGGGGGAGATGGCTGCCGGGGCTCGGAGGTCGCCGAGACACCTGCTGCCACCGGGCCCCCCCGCGTGCACACCCGCTCCGCTCCCGCTCCCTCCTTCCTCGGCTCCCGTCCCTGCCTCCAGCCGCCGCTGCAGA
>WBMY01000154.1:640388-664832 GCA_013397315.1 Donacobius atricapilla | reverse complement strand
TGGGACGAGCCCCGCCGGAGCCGCGGGGCATGTAGGCACCGAGCAGCGGCGGTCCCGTAAGTACCGGGCGGGCTGGGGGCAACCGGGGCCCGACGGGCTCCGCTGCCGCCCCGCCACCGCCGGCAGCAACTTTTAGGCATGAGGCGGTTGATTTTTCTGGGGTGGGGGTTTTCCCTGTCCGTCTTCCCCTACCTCAGTTTCCCCCCGCATCCCCAGAGCTCCTGTTCCATATCCCGGACACGGGACGGAAATGAGCCTTAATCCTGAGCGCTGTTCTGGGGGGCTTTGGCGGGAGTGGGAGGCAGGAAAAATTGAGGAGACCTCCCTGGGTGCCACTAGCCCTGTGTCCCCCGCCGCCACCTTGCGTAACCCAGCGGCAGACAGGACATTTGGCGTTTATTTTTGGTTAATCCATATTCGACCTTTTAAAGCTGCGTTTCGTTGTGTACGTGAGTGGGGCCCTCACCATCGCCCCGGCCCGCAGCCCCCGGCCCGCAACTGTTGCTGTCGAAGTTGCGGGCGAGGAAGGGGAGGGTAATGAGGAAGAGGAGGTTGATGCCGGGTGGTGATGGATGAAGGTTGAAAGGAGACGGTGCTTGCCAGGAGCTGCCAATGCTTCTCTCTCCCGAATCATCCCCCTGCATGGGGACAGGGATGGTGATGAGTTGTCTTTGAGGAGGTTTTGCTGCTTTCTCCCCTTCTGAGAGGCTTAATCAAGGTCTCCTTGCTCCACAGGCTTGTCTCCATCAGGGCAATGACAAGCCCTGGCACATCCTGGTGCCCTCCTCTGTGCCCCCTCTCCTCCGCACATGGCTCCTGCCAGGCTTGGCTTTGCTCTGTCCTTTCCGTCCATCAGCAGCAATTCCCTGTCCCCTAGTGCAGGCTGCGTTATCCCTCTGATTTCAGGCTCAGAGGCTTTTTTTGGGGGGGGATAAGGTTTTTTTCCTGAATGATGTTTTGTATTTTGGACTTTTATTTCTCCCTTTCCGGAGGTGAAAATATCTGCATGAGCTCTCCCACTCTTGGGGCAGGGGAAGGAGTGAGGACAAAAAAGGAGGTTTAAAATGAGCAGGAAACTTTCCCTGTTGCATTAAAATTACATTTCAGGGTCTGATGAGAGGTAATGATTCTGTTGGTGCCTTCAGCATGAGATTTCTGTGAGTTTGGTGCACCAGGGGAAGTTGCGCCTTGGAAGGTGGTTAACCTGCTCAAAACTACCCCAAAGCAACAAAAAACAAGGGCCAAAGCCACCAAGCAGCTTTGTGGTGTCCTCTGGTCCGTGGGGGGCTGCCATGAGGTGGCATTGCCTTGCCCAGGCTCGTGGCCATGGTCACCTTCCTCCTGACCCTGACTGGCCACTGGCCCTTCACCCAGCTGGAAAGCCTCCCTTTTGGGAAAGTCTTTCCCCAAGGGACCAATTCTGCAGTGCTTCCTACAAGGGGTTGGAAAATGTGGAAATTCCTTGAAGTTGGCAGGGGCTTTGCTGTGTTGTGCTGAGCCCAAGAGCAGCCCCATATCTGGCAGTAGCTCCAGGATGGGCTCAGTTTCTCCTTAGCCTCCATGACTTTCCTGCAATCTGTCATCCCCCCACAAAAAAACCCAAATTCTCCTGTACCCCTCTAGCTAAGTATGAGAAACAGTTGGCTGGAAACACATGGGTCTTGGCTGGGCTAGGGGAGCTGGTTGCCCTTTGCCTCCCAAATTCGGTAATTTTGGAGCAGCCCCGTCTCCAACCTGCACATGGAGCCCTTGCCAGCCGTAGGCTCTCTGGCCTTAAACTGCTCCATCCTCTTCCACCAGATGCCTCTTCATCCGCCAAAGGCTGTGGTCAGCCAGCCTGACTCTTGTGCGGATGAGCCCATATCCACCTCCCCTCTGCTGCTGCCATTGTGTTCTGGATGTGAGGGATGGGGATATTTTCCACCTGCAGCTTGGTCCATGGAAACCAGATTCCTCAGCCCTGTCCCCAGTTACAGCCAGGAGCAGGGGGTGATAGAGCTTGGCATTGCAAAGGATGATCATTGGTCTGTGCCTGGATTACTCGGTACTGGAAGAGGCTCCCGAGCTTGGGCAAGAGCTGAGTTGAGGAAGAGGAGGATAAGGGCCTGGAGTAGATGAGGTGCCAGGGCTGACGTGAGCAAACCCCATCAATTGCCACAAGGGCCCAGAGTATATCTAAACGTCCTTGAGGAGGTCTCAGACGGGCAGTGCTGCTGGCAGGGCGATTCTGTTTGTTTTGGGTGGCGTGTTGCTCCCCTTCCTCTCTGCTCGGGTAGCTGATGCCGGATTCCTGATGAATTATTTATCACAGGACTAAAAATACTTGGGAATTCGCAGTGAGGAGCAGGCAGTGCAGGCTGCCCTGCCACTGAGCTGGCCGTGCCAGAGCATGGGACGCTGCCAGCATGGCATGACTCACCTGCTGCCCTCTCTGGCCAAGGGGCCCTGGCTGCGGCCATCGGTGTGGCATTGTGACTCCTGCAGCTCCACCAGCTGTGATGTGGAGTGGGGTGAGGGATGCAGTCAGGTAGGGTGAACCCCTGGGTGATGGTGGGTGCTGGGGGTGGACGATTCCCTGATGAAACTTACTTGGTTGAGAGAGATGCCGTCCGATGAGCATCAGTGCCTGGACCGGTGCCCGAGCCTTCCCAGTAGCCATGGGGTGCAGGAGGGATATGTGTGGTTTGTGTTCCCTATCTCTCTGGAGGTGACAGCCCCAGTGCTCAAATCTGCACTGAGCAGCTCTTGCAGGTGCCCAGACCGGCAGCTGCTGGGTTTATATCCTGCATTTTCAGCCCAACATGCTGGCAGTGTTTTCGCAGTGTGATGAAGGGGTGTCTGTCACTGTGGCATGGAGGAGTGTTGGGGTGCAGATCACCAGGGCAGCCCAGACCCCAGAACCAGCTGGGACTCAGTGAGAGGTGCATCTGGCTTTGCTGAAGACACATTAAGCAACAGCAGCTTTTAATTGCAAGTGATGTTTCTTAGCACCAGCTGGCACCTTGCTGCATGAAGCAACATGGGTGCGTGGCTGGTGCCACTGTGGAGGGCTGTATGTCCTCCTCCCTGCTGCCCAGCTTGGCACGAGGGTGACAGCCCTGAGGGAAATGGGGCTCAGAAGGGCCTGGATACCCCTGGCCACAAGTTGGTTTTGCTGGTGGTCTCTGAGAGTTGAACTCCAGCACGGGGTGCATCACTGTGGGAAGGGATGTGTCCCCTTTCAGAGGACTGTCACCCCAACTGCTGCAGTGTGAGCACCCACTGGCAGTGGGGAATTGGGAACCTGGCAAAGAGGATGTGCCCAAACAGCTCCTGAGAGCCTGGATTTGGGGTGCAGACAGCAGAGACACAGTGTGAAGGATGTCCCATCTGGGTGGGTATTGCCAGCAGGGGACACACAGTGGGGATAAAGAGAAGAAGAAGGAAAGCTGAAGGAAGCTGTGGAAAACCTGGAGGGAAAAGTTGGAGATCTGGAGCCAGATAGGTGCATTGGTTGGGATTTTGTGGCAGAGAAGGAGCTAAAGTAGGGTGATGGGCAGGAGACAGGCAGCGGGACAGGCAGGGGACCAGCTACTTCAGTGACTGTGATTTGCAAAATCTCAACAAGCAGAGTGCAGAGCTGAACCATCCCTCAAGGGCAAAGCCTTTGAATATTGAAGGTGGCTGTCTGCTGCAGAGAGAGGCATCAAGGAGCTTCCAGCCCCTCCTGGCACCTCTTTCAGCTGTCCCTGGCTGTAGGGATGATATGGACCAATGTAGCACTGGTGGCTTTTGGATGGGGTGGGAGGGCAGTGGGAGGGAGATGGTGACAGTGAGATGGGGAGAGGGTGGTGGTGGGAAACAGGGACTGGCTGTGAAGGATTAGTGATTGATAAGACTGCGACAAGTGACACAGCACTGAGGTGTACAGTGGGTGGCAAGTACAACACTGGTCATTCCTTCACCACATCCAGTGTCCAATGGTGATGCCCCAGGGCAGTGGGGAGTGCTGGGGTGAGTGGGGCTGGGGGTCCTGGTATGTGGCTGGATGCGAGAGGCTGTGTCCTTTGCTGGCAGGGACACGCTGGTGGACATGGGCAGAGTGCCGGCGCACACTCTGCTACTGTCAATGGTGCTGGGCTGCTCGGCTGCCTTCACGGACATCCTGCTGCCGGGCCCTGAGGAGCCGGTGGTCAACGTGGCCGTGGTGTTTGGGGGCACATCCTACCCCCTGCACATCCGGTCCCGCCTGAGCCCCCAGAGCTTCCTGGACATGCCCCTGGAGATCCACCCCATCACTGTTGTCGTCAACAACACCAACCCCAGCACCCTCCTCACCCAGATCTGCAACATCCTTGCCAGCCACAAGATCCACGGCATCATCTTTGAAGACAACGTGGGCACAGAGGCCGTTGCCCAGATCCTTGACTTCATCTCCTCCCAGACACAGGTCCCCATCATCAGCATCAGTGGTGGGTCTGCAGTGGTCCTGACCCCAAAGGTGAGGTACTCACTTGGTATTTCCAGGGGGAATGAGAGAAATTAACTCTTCGAGCAGGGTAGGTACAGGATGTGGAATGCTGGAGGGCAGAGGAACTGCGGAGCTGCAGCCTTTGGGATCAGGGGCAGGAATGGTGGATCAGTGGCTGTGGCAGGGTGGCCAACTGGGGTGGTGGGACATGATGGGGCCTTCAAGTAGGGGCCCTGTTAATGGGATGTGGGAGAGGACCTCAACGCCCTGTGGAAGGACCTTCCTTGGTGTGCTGCTACCTGTGCCCACCATGGGATGCTGGGTTGGTGGCACTTGGGGCTACTGGGGCAATGGGAGGGTTATCACAACCTTATCTTCCTCCCGCCCTGCTGGGACTGGATC
This sequence comes from Donacobius atricapilla, assembly GCA_013397315.1. Taxonomy (NCBI): domain Eukaryota; kingdom Metazoa; phylum Chordata; class Aves; order Passeriformes; family Mimidae; genus Donacobius; species Donacobius atricapilla. Next base: position 659,980 of record WBMY01000154.1, on the reverse strand, counting down.
CAGCCCTGGAATGGCCAGGTGTGCAGGATGAAGAAGCCTTGCTCAGCTGTGGCGGTGATCGCAGGTACACCACAGCAGACACAGGATTTCTATCTTCTCTGCTTCTCACTGGCATCAGACACTGTCAGTTACTGTCACTTGCCTGCTGTGAACTGCTTGTGGCAGGAAGAGCTGGAGCCAGGCTGGAGGGTCCTGGGCATGGAGATTTGGGTTATCTCCTCATAGCCCTGCCCGGCCTGGATGCTGCAGAGGTTTCAGTGCTTGTACTTTCCTGTGTCTGGAGATCCTGCCCTTCTTCAGGGAACAGATTTTGTGCCTTTCTTGCATAGTGGTTTGGGGTCCAATCCCCCTGGATTGCATCCCCACAGACCTGCCTGTGCCCACTGGTGCTCGTGGAGCACCTCAAACTCATTGTGGATGGGTGGCTGTGGGTGCAGTGGGCTCTGGTTGGTGCAGTGGACTCAGGTGAGTGTAGAGGGCTCAGACGGAGCCTGGAGCAATCGAAAAATATCCATAGCTTTGTCATCCGGGTGATTTTCTGCAGCTTTCTCCAGGGGTTGAGTATTTAGGGGTCAGTGGAGGGATCTGTCTCCTCCTCCCTGTCTGAGATTCCCTGGGGCTCACCCAGACTACTTTTCTAGATATGGAGGGGGTCTGGGTGGCAAAACCCTGCTGCCTGCACGTGACCTTCAACAACTGCCATTCACTGAATCATTTAAGACAGAATCAGACCAATTAAGGTTTGCTAATGAGAGGCCAGATGGCCGCGGAGGTGGAGCGGGAGGGAAGGAGGCACACAGGCTCTGGCTGCAGGTAGTGAGATGGAGCAGGGATGGGATTTATGCTCCTGGCAGAGCTCTCACCCACCTCCTTCTCCTGGTTTAAGGAGAAACTGATGGTCTCTTTTGGAGGATGGAGTAATTTTTGGTCAATACGCTAAGAAATGGATGTGAGACTTCAGGAGTTGACCCTTTGCATGGGGTGAAGTTTTTTGGAGGAGGATTAGTCTGATTTGGGGTGTTTCTAGCCCATGGACTGCACTGGTACATGGCAATCTTGAACCTTCCATGATGGCAAATTCAAGGAGGCTTTCATGCCAGCAAGAGACCTGGATCATTGTGCCAGAGCAGCCCCTGATCCCTCTCCTCCCGCAGGAGCCTGGATCAGCTTTCCTGCAGTTGGGTGTCTCCATCGAGCAGCAAATCCAGGTGATCTTCAAGGTGCTGGAGGAATACGACTGGGGCTCCTTTGCTGTCATCACCAGTCTCTACCCAGGCTACAACATCTTCCTGGACGTCATCCGCTCCTTCACGGATGCCAGCTACTTTGGCTGGGAGCTGCAGGAGGTGCTCACCTTCGAGATGAGCCAGGAGCAGAGCAGCTCTAGGACGCAGCGGCTCCTGCGCCAGATTGATGCCCAGGTTCTCATTGTTTACTGCTCCCGAGAGGAGGCTGAGTATCTCTTCTCCATGGCGAAAGAAGCCGGGCTTGTGGGGCCAGGATATGTCTGGATCGTGCCCAGCATGACAGTGGGCAACATGGAGGTGCCACCCTCCTCCTTCCCAGTCGGCCTCATCAGTGTGGTGACGGAGAGCTGGAAGCTGAGCCTGCGGCAGAAGGTGCGGGACGGTGTGGCCATAATTGCCATGGGGGCAGCCAGCTTCTTCCGTGCCCAAGGCTACCTCCCAGAGGTGGGGCGGGACTGTTGGAGCCCCACCAGGGCAACTGCCACCAACACAAGCTTCTACCGGTGAGGCTTGGGGACCCCCTGGGATGGGTGTGAAATGGGAGGAGTGGAGAAAAGGCAAGGGAAAGGGCAGGCAAGGAGGGGGATGGAGCTGGTGGGCAGCAAGAGTGACACTCATTGAGGGCTATAGCTGATAGTCCATGTCTCTTGGCTGGGATTCTCTTGGAGCATCTCCCCAGAGATCTCCCAGCATCTCCCTTGCCTTTCCCCATGTTTCTTGGTGACACAGGACCCCTGGGAGTCTCAGGGGGGCTTTCATAGCTATGTGGCACCTTGGGGCTGCTGTGGCAGCTTGTGCATCCTCAGCCCTTCAGTGGGCCATAATCCTCGGTGCCTCCTTACTGGAAGAGCTTTCTCCAGCTCCCCTCTGCCCCTTGCATGGGGGCTAATGCTGGTCCCCAGCTCTCAGCCCCACATGTCTCCATGGGACCTGTGGCATCCTGGCTGAAGGTGGAGGAGGAGGGCTGTACAGTGCAGGGCTGCACCACGAGGGGCTTACAGGCTCTGTGTCCCACCAGGCACCTCCTCAATGTAACGTGGGAGCACAGGGACTTCTCCTTCAATGAAGGTGGCTACCTGGTCAGGCCCACCATGGTGGTGATCACGCTCAACCAGCACCGGCTCTGGGAGATGGTAGGACCCCCAGGTCCCCTGGGATGGGCATACTGTGGGGTGGCTGTGCAGGGTGAGCCTGGGGCCATGCACAGGCTGGGGTCCCACCCTGGGGTGGGTTGTACCATGCAAAACCCAAAAGTACCATGGCTGGTCCCAAAAGTACCCATGGTGCCATGGTGAGGATTTGCAGCAATGAGCACCAAAGCTCTGCCAAGAGTTGTCAGTTTTCCTTTGCAATTCAGCTGGTAAGTTCAAAAAAAGCCAGAAATGCAGATGCCCACCTCTGGAGAACAGCAGCCAAACACCTAGACCTGAAACAAGATGCATGGAGGGGTTTTTGGTGGTTTGAAAGTATTTTGGGTAAAGTTTGGCCAGGTCTGTGCTCATCCCAATGTGAAGCTTGGGGCTTAGCAGGAAAACACCTCACCCTGTGGTCCAGGGGTGTGTGGGGAAAGGGATGCTGAGATGGGGCTTACCAGGAATAAGCCCCAAAGGTGGGGGGATGGATATGGGATCACGTGCGACCCCCAGAGCCCCTCACTGGGGTGACCATGTGTTCTCCCTTGGGGGCAGGTGGGAAAGTGGGAGAAAGGCATCATCCACATGAAGTACCCGGTGTGGCCCCGCTATGGCTCCTTCATGCAGCCCGTGGTTGACAACCGCCACCTGACAGTGGCCACCCTGGAGGAAAGACCCTTTGTCATCGTGGAGAACACGGACCCCAGCACCGGGGTCTGCGTGCGCAACACCGTGCCCTGCCGCAAGCAGACCAACTCCTCCCAGAGGTGAGCAGGGACATGGAGCTAGGCAATTCTGGCCACCACTCCCTTGGCATGTGGTGTCCAGGGTGCTCAGAGCATCTCTGTTTGGTCCAACCCATCATTCCTGGTGTGTTTCCAGTGGTGATGGCCTTGTGGATCCCTACACCAAGCTGTGCTGCAAAGGTTTCTGCATCGACATCCTGAAGAAGCTGGCCAAGGCAGTGAAATTCTCCTACGACCTCTACCTGGTGACCAATGGCAAACACGGCAAGATCGTCCGTGGGGTCTGGAACGGCATGATTGGTGAGGTAGGGATGGGCATGGCTCAGACCCTCAATTCAACACTCCCTGAAGGGCTCACCCCTGACCCAGGGCTTTGCTGGTGAAGATGGAATCTGTGGTGGGACTGTGGGCTAGGGACAGCTTGGCATGAGCTCCTCCTTGGAGGAGGAGTCAGACAAACACAACCTCACAGCAGATTGTGTCTCTGGCACTGCTCACTTAGGAAGCTAATATTTTTTTTTTAAAGGCAGAAATTAAGGCTGGAAATACTGGAGATGAGGAAATGCCTGGGGAAAGTGGTCTGGGTGGGTCCATCTGCTTGTCCCTCTGCCCATCTCAAGCCCACCTGCCCCTTTTCTAGGTGTACTACAAGCGTGCAGACATGGCCATCGGCTCCCTCACCATCAACGAGGAGCGGTCTGAGATTGTGGATTTCTCTGTGCCCTTTGTGGAGACAGGCATCAGCGTCATGGTGGCCCGGAGCAACGGCACCGTGTCCCCCTCTGCTTTCCTGGGTGAGCCCTGTGTCCCCCTGTCTTTCTGCAGGTTCATCCCATGCTTCCTACAAATGCAAGTTAGAAATATTGTTCAGTTTTAATAACTTTAAAGAAAAAAAAGCCTAAGTCATAAGGGAAGGAGATTGTGCTGTCGGCTTTGGGGCTTCTTCCTTCCCTGCCTGAATAATCCTTTTATTATGGAGATGGAGGCTGGGGACTGAGGCTGGGCTCAGTGGTTTTCTCCTCTTCATTTTTTGTGTGGAGGAGGGAGGATGGGGACATGGGGGGATTTGCCAGCTTGGAGATCTGCTTTGGGGACCCATCTCTGCCATCATCACCAGAGCCTGTGGTTAAGCCAAATGCAGGAAAACGCCAGTGCTAAAAGTTTTATTTAATGAGTTTTACACCAGAAAAGCTGGAGCCTAGGAAGGGGAGGAGACTGGCCAAGGTCATCAGGAAATTCAGCTCGGGCAGGGCTCTCAGCTCTCGGCAAGGGCACAGCAGCAGTATCCCAGCTCAGCTGGCACTGGGCTCTTCTCTGGGGAGAGTGCAGGTGGGTGCTAGGGATGCCATGGAAGGTGGGACCATCAGCCTGGGCACATCCTCCTCATCCTGTTTCCCCCAGACCATAAAGCCCAACCTCCCACAGAAGCAGGGTCACAGTGGCAAGCCCCAGGGACAGACAGAGCATCCTGCCCTGATTTGGCAGGGCCAGGGTCTGCAGTCCCCATGTCCCCGTGTCTCCTGTCTCTGCACTAATGAGCCACGTCCCCATCAGGGGAGGCCTCTCCTCCCTGACAGCGAAGGACACGCTGACAAATGGACCTCGGCAGCTGCACGTTGATGGCTCGGATGCATCCCCAGTGCTCCTGCTGCTCCATCCCAGATCATCTTGGGCTGGCAGGGGCTCATTGCCTGTCCCCACTCACAGGGGGCTCTCCCCAGGGCTGAACAGGGCTGGGGGGCTGGTTCTGTGCCTGATGCAGGCACAGTCCTGTGGCCAGAACGATCATGGGGGAAAATCTGTGATCCCATGGGAAACCCTCCTGCAGTGACCCCGGAGATGGGCAGCATTTTGTAAATATCTTCCTGTTGGTGAAAACTTCATTTGGTCTAGGCACGGAAGCATGGCTGCATCCACCAGCTCTGCAGCAACCCCCTTCTCTCCTGATTCCCTGTGGAGCTGCTTGGCCATGGCGCTGCCAACCTCCAACTCCTCTCCAAGGAGGGCAATATGCAGCATGATATTGCCTCCCATCCAGGAGGGCTCCTGGCAGTCCTCAGAGGACCAGGGGATCTTCTTGGAGGCTCACAAAGTTCTACTTGCTTTGCAGAGCCTTATAGCCCAGCCGTGTGGGTCATGATGTTTGTCATGTGCCTCACTGTGGTGGCCATCACTGTCTTCGTGTTCGAGTATTTCAGCCCTGTTGGCTACAACCAGAACCTCACCAGTGGCAAGAGTGAGTTGGGGAGGTGGGAGCTGGGAGTTGGGACACATCGCTGCTGGGCTGACAACTCTCCCCTCTGTTCCCTGTCCCTGCAGGGCCAGGAGGTCCCTCCTTCACCATTGGCAAATCTGTGTGGCTGCTGTGGGCTCTGGTCTTCAACAACTCAGTGCCCATCGAGAATCCCAAGGGCACCACCAGCAAGATCATGGTGCTCATATGGGCCTTCTTCGCCGTCATTTTCCTTGCCAGCTACACGGCCAACCTGGCTGCCTTCATGATCCAGGAGCAGTACATTGACACTGTGTCAGGGCTGAGTGACAGGAAGGTGGGGCTGATCATTTGGGTGGGAACCCTAAAAATCCCTAAAAACCCCAACTCTTTGAAGTTCCTGGCAGTGATGTGTGTGGAGCTACACATTACTGCCAGTTGGCTGGGCATGAATGCATGAGTAGAGGGCTGGCTGTGGGGAGGGGACATGCTGGGGACATGGAAAGACATGGACATCATGTGATGCCACCCCCTGGGGCTCACCATTGCAGTTCCAGAGGCCACAGGAGCAGTACCCACCCTTCCGCTTTGGCACTGTCCCCAACGGCAGCACCGAGAGGAACATCCGCAGCAACTACCCCGACATGCACACCCACATGGTCAAGTACAATCAGCGCTCTGTGGAGGATGCCCTCACCAGCCTCAAAATGGGGTATGGCTCCCCAAGATGGGGTATGACTCTCAGAGCTCCTCCAAATGGCATACAGCACTCCCAAATAACTATGGCCCCCTGGAATGGGGTAATGAGGTACAGGACCTCCCAGATGGAAAAGGCATTTACAACTGGGGTACAACCCCCCGAGAAGTTGGATGTGAGCCTCCCAGGCTGGGTTAAGCTCTCCCAGACAGCATATGGCTCTGTGCATCTTCCCTGGATGAAGTACAGGACCCCAAACAGGGCACAACCTGCTGCAGATGGGGTACAGCTTCATACAGCTCCCCTCAAAAAGGACGCAGCTCACCCCAGATGGGGCATGGCTCCCTCAAGGGGTACACAACTCCCCCCCAAGGGGTACTTCCCTCTCCAAGTGTGGTTACAGCACTCCAGGATGGGTCAGGGTCCCCAAGAGCACATAGAACCCCCTCCAGATGGGCTACAGCTTTCTGAAAGTGATAGAGCTCCTCAGACAGGCACAGCCCTCCCCCAAAAATGGGCTTTCAGACCCCTCTCACCCTTCCTCCTGTTGTGGCAGGAAACTGGATGCCTTCATCTACGACGCGGCAGTGCTCAACTACATGGCGGGCAAGGACGAGGGCTGCAAGCTGGTGACCATCGGCAGCGGGAAGGTGTTTGCCACCACAGGCTACGGCATTGCCCTGCAGAAGGACTCGCGCTGGAAGCGGGCCATTGACCTGGCCCTGCTCCAGTTCCTGGGAGATGGTGGGTGTTTGTGTGAGCTTCTCATTAGCCCTGTCCCCACCCTCATCCCACCCTTGCCCTGCAGATTAACCCAAGGGGCAGTGCTTTGGTCCTCAAACCCTGTACAGCCTTCACAGCTGACATCCTCATGGCAGGATGGCACTGAGGGATTTCACCAGCTCCTTTCAGGGGATATGAAATCATCTGGATATTGTGGGTGTCATGCCCTCTGGGGTTGTAAAATCCTGGAGATGGCTGTGCACAACACCTGAGGGTCATGCGAAGAAGCCTGGGAAAAGGACAGTAAGCATGGCTGGCTGGCACATGGGTGGGGGACAGTCAGGAGAGGACCCTAGAGAGGGATAAGTGACTGGTGGGATGCTCAGGTCAATGACAGCAGCAAGCAATTAGGTGATTCCGGCTCTAAAGGCTCAGGGGTCTCTTTATCCTCCTTCACTCACAGTAGGGTGGAAAGGGGCAGGGGTGCACTTGGGAAGATCATTCCCAGGGGTGGGTTTTCACCCCCTGCACTGTTGTGCATGTCCCAGGTGAGACCCAGAAGCTGGAGACAGTTTGGCTGTCAGGGATCTGCCAGAATGAGAAGAATGAGGTGATGAGCAGCAAGCTGGACATTGACAACATGGCCGGGGTTTTCTACATGCTGCTGGTGGCCATGGGGCTGAGCCTGCTGGTCTTCTCCTGGGAGCACCTTGTCTACTGGAAGCTGCGTCATTCCGTCCCCAAGTCACACAAGCTTGATTTCCTCCTGGCCATCAGCAGGGTGAGGGATGCTGATAGGGGCTTTCAAGCCCCAAATATCTTCACATAGTGTCACAGGGATGGACATGGCTTGGTGGGCATTGTCCTTTGATCTGCAAGGGAGGAGATGTTCTTGTTGATGTGAAATCTTGGTGAGAAAAGCCAGCTTTTGGGGAAAGGGCTCATTCCTGGGAATGACCCCCCCATCCTTATTAGCATCCCTGGAGAAAGGGGTGACAGAGGATGGTGTCACCCACGCTGACACGTGTTGGGGATGCTGGGGAGGGGGCATCAGTGCTCTGAAGCTATCTCAGTCTCAGCAGCATGAATTCCGCTCAGCAGGGAGGGCTCAGGGGGACGGGGGAGGACAGGGCCCCACTGACCTTGCTGATGATGAGGAGGCCTCCATTTCTCTCCACAGGGCATCTACAGCTGCTTCAATGGGGTGCAGACCATGTCGAGCCCAGGGCGGGCGCCCACACCTGATGTCACTGCCAGCTCAGCCCAGGCCAATGTGCTGAAAATGCTGCAAGCAGCCAAGGAGATGGTGACAACAGCCAGCGTGGGCGGCTCACTGGAGCAGGCCACTCGCACCATTGAGGACTGGAGCAACCACAGCGAGCGCCTCCAGACCACCTTCTCCCTGAGGACACCCCAGCTCGTGGTGCAGAACAGCACTGGTGCACACTGGGGGCCCCCCTCTGGCCCACACCCTGCTGAGAGGCTGGGGAGAGCCAACGCTCCCAAGGGTGCTCCCCTGGGGCTGCCACTGCCCCAGCCCATCCCCATGGACTCCCGTCTGCAAGGGGAGAACTGGCNGCTGCCCACAGGCCGCTGGCCGGCTGCCACCGCGCTCGCCCGTGACCAGGCTGCCGTCCTACCGGGAGGCTTGCCGGCAAAACCCCCGGCAAGCCACCGCCACAGTGCCGGCGTGCGCTCCCCATGTCTGCATGAACTCCTACGCCAACCTGCCCCTCTACTCGAGACACCTCTCGCGGGGGTCCCCGCCGCCCCGGGAGCATTACGGGGTGCATCCCTGTGACCGGGGATCCGGGCGCTGGGACAGCGCCTGCAGAGACTGTGGGAGGCGCGGAGAACTGGCCTCGCTGCGGGCGGTGGGGGCGGAGAGGAGGGACCCGCNTCCGCTCAGCAGGGAGGGCTCAGGGGGACGGGGGAGGACAGGGCCCCACTGACCTTGCTGATGATGAGGAGGCCTCCATTTCTCTCCACAGGGCATCTACAGCTGCTTCAATGGGGTGCAGACCATGTCGAGCCCAGGGCGGGCGCCCACACCTGATGTCACTGCCAGCTCAGCCCAGGCCAATGTGCTGAAAATGCTGCAAGCAGCCAAGGAGATGGTGACAACAGCCAGCGTGGGCGGCTCACTGGAGCAGGCCACTCGCACCATTGAGGACTGGAGCAACCACAGCGAGCGCCTCCAGACCACCTTCTCCCTGAGGACACCCCAGCTCGTGGTGCAGAACAGCACTGGTGCACACTGGGGGCCCCCCTCTGGCCCACACCCTGCTGAGAGGCTGGGGAGAGCCAACGCTCCCAAGGGTGCTCCCCTGGGGCTGCCACTGCCCCAGCCCATCCCCATGGACTCCCGTCTGCAAGGGGAGAACTGGCGAGGGGCAAACGAGCACCCCCACCTGCTACACCCCCTGAAGTTTCGGGGTGGCTGTGTAGGGGATGAAGCCCTCACATGTTTCCCCAACCTCCTGGTGAAGACTTCTCCAGGAGGGGATTATGGGGAGCAGATGCTAGTGGGGAACCATGTCGGGGCTCCCCTGCCGCCCCCCACATCCCCCAGGGGCCTCCCACCACCGGACATCTACAGGGAGCACAGGCGGCCGTCGGGACGAGGGAACCGGCTACAAAATAACACCCTGCTCCAGAGGGACGGGGCACACGGGGGCTCAGGGACTCTGCCCCGGCTGCTCTCGGCAGCGGAGAAGCGGGAGGTGGGCAGCGCCTTCCTGCCTCCATCCTGCTCTCGCGGAGCCTTCCCGAAAGTCACCAGGACTTGCAGAGCCAGGGGCGAGCCGGCGCGGCCGGAGGAGGCGATGATGGAGCGGGAGAAGCTGAGCCGGTGGGCGAGCTCGGCCAGGGCGCCCGGGGAGCGCGGCGAGAAGCGGCGTCATGCGGGGCCGCNCTGGCGGCGGGTTTCCAGCCTGGAGTCGGAGGTGTGATGGGGGGACAGGGGGGTGTCCGCACCCCTCTGCCTGCCCTTTGCCCGGGGTGTCCCCACGGGCCAGCTAGCGGCTCCCGGCCGGACTCCGGCCTCCCGGGGTCCTGCATCGCCGGCCGCGGGGTGCTCCAAGCGGCTCGGCGGGTCCCGGTGAGCTTTTTGGGGGAGTCAGAGGAGCCTGGTACATGCTGGTACATGCTGGGTCGAGGTCTCCCTATAGGCGGGGCTGGCATCGGGGACGCCAAACGCACCGCCGCGGTTTCGCCATTACGTTTTGGTTTCATTCAAAGGACTCGAAACGCCACGTCCGGGTCATTAAAAAGACATTTTCAGCTGCCTGGGGACCCTTCTTCCATCTTCCGGGGCTTCCCTTGGCATCATGGATTTCCATGAATCTTCGTGGTTCTGTGCACCCCCTCCCCGTTTGTATCCCGTTACTGCTGTGCTGCGGCACCGGCTCGTCCCACCGGCAAAGGAAAGCTGGAAAAGGAAAATGCCAACTGCTCCGAGGGTTTAATTAGGAGCCGTCAGCCTGTGCAGAGGCTGGAGTCGAGCCCTGGAGCCGGGGTTCATGCCCCCTACTCAGGCTTTGGGGTGCTGGGCACTGATGGCCTTGGGCTCAGGTCAGTGAGTGATGCTGTCACGGCTGCAAACGGCAGCCTGGCAGGGATCTCCAGCTCGGCACAGCAGTCCCGGGAAGGTGTGCTGTGGGGAATGAGAAAGGGAAAAATTCCTCCCACCTTCCTAGGCTGATGGAGCCATAAATCACGTATGATAGATGAGCCGGGCTTAATGCTTCTTCATGTACGTCTGACACAGCCTTTTCCTTGCCGGGTTGGGGCATGAGCAGAGGCGGCCGTGATTCACAGCAGCCCCAGGCACGGAAGAGGGTCTTTGGGAAATGGGAATTGAGACTCTGGGTCCCCGGACTGCAGCCAGGGCTTCGCCGGGCAGTTCTTAGCCCCATGCCAGAGCAGCACTGCCAGGACTACACAGAGCTACTCGTGACTGGTTGGCAGGCTGTCCCAGGGAGATGCCAGCTCTCAGCCCCTCTTCCCAGCTGGTTTGGCATCACCTCTTGCTCCATGAACTTCTCCCTGGGAAGCTGCTCTAGAGCCCCGTTTTGGTTTTTTGTTTGTTTTGGGTTTTTTGGTGTGTTTTTTTTTTTTTTCTTTTGGGGTTTGTTTGTTCGTTTGTTTTTTAAAACACAGTCGTTGGGGTTGCTGGCAGCCACCGAGCAGCCAGGGCTGGTAACAGCGAGGGGACGATGGCAAGGACGGCTCCGGGACACCCCGCCCTGCCCCAGGGACAGCTGCAAAATCCCGAGGAGGTCCCGAAGGGCCCGGCCACGTGTGGTTCAGGCTCAAAAGCATTAGCAATATCTGGCTGTCCATCCATCTGTCCATCAATGCATCCATCCATCTGTCTGGGGTTAAATCCAGCCAGTCCCTCCATCCCCCAGCCTGGCTGCCATCACACACTGGTGCTGGCGCTTTAATTCCCTTTACTTACTTATCATTGCAATTGTCTCTTAATGGCTTTGGCAGCCCCTCCAAGTATCCTGGCAAGGGTGGGAGCTGCTGGTGTATAAATAAAAGGCATAAATAAATAAATCCAGTTAAAGAGGAGGGTATTCATCTGGGCTGCTGCAGGTGATGGTACCATTCACCTGGGGCAGCTCTTCCCAGCCAAGTGCCCCAGATACCCCCTAGAGTGACAAGCTGGACCCCCGGGAGCTTCAGTGTGGCCTTGGGAACTTTCCCTCAAATTGTGGCGCTTTGGCTTGAGGAAGCCAGCATACACAGCCGCAGTCATACCTGAGCTGAGGTTGGGGCTGTGACAGCAAAGGGGAGAAGGGAAAAAAAAAGTATCAAAAATCCCCAACTCATATGTTAAATTAATTAGTGATATCCCAGGTGACTCAGCAGAAGCCAAATGGAGCTGCTTCATGTTTTATAGAAGGGCTTTACTGCGGGAGGCTGAGGACAGCGAGGGACAGGGCAAATGGCATGCAGGGGGTGCTCCCAGAGGAGACGGCCCCAGGGTTGAGTGTCAGCACCCGGTGTAAGGTCAGGGCTATTCTGGGTGTCCTATGTAAATTCTCAGGTCCCTGGCCACCATGGTGGCATTTGCATTATCATCTTTACATGCCAGTTGGGATAGAAAAGGAGTTTTTCTCCCATTCCTGGTGCCAGGCATCGGGCAGTGGTGGGAAAGGAAGTGTTTGGAGCACGACCAGCCCAGTGCAGGTGGGATCTGCGACCCTCAAGGACCAAGGAAGGACTGATGCTCCTGCAGCATCTCCCTGCTCATGGGTACACCAGGGACAAACCTTCAGGGAAGCAGCAGTCTGGAAGCACCCTCTGGCTAGGCTTTCCAAAGAGGGGCTGGGTAATTTAGTGTTTAACGGACATTGAGGGATGTTTCTTTTTGGTGAAACTGTCTAATCAATCACTTTTTAATTCAGCCTGCTCTGGCACCCGGGACACCCTGGGAGGCTGTGGGCTGCTATGCAGAGAGAAATAAGGCTGGATCACTGCTGGGCACCCACCTCTAGGGCTTAGCCCCACTGCAGGGGGCAGGCAGTGTCCCCCCAAACCTGTCCCCCGCCTCTGCCAGCTCTGACGTCTCCATAGCAGGTCCTATTTTCACTGCCCCATTGCTCAGCCTTATAAGTCCCATTCTGATGAGGAGAGGGGGAACAAAGCAGCCCTGCACAGGTCAGCCACTGGTAAGAGGTTCCAATGGCAAGGACATGCTGGTGCTGCTGTGGGGAGATGGTGACTCAGGTTAGGTCAGGGGGAACTGGTTAAATTGCAAACCAGGACACATATGGGGCCAAGAAGGTGCTGGGGACAGCTGCTATGCCTGTGCCCAAGGAAGCCTGAGGGAGCAGCAGGTGCAGCCACCTCCTGGTACCTGCCTCCTGCCAAGGCAAAGCCATGGCACAAAACCTTCCCCAGCTGAGACCCTGTAGCAGGTGCCCTTCCCTGAGCCACTGAAAGCTCCGGGGCTGCCCAAATCCATCCAGGGGAAAGGCTGGTGAGCACTTTCCCCAAACCTTCAAACAGCTGAATCCCTCAGGGACATGGCTCCTTGACAGTGGTGAAGCTTTGCCTGAAGCTTGCTTCTTCACAGGTTCCAAATTTTTCTTTCCCTGGCCCTTGCTCTTCCAAGTGCTGCAATAGACTGAATTCCTCCCTGACGCCAGTTTGGCCTCAGATTTACAGCCCAAGCCCCAAAATCCGCCACTGCTTGTGAGGTCCTTCGAGAGAATCACAGCAGAAAGTGTTTATTTCCATCATAAAGATCTGCTTTAATATTTTAACATAAATCAAGCTACACTTTATGGTGATAATAAATTTGCCGGCAGAAACTGCCTTTGCAGCCTGAGGCAGTGGAGCAATTCAATTTGTTTGGCTTTAAGTGTAAGGAGCCATAATTGAGAAGGGCAAAGTACAGATGTTTTAATTGAGTTTGCAGCTAGCACCCAGAGTTGCAGTAGGCTAATAGAGAAGAGGTGAGGGTCTCCATTAGCCTCTCCACTTGCCATTTCTCCTTGGCCTGCAGCCTCATCCATCACAGCCATCCCCTCCAGGAATAGCTGCTCTGTGCCCAAGCACAAGGAAGAAAGGGATGGAAAAAGAAGTCAGACTAAACCAGATGTATAATGTGCATTTTATTGGTTTTAATCCCATTTTTTTAAAACTAATTACAGTCAGGACAAAGCATCGTGTGAATCTGCAATAATGAATTGTTAGTGCTGATAATGGCCAAATAAAAATAGACTTATTCGTGATGCGTGAGAGGAGAGAGCTTGTGCCCTGCACCATGGGGTCACCCAGCATCCCCTCAGCCACTGAGCCATCCCCTTCCTGCTTTCTCCAGTAATTTTTAAGGCATTGCTATGTCATGTTTTATATGAAAAATGTTCTCTTCTGTAGAGCTTCTTTCTGTTAATCACCCCAATTCCTTGGATATATTTGTTTTGCTGCTGTGCAAGGACAGCAGGTGTCTGGGAATTCATAGTTATTGAGAAGCACTCCTGCTCCTTGGGGAGCGCAGTCCTTCCCAGTAAGGTACCACAGCAAATGCTGGGGCTGGAATACAAGCCCTCAGCATCCCATTGCATCCAAAACCTGGATCCAAGCAGCTCTCAGAGGTGCAGTCCCTCAGAAGTCACTGTCACACATTGTTGAAGGGAAGAGGGGGACACACAGGTCAGGGAAGAGAAGGCACCTCTTTAAATGTAAGGGATGGCAGGAAAGAGGGTTCCAGGCTGAGTTCCCTGCCTCCTGAGAAGGGAGGATGAAAGGAGATGAAATAACAGAGAACAATTCTGTTGCCTGGTTGCAATGAAATGTAAAGGCAAGAGACTGAAATGGGCATGTGAAGGGTAGGGACTGAGCCAAGGGCCTTGCAACGCATGGGCAGCTCAGGGCAGACAGTCCTCAGCCCCTTCATGAACCCACACACCTGCACACTTGTGCAGAGGAACAGCCCCCTCACCCTCTCCAGCTTCCAAAGGCTCATTTCATCAGCATTCAATTCTCCCTCCAGCTCTGCCCAGCTCCCAGCTGCCATGCAGGTGGCTGCCAGCTCAGCTGCCCTATGAAACTGCCCTCCAAACTACTGCTTTCTAAACAAGACACCAGCACCAGATACCTGTAAAATGCCTTCTTAATTTGGTACTGAAGATGCCACATCCACTTTCCAGGAGCATTTAGGGATGTTTAAACTCACTACCAGGGGCTGCCAATGCTTGTTTAGGATCAAGCTGGAGAGATGAACAGAATCTCCAGATTCTCTCCAGGCAGTTTGGCAAGGACACAGTGGCAGTGCTCAGGCTTGAGAGGTGCAGGGTTTTGCTTTAAAAGCCATGAAGTGGTTTTATACAGCTCCAGGTACTTGCATATTCCCCCAGGAGGAGCACTTCAGGTCATATGGAAACCAGAAAGTCCTACTTGAAAACAGAGCTTGATTAAAAAGAGCTGCAGTTCAAAGCTTGCTTTAGTGAGTGATGACATTTAATACTGCAGCAAGTGCAGAGGGCAGGAGGATCTGACATGCACCTGGCTTTGAATGTGCTTTGATAATGGGGTTTAAAATAGTTCAGATGAAAATTTCTGAAGTTCTTCCTTCTGTCAGGAAACCCCATATGATCTGTGCCCCAGGGCTTCTGAACACAGGACCCAGTGACAAAGTGTGGTGTTACAGTGACCACAGTCATCTTAAAAGCAGAGACTCTCCTAGAGCTGCCTAAGGTAGGAGCAGTCCAATTCCAAAGGAAGCAGAGTAGAAGCAGCCCCAAGCCCACCTTAACCCTGTGCAGAGGGGGAATTCTCGCCCAGTTCCAGCAGGGTTTCAGGTTTTGCTCCCTTGTTTTGGGAGCTCTGTTGCTGCAGGCAGGACTGAACCAGGGCACAGCCACTTCCTCCTGGCACCGGCTCATTCCTTTGAGTTAACACCCACCTTGTTTCAAGGCTAATTACCCAACGCGGGAGCCGGGAACGCATCACTGTGCACAGCCAGAGCCTCTCGCGTGTCAGGACTGACTAATTAGCACCTCCCCGGCCCACACCGATCCCGATCCCGGCCGCTGGAGTCAGGGCTTGGCTGCTTGTACCAGCTCCGGGCAAAGCTGAGAAAGGGAGAAGGCCTCTGCCAGTGGAAAGCTTCGAGTTGTGTGCCGGTGCTGAGGGAGGCAAGGCTGATTTCCTTTCCAGTGGGAAGAGCTGTATCCCTGCATGCAGAGGGGCACTGCTCTGCCCAGCTGACCTGCCACAGCACAGGAGAACAGGATGGAAGTGTGAATGTAAACACCCAGGCTGGAGAAATCCAGCTCTAAGCAAAAGATCCTTGATCCCAGGCAATGTGCACAAACATGATAATGCTTCTAGAAAAAGAAAATGTAACAGCACAAAATTATTTCCTTCTGAATTAGGTCTATTTCCACCCTTAAGTTTTCCTTCAGCTGCCACAGGAGGCTGGTCTGAAGGAGTCTCAGCAGAAAGAAGAGACTCAGTTATCCCTAACTCCTGCTGGATTCTGCACAGCACATTCCTGCCTTTAGGGGAAGGGACATTCAGTGATACAGCCAAGGCTGTCTCTCTTCCGTGTGCTGAGACCTGCAGCACAGAGAGAACTGCAGAGGGACAGACAGAGAACGTGTGCCTCTGACAGAGCCAAAGGCAGGAATGGCTGGACACTGGTTAATGATGCAGGCTGCCAAGGGCTCAGCCCCAGGGCTTTGTCTGAGAACCGGAACTGTAACAAGACTGAGTACACTCCATCCACACCCAAAGTGGAGTGAAGAAAGTTTGTGTCACCACGCCAACAGCCTGGAAACTTCCCTTCATACTGCCTCTCCCCCTCACAGCACAGTTCCAGGGGGGAGCTGACATGCTGGAGTCTCTGGAGCTCCAGAGGGAGTGGGCTGCTAACCCTCATCAGAGCTTTGACTCACTCAGGACAATGTTTGCAGTCACAAACACAAAGCAAGAGAAACCCCAAATAAACACGAACACAATCCAGAAGCTGTGCCGGAAAGGGGAGAGGTGCTTGTTCACCGTCTCGCTGCCAAAGACCAGCTGAGTGTCTTTCCGACTGCAGTACGCAAGGAAAGCTGGGATGAGATACTGGATACCATTCCCGGCATAGGCTCCTGTGATCCCCACCAAGGACTCCAGATCGTGGGTGCAGAAAGCCACTAGCACTGGAGGAATCAGTGTGATGGCAGGAAAGACAATCCTATCCACCACCCATGGGTAGGTGCCCCCTTCTCTGTGGAAAAGGGTCTTCCAGTTGTTGCGCAGGGTCACAGCGATGATTGGGAAGTTGGTGCTGATGGTGAAGACCGGGAAGAGACCCAGGAAGTACCGAATGAAGGCCACGCTGATGATCTCACAGTTGGTGAAGTTGAGTGTGTACATGTCCACGAGGATGTCGTTGCGGAAGCAGTAAATGGCAGTGAAGGATAGGAGGCTGTAGAATGCCAGGATCAGGATGTAATCGAGCAGCACAAGCTTGTTGACGTGCTTCTTCTTGGAAATGGGGGTGATGAGGGATGGCAGGGAGTGCTGGCACATGAAGGAATAGACGCACACCCCAAACAGATTGCGGATGCCTGACAGCTGGGCCATGGATGGGTGACCTTCAGCTTGGCCTCTGCTGATACGGATGAGGGCCAGAATAATCATGAAGATGAAAGCTGGAGAGAGAGAGAAGGTCGCAGGTCAAGCCCAGGCCCGCACTCCCCATGACATCCTCCCATTGCACTGGCAGTCTTGGCACCAGCTCTCTCCTGCTATGCAAGAGCATCTCCTTATCTCTTTGATGTACCACCTTATCTGAGGGTGCTACATCAAAGGCAAGGTGCACAGGAATTAATTGTGATTTGCTGTCAGTGCCAGTCAGCAGATAAGGGAATGGGCACAGACATCTCCCTCCCACAGGGACTCACCCTCCCACCCCCAAGAGCACAGGGCTGTGCTGAGCCCTTAGGAAGCAGAAGGCTGACAGAGCTGATGAACCCTAAGCCCTCAAGGGTTTCGGTCCATGGATGCTTCTGTCATACATACACTGGTTAAATACCATAATTTCAAAAAGGCTTAGAGATGTTCGAGCTCTGACTTGGCACCAGTCAACTCCAGTAATATTCCTACACTTTCTAACTGGACTGATGTTTTCAAGACCTCCCCTATGTGCACAGGAGCAGCAGCTACTAGCAAGCTTTCCTGTTCCTGGGATCTGTCAAGCATGATAGAACAAGAACTAGCCAGCCATTTCCTGGGCAGGAGGAATAGGCTGTCTGTAGCTAATCCCAGGGTGGAGAAGCCAGTCTGGAAGGGACCAAAGCAGCAGTGAAAGACTGCTATTAAAATTCATCGTTTCTAGACACAAAGTCTGCTTGTCTACCCTTCACTTTGTCAGGAAAAAGCCTAACAACATTTTACAGAGCTTATTACAAATAACAACGTGCCAGGGACAAAATGAATTGAAGAGACTGGGCTAATGCCCGTATTACTCTGAGGGTGGAAATTTGAGCCAGAGCAGATACTGTGAGATCTCATTCCTAGCATGGCATATAAAAGCAGCAGCAAACTAATCCCGGTGCCACAAAAATTGCATCAACCTGGGAAAGATAATCATCAGCTGCTGGAGTTAACAAGTAATGGGGAGAAAAGGATCTGCCTGGCAGGGCAGCAAACACTGAGATTTACAGTCTGGTGCTGCAATGGGTGGACCAGTGTGGCTTGCACAGAGCTGTCCTTGCACCAGTCTGAGGCGCAGGAACAGAGCCATGAATTATCAGGTAATGAAAAAATCAACAAAATGCCGAGACAACTACTACAGACAACTTTGAATGTCATTAATATAAATCCAGAGGAATTAAACAGCAGTGCACAGTTCAAGTCCATAGGAGGCTGGCACTAGTGCTAGGAGCTGGGCAGGCTTACCATGGGGTGACAAGATCACGGGCTTGCTCTATGCCCAGTGCTGCTCCCCACAACAGGCAGCTGGAGATGGGAAACCCTGCTAGGGATGTGTCTAGGGAAAATAGTTACAGACCAGTTAGTGAATGCTGCCTCTCTTGTACCCAGCAAGATCAGATTAACCTCACTGGACATTGCCTCCTATACATCCCCAGCACTCTCCAAACCCTCTCTCAGAAATTCATGTTCTCCTGCAGCAAACATCAGCTCCATGGTGAACCCTTCCCAAACTACATGTTGCACTTCATCCTGCGCTGCCTCAGGAGACCTCCTGCTTCCAACTGCTTTCCAGTGACAGGGCACGTCTACCAGCCCTCCCCAAACACCGCACTGACAGCAGCAGATCCATTCCTTCACAGTACCATTGAGGCCAGGTCGTTTTGGGAGCGCTAGGTTCTATTTCCTCCCCCAGGGGCAGTCACAGAGAGCTATGGAAGGCAATAGCTCATTGCTCTGGGTGTGTGCAATTCCCCTTGCCTTCACTCAAGCCCAGCAGGTGAGGGACACTGCGAACAGGGGTACAGTTGTTGTGCCTCCCTCACTGCTCCCCTGAGGGGAGATGCTTGCCAGTCTTATCTGCTCAGCAAGAGACCCAGAAAGAGCTATGTTCCAGATGATGTGACATGGCTGCACACCCCAGGGCTGCACAGGCTACAAAGAAGAGGAAAAGATGCCCTGAGTAGTAAGACAAAGCAGGTTGGGCAGCTCTGGAAATGTGCTGAGACTGTTCCTTTCCTTTTTGCCTGGGAGAGGTGGTCAGGCTCTGCAGCCTCTTGGTGAGCTGGTCCTCTGTCTGGGCTAAGATGTGATTCAGAAGTCTCACACCTCTTCCCCTGCACACTAGACAGTGAGTCTCCTCATGCTCTACTCAAGACAGTAATGAGTGACCTATTGCTATCCCCCAAACCCACTCTCATCATTGGCTCAAAGCCCCACTTTCTGCACCGGTGCCAAGAGGACTAGGTCAGGGGAACTTTCAGGCAGGTACCCCATCCTTGAAGCACACACACAGAATGACTAGGTTGGAAGAGACCTCCAAGATCATCCAGTCCAACCCATGCCCTAACACCTCAACTAAACCATGGCACGGAGTGCCACATCCAGTCTTTTTTTAAACACATCCAGGGATGATGACTCCATCACCTTTCCTGGCAGACCATTCCAGTACTTTATCACTCTTTCTGTGAAAATTTTTTTCCTAATATCCAACCTGTATGTCCCTGGTGCAGCATGAGACTGTGTCCTCTTGTTCTGTCAGTTGCTGCCTGGTGAAAGAGACCAACCCCCACCTGATATAGCCACCTTTCAGGAAGTTGTAGAGAGTCATAAGGTCACCTCTGAGTCTCCTTTTCCCCAGGCTAAACGACCCCAGCTCCCTCAGCCATTCCT